>JAZGTH010000071.1:1625000-1740000 GCA_036877525.1 Chromobotia macracanthus | reverse complement strand
TGATGCGTTTAAACCTGATGCCTCATCTGATGCGTTTAAACCTGATGCCTCATCTGATGCGTTTAAACCTCATGCCTCATCTGAAGCGTTTAAACCTGATGCTTCATCTGAAGCGTTTAAACCTGATGCCTCATCTGATGCGTTTAAACCTGATGCCTCATCTGAAGCGTTTAAACCTCATGCCTCATCTGATGCGTTTAAACCTGATGCCTCATCTGATGCGTTTAAACCTGATGCCTCATCTGATGCGTTTAAACCTCATGCCTCATCTGATGCGTTTAAACCTGATGCCTCATCTGATGCGTTTAAACCTCATGCCTCATCTGATGCGTTTAAACCTCATGCCTCATCTGAAGCGTTTAAACCTCATGCTTCATCTGATGCGTTTAAACCTGATGCTTCATCTGATGCGTTTAAACCTGATGCCTCATCTGAAGCGTTTAAACCTGATGCTTCATCTGATGCGTTTAAACCTGATGCCTCATCTGATGCGTTTAAACCTGATGCCTCATCTGATGCGTTTAAACCTGATGCCTCATCTGATGCGTTTAAACCTGATGCTTCATCTGATGCGTTTAAACCTGATGCCTCATCTGATGCGTTTAAACCTGATGCCTCATCTGATGCGTTTAAACCTGATGCCTCATCTGATGCGTTTAAACCTGATGCTTCATCTGATGCGTTTAAACCTCATGCCTCATCTGATGCGTTTAAACCTGATGCCTCATCTGATGCGTTTAAACCTGATGCTTCATCTGATGCGTTTAAACCTGATGCTTCATCTGAAGCGTTTAAACCTGATGCCTCATCTGATGCGTTTAAACCTGATGCTTCATCTGAAGCGTTTAAACCTGATGCTTCATCTGATGCGTTTAAACCTGATGCCTCATCTGATGCGTTTAAACCTGATGCCTCATCTGATGCGTTTAAACCTGATGCCTCATCTGATGCGTTTAACAAATAGTGTGTTTATCGCATGCATGCCACAAATGAAAAGTTCAATTGGACCTACAAGTGCCAGTCCAGCCTATTGGTACCACCTTTGTCGCAGGGCAAGCTGCATTTTAATTGGGGGGGAGCTGTGGGTCGTGATGACCTCACAGAAGATTAAAATGTTGGGGTGGTAGTTTGGGAGGCTGAGTGAGACAGTTTTGGGGTGGGGAAAAAAAAACTCACTTTCGAACCCCACTGTTTCTGTCTGAGATGTTGGTGGTCTGAACTCCACTCAGCGGAAAATTTTAGGTGTCTCTGTGTTTGTGGTATTCGTTGACATCCGGGAAAACTTCTAGAGAACAGCAAAGTTCCACCACACAGACGCAGACGCATGTTATCAGTTACATCACAGCTGAGAAAGTTACACAAAGAGATGAAACCGTTTGATTCTGATGAAACAAAAACGCTTGCGGTGACATTAACATTACACATGAAGACTGTGTTTATGCATCTTTACGATCTGAAATCGGTTTATTAAGTTTTAATAGTGTCATATTAAGAGACCTGTGACCTGCTGGAAGATCTTAAACAGACCAGACGGTTTACAAACTGCGTTTTGGACTCACTTCAAGTATGTTTAAATTCAAGAACTGATTTGTTATCGATGACAAAACCTTTCTGTTGAAATCGTGTCACAGTTTAATGGTGGAAATTGTTTGGGTGTGGGAGTCTAAATGGCTGTCTGTGACCCCACTAAAAGGTCACACGTCTGTTCCTAGAGGTCACAAACTCTGACCCTTAGATGTTTATGCAGCTGCCTGTTGGCATTATGGGACCTTGTTTTGTACAGCAGACGTGTAAAGAGACGTAGGTGTGTCTTAAAATGGAAGAAAAAAATGCAGAAAATTATTGTATATGTGGGAAACTGTGCATGACAAATGATGCAAATGGCATGTCCAAAGACTTTCGGGAAAGAGCTAGCAGTTTTGAGTATTCCAAAGAAAGGCAAATTTTGGCTTATTTGGTTGTTAAAGCTTTAAGTCCTTTCTTACCTGGTGAAGAACTGGTATTTGTCACCCTGGGCCATAAATTCTACCCCAGCCTGACCTTAACACTGGTGAACGTGCAGGGAATGTATTTAGCTAGTGTTTAGGATATACAACATCTCATAAGCTCATAACCTGCTTCCTGTGTACTGCCCTGTGGCCAGATTTGGTCATTTCCTCCCATGTTATGTTTACAACATGTTCCAATGTGAACAAACAGGGTCAAAACTCTTATGGTGGGCCACCTCTAGCCAAAGACTCAGGAAGTGTAGAGTCAGACAGTCTAAGTTTGATGTCCAGTGACAACACAAATCCCGTCTGTGTACAAAAATAAAGAAGCATTCAACATGCTTCAGTTAGCTCAAATATCAATCAAAAACTAAATCATGCCTGAGAAACGGATTCTTAAAATTGTACACTGTCAGGAATTGTTGAAAGGAATATATTTACTGGTTTCGTCTCAGATTGAGGTCGCTTTGTGACCCTGTTCAAAATTACTCTGTATTTCATAAATAGGTTGAAAGATTTTTTCACAGAATCTTCTGTGGGCACCGTTGACTCCAGAAAGCCAGAAAACCGACAGATGAGATGCCAAAAACGACCTTTCCTTTGACAATATCTTTGAGGCTGTGAATAGCTGGAGTTAATATGAATAGCAGAGGGTGATCGTGTGTCACAAACTCAATCAGGTTACCTGATTCACTGGAAAATGAAACGAATCAGGCAGTTCCGTTTTATGAGTTGGATGAATCTGAATGATCTTGACCCCTGCCGTGATGACTACCACACTTTCTGATTTCTTCAGTTGCAGAATTATTAAAGCAGAATATTCTGGTTTCTGCTTTCGTTTAAAATGTGATCTAATTTTTACTAGCAGAACCTGAAAATCCTTCGGAGAACTCTGGTGGGGTTTTTTATGTGGCATAAAGTAACAGTTCACCTAAAAATGAATGTATGAAATATACGGCAAGCGTTCTGTAATGATTCTTCAAAAAATGAATTTGTATTTTTTGGTTTACTGCCCCTTTAAGAAGGTACGCTCTGGCGACTGCAGGTTATCTGAGCGTGACCTTTGCCCTCTGGTGTGTTTTGCAGACGGAAGGGGGAGCGTAATGACCGCGCGCTTCCAGTTGCCTGCTGGCAGAAGTTACGATGTGGGAGAGCGAGAGGAGTCCGGCGAGAGACCGCAGGCACATGTGCCGTGTAACGTTTTACTGCTGGACAACACGGTGCAGGTTTTCAGAGTTGATGTGAGTATAAACACACAAAACAGCTAATCAATTGTATGTAAAATCAGACCATTACAGGCTTGTTTTCAGGAATTGTGCTTTAAATTGCGGAGAAAAAAAGCTTTGTGAAATATTGCCAGTTTAGGTGAGCTGTTCCTTTAATAACAGAGTACCGGCTGCAGAATAGGGAAGATGATGAGATCGGTTGCTTATACAGGGGTTACAGGTTCAATTCCAGATAGAGGTGACTCAGGATCTGTGAGCTTACTGATGTCACAGTCTCGCTCTGTCAGCTTTTTACCCCGAGCACAGACCGATCGGCCGTTGACGTGGAATAAATCGGTTTGGATTTATCTGCTAACGGGCCACAGGAAGTCAACCCTCTGTGCGGTGCGACAGAAGCTGACTGCAGTGAGGTCGCTGCAGTAATGCGATGTGGCAGCTTTGTTGGCTGTCGGTGTTTCTGGCAGATTCTTCACATTCCTTGGTTCGTCAGAAGCGCGTCCCCAGGCTGTAGTTGTCCTGACTGTACACAATGAAAGATTAAGATTAAGACTGCAACACCTGCAGTCTATAAAAAATGTCTTGATGGGAATATTTAAAATCTGAAGTGTATAAGAATAATCTAATTACGTATTAGAAATGTATTGTTTACTAGCCACTTAATTTCATTTGTTTACATTGTGCACTCAAAAGTGTAACACTGTTTCCAGCAGTATTCTTATGTACATGTGATTACAAGCATGTACTTTTGACCATGTCAGAAAAACATAGAATTACAGTGTTTTTCTTTTAATGGTGCATGTGTTGTGCTCTTACAAGCGTTTACCATGGTAACACTCAGATACACTCATATGGATACTCAGAGTTCATTATCCTGGAGCAAGTTTCACAATGATTAAAATACAGGCTGTGTGAAGCATTTGCTCTGTGTTCACGGCTCTTACATGAGAAATATCTGCAACAACAGTTATCAAGTCACTCCCCAAAAAATAAAAACACCAACACAATGCAGGAACATTTATTGTGTCTTTTGTGAAGTTCGTATTTCGTACACACAAACACACACATGTATGTATAGATATAGCACGTATGAGCTCAGTTCCTCACAAGAGTATTGGCAGAACGTTAGGCTAATGTTGTGAATGGTTACCAGTGTGTTGCTTGGCCTTTGCTGAGGTCTTATGGTGGTTGTAAGCACATTGACATGTGGTTGCTAAGGTGTTGGGAGTGGTTGCCAGATGGTTATTTACCTGCCTAAGTGAAAACTCTCTCTCTCTCTCTCTCTCTCTCTCTCTCTCTCTCTCTCTCTCTCTGTATATAGAAGCATGATCAGGGGCAGATCTTATTGGATTTAGTATATAAACACCTGGAGCTGACTGAGCGTGACTATTTCGGGCTTCAACTAGCAGATGATTCTCCTGACAGTCAGGTAAACACCTCACCTGTCACTTCCAAACTGCTACACTGATACGTTCATCTGTTTTTTCTCGTTTTCAATGTAAGAAAATGTCAACTAAATTATTTTACTGTCAGATAAACCGTTCTTCATTAGTTTTGACTCTCTGGGTTTCAGAGGTGGCTGGATCCAAACAAACCCCTTAGAAAACAATTAAAGAGTAAGTTGTTTTTTAATTGTTGAATTTGAACATGGTTTTTTTTTTTAGAATGAGGGGTTCTGATGGTACATGTTTGTAATTTTAGGGTCGTCTCCTAATAATTTGAGGTTCAGGGTGAAGTTTTTTGTGAGTGACCCCAGTAAACTCCAGGAAGAATACACCCGGTACAGTTTATGAGTTGTTTTTACACATTCTGAAGATTTCAAAACAAGATTTTGTTCTTGATATTTATTTGTTGTTTTTTATGATCACAGATATTTGTACTTTCTGCAGTTGAAGCAGGATATTCTGACAGGAAGGTGAGAGTTTTCAGAGACAAGACTTCTATTTTGTGCTACTGTTTGAATAAAAGTACTAAACAGTCAATACAAGAATTGTATTGTTTCTATATTTTGTCCTTTCATGTCCAATGTCTTCTATTTCTCTCCCAGGCTTCCGTGTCCTCAAAATACTGCAGTTCTTCTGGCTTCCTATGCTGTTCAGGGTAAGAATTATTTATTAGTACTCAACAGACAGGAGTGTTTTAGTGGCCAATAACAATATCAAATGTTGATTATAAAATCTGTGAATTCTTGGTTAATGGTCTGGTGATGTAACAGTCTGTGCGGAAAACAAAAGCTGTTTGGTTTGTCAAATAGTCCATGATCTCCTTTTCCTGCCCCTGAATGACCCATTTCCAGTAATAAGACTGGAAAAACAGCCAATCATGTGATTAATGTGGGATTGTTACATAATTGGCAATACGCTGTAGTAACCATAATGTTACTGAATGCAGCTGATTTATTAATAACATTAAAACCACATAATTTGGAAGAGAACAACATGCAGTGCATTCTGTTTAGAGTAAGAGATTCAAAACTGTATTCTCAAAACATTTAACAGCCATAAAATTTGAGTAATAATATCTGAGCTTTTTAGAATAATGTGCACTGAAGAATCGTGGGATTCTTCAAAGAGTTTTGATTTCATGTTGATTTTAAAGGGTCTTTTTTCACTGCTGTATGTGAGATCATGAGAAGAATGGAAGGCTGGATCTTTGGAAGTCTTTGAATGTGTTGAGAGACACACAGAAGTCTGTCTGAGTTTGACACACACATGTGGTTTCTCTGCTTGCTTCCAGCTGAGTTCGGGGACTACAGTCACTCGGAACATTTGCCCGGGTATCTCTCCGAGTTCAGCTTCATTCCCAACCCACTGCAGGACTTTGAGAAAGAGATCTCCAAACTTCACCAAGAGCACAAGTGAGAGAGAACAGAGACATGTCTGTGAAATACTTCACTGTGTTCATGACTCTTATATTTAACTGAGTGTCAGCGGAGACTGAAGAACAAAGACTACCAGCTGCACACACACACTCACTCACACAGAAAGATTTATAGAAACAAGGCAGTTCATTGTTTGTGAGTCTCTCTCTCTCTCTCTCTCTCTCTCTCTCTCTCTCTCTCTCTCTCTCTCTCAGTGGACTCACACCAGCTCAGTCTGAGTTTAACTATTTGAATGCGGCTCGCACACTGGAGCTGTACGGTGTGGAATTGCACTACGCTCGGGTGAGTAAAAGGCCGTTTTCCCCACATTGTGCCCTTATTGCCACTTCCACATTTAACTCAAACAAACAGATAATGATTATTATCTGATTCTGATATTGACATAAATAATATCAGAAATTGAAAATGTATTTGTATATGAATCCAGTAAGCCGAGTGCCCAAGTGCCCTTGAAAACAAACTTATATTGATGTTGCCATGGAAACAGCATCCTTCTGGTGTCCAACTCCTCATGTTGATTTTAGGACCACTGTAATGCAGAGATTTACATTGGAGTTTTGTCTGCTGGTATCTCCATCTATAAGGACAGGGTACGAATCAACCACTTTCCATGGTGAGTTTCATGGGTTCCTGATGGAAAATGGGATTTGAAGGGGACGTATAATGGAAATAAAGGTGTTTTATGTGCTATGTACACGAACACAAAGGCCCTTTCCAGTCCAAAAAGACCATTTTTAAAGAAATGCTAAGCAAGATTTGATCTTTTGTTTAATATTCTTTTTATCCACCTTTCTTATCTTTTTCAGGTTGAAAATTGTAAAAATATCTTTTAAATCGAAACAGTTTTATATACAACTAAGAAAAGAACTGGTGAGTACGAGTTTACGATTCGTTTAATTTGTGGTGTAAATACATATACAAATAAAAATCGACAATCAACTATTTATAAACTTAAAATCTCGTACTTCACATCACTGTTTTCTGTTGGAACCATGGTGTAGTGGTTAGCTCACATGCTCTGAAACATTGAGCACATACAGTGAAGCTTGAAACCGCCTCCCTCTCATTTCCATATAAATGAAAGCAGTTATGCAGTTAAAGCTTCTGTTTATTAAACGGCCTGTTCATCAGCCAGATAAAAGAGCTTTTAATACTTCAAACATTCACTGTGAGGACATTGTATCACAGTGATGATTCTTTTCTAACTCACAGAACGAAAGCCGCGAGTCTTTATTGGGCTTCAACATGATGAACTACAGAGCGTGTAAGAACTTGTGGAAGACGTGCGTGGAACACCACACGTTCTTCAGACTGGAGCGGCCGGTTCCTCCTGAGAGGAACCTCTTCCTGCAGTACTTCACCCTCGGTTCTAAGTTCCGCTACTGGTGAGAACATTTAAATATTTATAGAGTCTGTTTGTTTTTTGGGAGTCAATTGAAAGCTCAGAGTTATAGATGAAACTTCCATTTTTAGGGTGGTAGAATTATTTTATTGTTTTCAGACATGACAGTGTAATGTTGCATCACTGTTTTTAAAGTCAGTTTAAAGTTTTGATACTAGAATATTGTTTTTGAGATGCCAGTGACACTGTTCTGTTGTTTTGACAGTGGAAGGACAGAGGCACAGTCTGTACAGTACGGAAAAGAACAAGGAAACAAAAACAGAGTTTTTGCCAGGTAACATTGTTAAATAGATTCTTGTGACATGAGCATCAAGATACTGTTGCATTGTTTTTGTACCGCCAAATATTTGCAGAAAATTCATAGCCAAAATCACGTTTTGCCTCATAGCACAGTACTTTTTCCATTATGAAAATAACAGTTTCGAATAATATCATTAGCTATTTTAAATGTAAGTAATGCAATAATATAAGAAATTACTTTTAAAAGAATCCCAATACATCTTATGACGTTATAAAGACTTTTGATGCAACAGTTACACCAAATTGCCTTTAAAACCTTGAATCAGGTGCAAGTGTGCACTACCTAGGGCACAGGATGTGAGGTGCGTGTGTGTGTAGCACAGAAACCTGCTGTAATCGAAAGCACAAAAGACCATGATGAGGAACTTTATGGTGCTTTTAAGTGTTATTCTAAACAGTGTCTAGCAGTGTTGCATTATGGGAAGGCGTTCCACCCATCTCAAACGCTGTGGTGTTAGTGTGAGGGTATATGTCTGCGTGTGTGGTCAGATATTCTCAGAATAACACCAAACACAGGAAGTGTTAGCAGGGCTGCGTATCGCACTGCTGCGAAGGGCGTTCGCGTGCCGTACACGTTTGTGAGAACACTCGCGCTGGGTTTCAAGAGCAGTGTTTGTTGAAGATGCTGAGGCTGAAAGTTAAACTACGGTTTTTGGTTCATCATACTTCAAAAAGGTATTTGATTTTGACTACACCAACCTGTTCTCCCTAATGTATGATAATCCAGTACTGTTTTATCGAAGCTCTGGTCGAACGTTTCATCAGCACTTTGTTAGAAAACATTTGTGGTCTGTAGATGTATGTACAAACTTTGTAAACAAGTGTTTGTTTGTCACTTTTTTTGTTTCTGATTAAAAAAGTGGACATTTTGTTAAAAGAGATCAGTTATGGATTTTAGGTGTTTGTAGTGTGTAATGATTATCGATAATAAAACATAAAACAATACGCAACATTGTGTCTGGTTTACGTAAGTCTTGAGTGTTTTGTGAATTGAATTGTATGAAATGTTGAAATGTTTTTTGTGGGATTGGTGGAGGTAGCAGGTGGGTTGTCGCATTACAAGCGATCTAATGTGAATTTCATGTGTTTCCAGGTCACCGAGCAAACCACTGATCCGGAGACTCATGAGCGGTTTGGACTGGGAGACTGTCAGCAGGAATTCTCTCTCAGACGACCGACTGGAGACTCAGAGCCTGCCGAACCGTTCTCCACCAGACTCGCCTAATCAGTGAGTCTCACACACACACACACACACATGAAACTTTTGTTGGGGGTTTATCTAGTCTAGTGGGTTTAGCACATAACCACACACACAAACTTTTTCTTGACTTCTAGTGTCAGTTTTTGTACAAACACAGGGAAACATATTTATGTCCAGTTTATCTTTTCAAAATCTCCCTGTCAATACACTTGTGAATACACACACAAAAACGAAGTGCTTGTATAGTCACACACATTTTCACCCTTATCAGTGTATTAACACACACAGATTCATCCCTTCAGCTGGTTAACACACCCATCCAAACACGTGTTCACTCAACACTGATACACACGCGTGTTTCATGTTGTGTACACCAGCACACACGATTATAACTTGTTTGTTTCTCTTCTCAGTAGTAACTCTGTGTACAACACAGAAGGGGCGCGGGTCAGGCCATCCTCCATTGGTCACTTGGTTGATCATGTGATCGATGACTCATCATGCCAGACGTTCACCAATCACAAGTCTGCGTCCTCCACGCAAGCCAACAGCATCAGTCTGGACTCGACACCGTAAGACACACATTTCTTAACCTCATTGGTTACCACAGTGTTTGACTTTCTAAGATCATTATGAAAATGAAACCACATAAATCTTTTGATTCCTGCAACAATTTATGCAAATAATAATGACTCGAACAGAGTACAAAAAAAGTCTCTCGCTTTGACAACCACATTATTTAGGTTTGGTTTTTAGGTGATATGAAAAAAATATAATTTTTATAGTGTTAGGGTTTGTGATTTGTGTTTATGAACCTTTTATTTATGTTTGTGTGCAAGTGCAAGTTTGACTTGTCAAACCTCTTGAGATTACACAATACTAAACATTTCATATCAACATTTGTCTGATGATACTTTTTCGAAGTACGCAAATGATGGACCGAAGTTTCCGCTGCGACCGTTTGATCTTATTTTAGTGCAGACTCTTGCTTATAACCTGAGGTTTAATATGGCGTGACCACACCTCATATGAAACGACACCTTGGCGGTCGAGCGCTGTTTTCACACGCCGTTCACCCTGAGAATCTGTGAGCTTTTATTCAGGGGAAACGGTTTCAGCTGTGTGGTTGGCACAGTTCTGCGTGTTACGCTGATGTGTGAGTGAATCAGGCCTTGTGAAACAGAGCATCATTTTCCAGTGGAATAAGACGTGGCCACAAACACACACCAGTTTCCTGTCTCATCTTTTGTGCAGTGTCATAATTTCCAAATCTAATCAAATCAAATGTGTACTGTATCAAATTTGGCATCAGATGTACATAAATAGTTTTTATGTAAATAGCTAAATTATGACAATGTGACAATCATAATTCGGTAAGTAGATAAGAAAGATGGACCAATCACGATTCAGTATGCAAAACATCAGTGACATCATCAATGGCCGATTTTTGATTGGAGTGTGAATGGGATATTTTAAAAAATGTTGAAGTTTTGCCACTAACAGTTATTTTGATAATCGAATAATCACTTGATTGTTCAAGTTTGTTTATTCCCAAAATTTCATTTCTGATCAACACTGTAAAACGTCCACCACTAACATGACCTGTATTCTGCTCATTAGTTTAATAAAAACTATTTTGGGGTTGCGTTTCGACTCTTCTCATTCATGCGTCGCCACCTACCTTTAAACGACACAAAAGACGAATCGGATATCTGTCCTTCTTTTGCCTGACAGATGAAACAATCCTCATTTTCATCCTAACGCTGACTTTTTTTGTTTGGCCCGCTTGTTTTTTATTATGTAAATGTCCTGGAGGCCGAGGCTGCGTGCTGTCTGTAGACTGCAGAGCAACTTTCACTGCTGAAACCTAAGCATTCATAGTGTGTGTGTGTGTGTGTGTGTGTGTGTGTGTGTGTGTGTGTGTGTGTGTGTGTGTGTGTGTGTGTGTGTGTGTGTGTGTGTGTGTGTGTGTGTGTGTGTGTGTGTCGGGTCTTAATACTCTCCGCCTACTATGCAAATAAGGTGTGCTTTGATGAATTGTTGGAAATCTTCACAGATATACAGCACTGCTCCTATCGCCTGCCTTCTGCAGAACATAAATCATTCTTGTTGCCTAGGCAACGTAGTTTTAAGAAGTAAAAGAATGATTACAGTGGGATCAGATGATCTCGCCCTTGCTTCTTGGTTGGTTTACAGATAGTCAAGTATTTTCACTGGCTACATTTTTACATTACGTACATTTCAGCCGTAATGCATATAAAAATACTTTTTTAGTATTTTTTAGTATGAGTTTATTTAATTTAGTGTATTTACATATTATTTTATTTAAGTGACTTTACTTATTTAGTTTAGCTATTTAAATAGTGCTTCAGATGTCAGAGCCGTGACCTTACGTGTAGTACTTACTGTTCAGAAACAGAGCTTTGTTGCTTTTGTGGGACATGCAGCTTCAAACCTGGTTCAAGCCCACGCCCCCCCCCCCATCATTTCCTGTGAAAAACATGGAAAAAAGACATAACAAAAAATCTAGTGATTATTTGGTTGGCAGTGGATTTTAATTAAGTTTAGGGAAAGTAGGTCACCTCTGTTTTGGTTTGTTAAATTTCTTGACACAGTAAGATTTGAATTTTACCAAACAAGATTAAAATTAGTGTGAGAGCTGAGATATTTGTGCGGGTAGTTGTGCGGGTAGTTGTGCGGGTAGTTGTGCGGTAGTTGTGCGGTAGTTGTGTGATATTTGCTTTCCTTTTAAAGGCTGCAGATGGCGCTGTGTACTTCTGAAAAACATTGTGTTGTGTTATTCATGTGTTATTGTGAACATTTCTGAATTTTTTTTAATGACTGTTAAACAACTGATGTCAGAAATGTTTTTTTAAATTGCTACTTTGGTTTGATTTTTTGTTATATAATGCAATGAAACTCAGATATTTTCGAGCATCGCTTGAATGCTGTGTAATATTCAGTACTGTACCTTTAAATCAATTCTTCAGGTCTCCAGATGTAACTTCTGATGAACAGCCGCCCGCGTTGCCCCCGAAACAGTCACGGAAAGATGCCCTCACCCACAACGGCAGATCTGAGTCTCAACACGAGCTGGACGATCACCTCAGCGAATTCTACAATGTACCTACAGCATCAGGAAAGAGCATGGTGCGAAAAACACACACAAACTTCCTTTCCCACTGTTTTTCTTTATTTTCTTTATCGTCTGCTCAGTTCATGTTTTTGTGTTTTTCAGAATGGAGCAGTTCCTCATGACAATCTCGTTTTGATTAAAATGAGACCAGATGAAAATGGACGCTTTGGATTTAACGTTAAGGTAGCTAGTTCAACAACAGTGAATATATTATAATAATATACATATACGTTTACGTGTATTTAAATTACTGTATTCATCCACAGGGTGGCGCTGATCAGAGGATGCCCATCATAGTTTCTCGAGTGGCGCCGGGAACTCCAGTATGTTTGAACTTTGTTTTGTGATGTCAAAAGCTGTACTTTACACAGCAACAGATAAACACATCACCACTAGCTGATCGAGTCAATCGTCTGGTTGTTCAGTATTGATCTGTAACCGCACTCTTAACTGTGACCTTTGACCTCCGGCAGGCTGACATGTGCGTGCCGCGTCTGAACGAGGGCGATCAGGTCGTGCTGATTAACGGTCGAGATATCTCGGAGCACACTCACGATGACGTGGTTATGCTAATCAAAGCCAGCTGTGAGGACCAATCAGGAGAGCTCATTCTGCTTGTCAGACCCAATGGTACGATCCGCCTGCATGTCACTCCGCAAATTTGATATTAGTACATATTTGATGTTCAGTTAAAATATTATTGTATTTCCTTATATATTTTTTCTGTAATATATATTTTATATGTATTTCTGTAATATAAAATGATTAAATGTAATATTTAGTGGTCTAAAATATCTAAAACATGAAACATCTTCGCTCTATGTCTCTGTTCCTCTTGTTTCTTTATTTCTCTCTCTCTTCAGCCATCTATGATGTGGATGAAGAGCAGGAGAAGTTGGACCTAGAGCCGGATTTCGAGTACATTCCTGAGATGTCTCGTCTGGATCAGTTGCATTCAGATGCTGACAGTTTGAGATCGTCCATACAGCTGCTGAAAGACGGTCTGTCCAGCGGAACGGTCCTCGCACAGTTCGACGTGAGTTACCAAACACACTTTCATTTTGTTTCTAATTTTTAGAGTCATAATTTCTTGTTGTTTTCAAACTAGCTGGACTGTTGTCATGTGTACTAAGCAAAATTTTAATTCGGTCTGTTAGGCCAAAAAAAAATAAACTAATAAAACATAATAGTGCAACAGCAACATATAACAAAAATAAGCAAATAATAAATTGAAGTTGTCTATTTACACATTAGAAAGCACATAGTGGATAATTATTTACAAATATGCATCATGAGAGATTGATGCTCATGTTTAAGCAGAAAATTGTTTTGTACTTCATGTAGTTGTACTTTTCTTCTATAGCAACTATATAGAAAACGGCTCGGGATGTCCATGTCATGTGCCAGATTGCCACAAAACATTTCTAAAAACCGTTATCGAGATATTTCACCTTGTGAGTACACGAAGTCTATCGTATTTGCATTTTTGACAAAGCAAAACTCTGTGATTGGTTGAATATATCAGAATAAACTGTTTCACACAGATGATGTGACGCGAGTCGTACTGAAGGGGACGGACGATTATATCAATGCCAATTATATCAATGTGAGAGTTCTTCTCTGATTATCTTTATTTTTCAGTTTCATTGATAGTTTGTAGAGACATGAGACAAATATTGTGTTTGTGTGATTTATCAGATGGAGATTCCTAATAAAGGTGAAGTCAAGCGGTATATTGCCTGCCAGGGGCCTCTTCCTGGAACCTGCTCTGATTTCTGGCAGATGGTGTGGGAACAGAGCGCCACCCTGGTGGTGATGCTTACAACACAAGTTGAACGCGGCAGGGTATGAATATTTTAACAATAAAATTACGCTGTAGTGACACATGGAACAACATAAAATTTAAGGTATAATGCTTTAAGTATTTTAAAAATCCAAATCTAAATTATTATGTTTAAGTTTCTCCCTACAGTGTTTATTATACAATCTGCGCTGGCAGCAGCAACAAACATGTTTTTGTGTTCAGGTGAAGTGTCATCAGTACTGGCCAAATGTTTCAGCGAGTGGCACCTACGGAGACTTCCAGGTCACCTGTGTGTCTGAGGAGGGAAACTCTGCGTATCTGCTCCGAGATCTGACCCTCACACACCTGGAGGTCACACATCCCACCTTTCTTTATTTGTCCACTGTCTTGTGTTGATCAGTTTAAAATAAATGACTCAAAATTGTGATTATTTTCTAATCAGAGAACTCTTTGATTAATAATAGAGTATATAAATAATTATGGCATGTTTTAATGTGATCTTTTTCATTTATATGCACCAATATGACAACAATGACACAATCAAAAGTGTAATAAAATCAGTTTGTGTTTGTAGAGTAAAGAAGAGCGACAGATCTGTCAGATGCAGTACCTGGCATGGCCTGATCACGGCGTACCAGACGATTCGTCTGACTTTCTTAAGTTTGTCAGTGAAGTACGCAGCAAACGAGGCGACACACAGGAAGCTGTGATAGTGCATTGCAGGTCAGTCCAAAAAACTCCCTGCAAAACATCAATTTAAATAAACCTGTTAAAGAAACACTGTCATAATGATCAAAAATGCTTGACTCCACCCCTTTGTCTTGCAGCGCTGGGATTGGTCGCACCGGCGTTCTCATCACCATGGAGACAGCGATGTGTTTGATAGAGGATGGTCAGTCTGTGTATCCCTTAGACATCGTGAGAACCATGAGAGACCAGCGTGCCATGATGATCCAAACTCCTGTGAGTATAATTGTGCTGGCATCTCTCACAGACAGATTGTTGGTTATGCCACTGACTATCAATTATTTTGTGTGCAGAGCCAGTACCGTTTCGTCTGTGAGGCGATTCTGAAAGTTTACGAGGAGATCGTAAAACCGGGCGAGACTGAACCTGCCACAGAAAAGGAAGAATGAACGCAGCGTGGTCAGAACTACTGCCAGTGAGAACAACATTCGTCCGCCGTCGCCCCCTGCTGGACGGCAGTGGACATGACCGCCTGCAAGCTAAAATATAGACGAAAAGCACTATTGCACTTTACAGCGACAAACAATGACTATAAAGGGATTTTTCATTGAAATAAGTTCAGGTCACTGATTCATGGGTACTGTTAATAATTTTTGTTTTTGGAGCCAAAAGCTGAGATGAGCCACAATCCACGCCAGAACGAACTCCTGCAACTACCAACGTTTTACGGTTTTGTGTTTTGTTTGTTTGTTTTTTAACAGTGAACTTAAAAACAACGGGTGCTCACCCCGTCTCTCCCTTTTCCTGACTGTGACTGTCCTTGTTTTAGTTACTTAACTTTAAAACTTAACTTTACACTGTTAGCTTAAGCATTTTTAATGCAACTCGTTCAACAGAAGCAGTCAGCCACTGATCAAACTCTTCTCAGCCTTGAATGATGCAGATTTTGTTAGATTTTACTTCTGCGCCATCAGTATAGTCCTGGCTTTCGTAAAATACTAGCTATAATTACTTAACAGTTTACGTGAGATTACCACAAGTTTTCTCTAAATTTACTCAAAAATGAACAGTTTGTATCAGCTACACTGAAAATGAAAATTACTGAAAATTTTCTTGCTGCCAAATCTCACAGTTGTTTGCCTCTAAAACTGATTGGTGCTTTGACAGATTTACTTGTTAGCAGCTGTTCGGCTCAAAGGTCCAAGATGGCAGGATCTTAGAAGCAGATTTTTATTTAAACTTTATAAGCTGTGAAGTTCATGTTTGCTTCTTGACATCTTGACAGTTTCCTTAGTACAGCTATGCTATAGAACCGAATGAATCTGAGTACTTGTGCGTAAATTTGTCAGTAACTTAAAGTTTTGCAAACACAGATCTGCACTGTTTGGGCTGTAGCGAACAATGAATTTGACTTAAAAATGATTTTTACAGTACCTAATCATGAAATGTAAAGTTCTCATTTTCTGCCGTCTGAAATCAATGCAAATGTTTAGAAATGAAACCGCAAACAGAGCATCTGTTTTTTTAATGTGACACTCCAGATCATCTTAATGGTTTACAGGTGTTTTATGAACAAACTGTCAGTAAAGTTAATGTGTTTCTCCCGTATGATGTTTCGCGGTGCCATTGCGTAAACGATTTGGCATCAAGGACCAAATCCGGCCCACCGCTCTGAATGTCAAGCCGATTCGCTTCAGTGTACGTCATCGCGCAGCAGCTAGAAATTTACTACCAATGTTATGTTGGTATTTTTGTATTTAAAGAAAAATTGGATAAATAATTGAATAAAGACAGCACTTTGTAACTGACTGCGGTGGTCAGCTGTGCTACTGTAGAATTTATACTGTAATCGTGAGATGCGGGAAGATGCTGTTTAATTAAATTTATGTTGAAGATTTTGTCAAATATAAATAACTGTTGGGGGACTCTTAACTACATTGTGTCATATGTGAAATATTTGTAAATATGATGTTATATATTAAAAGTGTTATAAAAAATAACTGGTTGTTTGTGTTTTGTACGATTTTACTATAAGGTTTCAGGAAAGTTTGGGCCTGAATTGAGAGAGTGTATGCATGTTGTGCAGATGTTTATTTTGCAGTTTTGCAGGATGTTAATCAAATATTGGTGATACATTATAGATCCTCCACGTCAAGAAATGCAAGACAACACAAAAATATTGCAGCTTGTCCTTTTATTTTCTGTTGTGTTTTACATGAGGTGTTAAATGGAGATTACTTATATCATGTGTGGCTCTGTTTGACCAAACATTTTTCTTTAAGGTTTTTATTGTCGTCTTTACTTGTGGCTCACCACATCGACATCCTCTGTGCGAGAAACGACCTTTCCATCAACAACCTCTTCAATGACTGTGCGCACACGCTTGGTCACCACGGGCTCGTCTGAGGAGAAGCGATAGAGACACACAGGTTTAAACATTGACATCTGTATGTCCATAAATCAATGGACGAATGATCGATATGATCAATGTTACTTTCTAAACGTTAAAAAACAACTTACGTTTTGGAGGTGGAGGAGGTTGTACAACCTCTACAATCTTGACTGTTTGTTTCCTAGGAAAGAAACAATGTTTTTACACCCTGGCACAACCCTTAAAAAGACCATTTTGCTTTTTTCTGTTTGTGGTTGACTATTTCCCAGTAGCGGGGGATTATTTCTGTAAACAAGGCTTTGTCTGTAATGTTTTCAGTATCAGTGCAGACTTACTGAATGTCCTCTCCGTCCAGAAGTCTTCTGTACTCGGCGATCTCCAGCTCCAGTCTGGTCTTGATGTTCAGGAGCAGCTTGTATTCATTGGCCTGCCTCTCGATGTCAATGCGCACCTGACTGAGCTCCGCCTCCAGACCATTAATGACCGCCTGCAATTGGCTCAGCTGAAGGCTGTACCGCCCCTCTGTGTCTGCCAGTGTGCCCTCCAGAGCTGCTTTCTGTCCAATTGCAGAGCAGAAAACAGTTAGGGGGCAGGGCTATGCATGACATCACCTTAAGCTTATTCTAATGGTAGCTGGTACTTGGCAGTACAGAAAACATTTAGTAGTTTAATCAAAGCTCATATGAATGTTGGAGGAGAAAGAGAAGGACGTACCAAACTAATCTGCGAATTCAGCTCGATCTCCAGCGCCTGCAGTGTTCTTTTGAGCTCACTGACTTCAGTGTGAGACTGTGAGATATCTTCTTGTTTAATGGACATCTGCTTGTTGAGTTCGTCAGACTGCAGGAAAAGGTCGAAGGTCAAAATCCAGGTGTGGACCATCTGGTCGTCTCAGTCTAGTTGTAATAAAACCATGTCTGCTTGCATTTGAATACGCTTGACTCTACACTTACTTTGCCCTTGAACCAAGTCTCCGTTTCTCTGCGGTTCTTCTCCATGATGCCCTCGTACTGCTGTCGGATCTCCTCCATGATGCGGGACAGGTCCTGCTGAGGAGCAGCGTCCACCTCCACGTTCACGGAGCTGGATGTCAGTTGAGCGCGAAGAGCAGCTAACTCCTACAGAGCAGCAATATCACGGTTTTATAAGCTGTTTTGCCCTGCCGTTCCTCTAACATTATGCAGAAATTGTTTTGGAGGAAAGCTGGCTCTTAACGGTTCTTTACTAGTGTAATGAAATCTTTTAGACTTTGATCTGTGGAACACGCCTGATCTGCGTGAACTTTGGCTCTTAAACTTTTAAAGATCCAACCAAGAGCTTTCACCTTAACTTCAAGGCTGCAAGTTATAGTAAATTACAGAACTAGCATTACTCATAATGGTTCAAATGACACTTGATTGGAGAAGATTATTGGTTTGGAGGATCACTGATTAAAGATCTCTCTTCGCTTCACCAGGTTTGGCCCTGCCTGGAGGACCCAGAAACAAGATCTTAAAAGGCCTTTCTCACCTCTTGATGGTTCTTCTTCAGGTAGATCAGTTCTTCTTTCAGACCTTCAATCTGCATCTCGAGTTCTGATCGGGTCATGGTGAGGTCATCCAGAACTTTCCTCAGGCCAATAATGTCGGCCTCCACGGACTGACGCATCGCCAGCTCATTCTCGTACCTGCAGACCATCGAAAAAAATTCTGGTTAGCACACAAATACAGACTCAACTCAAACTCTACATGTCTATGATATTCTAGTTCTTGGAAGTGGCTTGAGTCCCTCCGTCAGTGTAAGTCTGTGAGATTTGTCTTGTCACCAGTTTTAAGAAGGTTTCGGTTTTGTTTACTAACTTGACTCTGAAGTCTTCGGCTGCTAGTTTGGCGTTGTCGATCTGCAGTATGATGCGAGCGTTGTCCATGCTGGCGACGGAGATCTGAGGAGAAGTGGACATTTGATAAGCACACTGGTAACTTATTTATTTATTATTACATTTATACTGTTTTAATGATAGAATAAAAAGGCTCTCATATACAAAAACTAAATTTGCATGTGATAAGAACACAGATTGGTTTACTATATTGTAATGTATTTATTGATAATATTTATTGACTCTTTATTGATTAATATAATAAATGAATATGCTAATATGCACATATAACGATTTGATAAGTTTGAGAATCATTATGTAACGTGCTGATCTTAGTTTTGGTCCTGGATCTTAGTTTTGGTTCTGGATCTCAGTTTTGGTTCTGGATCTCAGTTTTGGTCTTGGGTTTTGTTTTAAGATGAAGTTCTGTACACTGTTAGATGAGATCTTTCCTTCATCTCTGCGATCTCACTCACTTTTTTACGCAGATCCTCGATGGTGGAGTAATAGTGGCTGTAGTCTCTGGTGACCGGGGCTCTCTTGTCGTACCACTCGCGGATCTGGCGCTCCAGCTGCGCGTTGGCTCTCTCCAGAGAGCGCACCTTCTCCAGGTAGGAGGCCAGACGGTCGTTCAGGTTCTGCATCGTGGACTTCTCATTGAAAGAGACGCCGAAGCCATTATCCCCGCCGCCGAGCCCGGCCAGGTCGAAGCTGCTCCGGCTGCCCTGTGCGTAAGAGACGCGCACGCTGGATCCTCCGGCGCCTCCATAGACGCTCGGCGCGAGTCCGACGGCGATGCGCTTGGAGTATCCAGCGGAGAGCGAGTGAGAGGAGAAGGAAGGACGGAGACTGGAGCTGGAGAAAGTTACTGACTGCTTCCCCTGGGTCATGGTTTCTGCTGCTGTTGCTTTGGCACTCGGCTGGTACACCTCTGACAGCTGCTTGTTGGTTTGCGCTCTCCAAGGGTCTTTTATACAGGCTGCCGGAGGGTGGGGCTATTCGGGTAATAAAGAGCATCCAGCAGGTGTGTCCAGGGTGCGGAAAAACTGGCCCACGTACAGATCCCCATACACGCCTAACCTGCCCCACAGCATCTCACACATGAACACACACATTAACACACATTAACACACACATTAACACACATTAACACACATTAACACAGTATCTCACACATTAACACACATTAACACACCATCTCACACATTAACACACATTAACACACCATCTCACACATTAACACACATTAACACACCATCTCACATATTAACACACACATTAACACACATTAACACACATCTCACACATTAACACACATTAACACACCATCTCACACATTAACACACATTAACACACCATCTCACACATTAACACACATTAACACACACATTAACACACATTAACACACACATTAACACACATTAACACACCATCTCACACATTAACACACACATTAACACACCATCTCACACATTAACACACACATTAACACACATTAACACACACATTAACACACATTAACACACACATTAACACACATTAACACACCATCTCACACATTAACACACACATTAACACACCATCTCACACATTAACACACATTAACACACCATCTCACACATTAACACACATTAACACACATTAACACACACATCTCACACATTAACACACACATTAACACACACATTAACACACACCATCTCACACATTAACACACATTAACACACCATTCACACATTAACACACACATTAACACACAATCTCACACATTAACACACACATTAACACACATTAACACACATTAACATACCATCTCACACATTAACACACATTAACACACAATCTCACACATTAACACACATTAACACACATTATCATGTTCATGAGACTGAAGCGTCTGATGTTCATTCTGTGTGGCTCTTAGTTTCTGCATTGAGTAATATAGAGAGCTTGCTTTTAAATGTATTTTAAACAAAACTTCATGGACTATATGAAATGTCTGTTTAAAGTTTAAAAGGAGCTGGTTATGGCTCAGTCAAAAGTATTTGAATAAACACCTTTGTATCCATATTTATTTCATCTCAAAATCTTCAGGAATTGAAAGCCCCTCGGATATGACATATGCTGACATGAACTTTATCATTATTAGTGTTTATTCGTGATATACATTACCAACAATACCTGAAGTTATTATACGCTGTTACTATCAGCTGTGTGGTGACTAGTACAAGGTAACTGACCCGTACAGTATGTGCAGAATGAGAACTTTAAACTACTAGTTCACTATCACTGAATGTCAGTTTACACCCTGATTAGATGTGACACTGTGAGACAATTATTTCTGATTTAACTGATTAAAACTTACCAGGTCACAATTTTAACCAAACGTCGGTCAGCCGTGTGTGGATATTTACAACAAGGGTCCATTTTTCCCATTAGTGAACTAAATTAGTTAACATGAACTAATAATGAGCAATACTGCAGCATTTATTAATCTCGGTTTATGTTCATTTTTTACATTTATAATAACTTTTTTAAATCAAAAGTTCACTTGAATCTGTTAACAGTCGTTGATGCACAAGGACCTAACAAACAACTGCATTAGTATTAACTAACATTAACAAAGATTAATAAATGCTGTAAAAACATATTTTGATGATTGTCAGTTCATGTTACTTAACACATTAATTTTATTGCAATATGAATCATATAGTTATTAACCAGTTTAATGTCAGTAGTGATTCTAATGCAAATAAAAGAAAACAAAACTTAATTTTTTCAACTTTCTCTGCTTGATTTATTATAGTGAGCATTTCATAGTGAAGGCATGTAATTACACTGATTGACAGTCATGCATATGTGTTACATGTGCAGTACATGCTGTACAAAGGTAATATGCAATCACATACCGTACAAGTGTGACTGACACACACACACACACACACACACACACACATGCAAATCACAAATCTCCAAACACAATCATTTTGTCATTTTCATTCACATCACTGCCTTAGCCATTACTCTCCTCTTAGTATTCATACCCTAATTCCCTCATACTCCCTTATTGTTCATGTACACTGACAAGGGTGTGTCCCGATCTCGGTGTTATCTCCATACCTCACCTCATCCAGACCAAATCCATCTCTATGTTAATCTTTAAGCAGATGAGTCTTTTGCTGGTGGTACGAGTTTCAGCCCACCCTTCATTCCGATGCCTTTCACACACTTACACATCAGCAGTCACACCCTGTGTGGATGCGCTTGGAGTCATGAATTTTTAAAACACCAGCGTGGCTTCACAAAGAAAAGCGTTTGTTTGCACTTGGGTTAGGTTTGTTTTTAAATCTATTTATCTGTCTGTATGGCCAATGATACAACTTACTAACTTTATAAAACTTTCAGTGAAAGCTTTGTGAAGCCAACATTACGTTTTGTTTTGATACTTTCCTTTTGTGGTTGTTTGTACGTGAAATATTTAATTGTGATTCGGGCTGATCAAAACAGCCCGGTCAGTTATGTGATTCTTAATTGTTCACTTTTGTCCACAGTGAGTGACCCGCAGCTGAGATCATCCTGAGACTGGAGACTGGAGAAGCTCTTTGTGTTGACACTGGCCCGTAGTTTCGGCTGAAAGTAAGACGATCTGAGTGCTAATTGTAATCAAAACAACAAACCCTCTACGTCAGTAAATCTACTTGATTTGCTTTTTCGGTGAAAACATAAACATTGAATCCATTTACTATAAATATGAGATAAAAATATGAGATTTTACTTGACAAATGTAAAAAGAAAAGCTGTAAATTGTTTAAAAAGTTTACATGTTTACAAAAAAGTTTACAAAAACCGAAAGCTAATTAACTGAATGACAATAATTACAATACTAAAAGCAGTAAGTTATAATAACACAGTACTTCTTGTCAGACAAGATTCTAAAAGTTAACCCAAAACAAGCTTTTACTCAAGCAATTACCTGAAACATACCCACCGTCATGCTAAAACTATGTGTTGTGTTTACATAGCAAAGGTCAGAAAGCATTAAGGACTGATTGGAGGTCATCGTAACACCAGGGTAAGCCAAAAACCAACGGTTCACAATGCCACCCCAACCAGTTTAACTAGTCTGAGTTAGTGCCCGTCCCTGTTTTGACATTAATCATTACAGACACTCCTCAACATAATTATTTTCCAAGACTTAAATTCTCTTCGCACCCTGGGCAATTACCAGCCGGTGTCAAGCAAATTAAACATGTCTTTTGTGAAGGGTAACCATTGTGACTTTGAAACCTAAACCCTTTTCATACACACTTTTTATTGACATGAATGTCCTGGGTTTCCCAGCTGACTCCTCTTGTCGTTGAGGTTTGCCATTTATTGGCTGACGTACAACTTTTTTTCTTGATATCACTTTGTATTCTTTCAGTTAGTCATGTTTTATATTAAATGCTTAGAATGCCAATGTAAGACTTTAAATCCACTCTGAGCCTGAGTGAAGATTATATAAACTTTTAAATATTGGGCCAGTTATGAACGATGTCATTATTAATAATGTGACCATTTGTAGATATACTTCCTGTTTTAATTCTGTTTATTTTATGAATTGCACGGTTAATTTTCTAACATTCCCTGAAGTTTTTGTTGTTGCTGTTTTGGCGTGTCTGTAAATGTCTGTTTGCACCCCCCACGTGTCTGTTTTTCTGTTTTGAGTGCTGGTAACACCTTTAATAAATTACTTTGAAAGACATTGTGTCTTTTCAGTGACTTTGCATGTTTCTGTTCTTGAATCGGTGGTTTGATGTGGCCTCTGTTAGACTGAACATTGCTGTTTCATGTTTTTTGATGTTTTAGTGATGCGTGTGCGGTCACATGAAGGCACGATGACCAACAATGAAACAGACGAATGGAACAATGTTTCATGTTTGTGGAACAATGTGGCGGTTTCGCTTCGAGAAGAAAGTAAATCTGTTGATTGATGTTTCATGATTGTTGCATAACCTCACTGGAGTCATTAATGCCAGAAGACAGTTCGGTTGATGTTTCATCATGACAGACAGACAAGCAGACAGTCAGATACTGGAAATCTGTGGCTCATGAACGTACAGCGGAACGTACAGTAATCTTAACTAATTGTTTTCTCACACCTCTGTGTAAATTAATACTTGTTATCTTTGCACTGTTTGTTTGGACAGCAGACGCACAGTAATGCGCCGTAACTGTGGTATCAACAGCGACATGCCTGAGCATTGCAGCGTCGCATGCTGAGCATGCTATTAACACACAGGTGTGTCCAGGTGGGGCTCATCTACTGTCTGTCTGCATGCTGGATGAGGAGACAAATGATTATGTTCTGCGAAATTAACACATACATACAAAAAGTTACATATATCTGACATGCGATGGCAGGTTTTCTACAGATTTGTACAGCAAATGAAAGTGAATCATGATGTCAGCAACACAAAACAAGTGAAAGATGTGATTTAGAAATAAATTTAGTTCAGATTAAGATTATTCTGAGACCCACGCATGGGTAAGATGTTATATAATAAAACTCTAAAACTGACTCTAAGACACTACATCCATCTTTGTATGTCAGTTCCATTCATCTGTCATACTGACACTCATCCCATAATTGCACAGATCAGATTAACTTAATGGTTTCTTTGTATTTGTATAAACGCACTGTTGATGGATTCATTCTGTATCAAATGTGACCTATTCGTTTCCCACCTCTAAAAATGTTGTTTTAGGGCTTAAAAAGATGTAATTGCTAAAAACCAAACAGAAGTAACTGGTGTATGGCTGAAGGGTTTTTAATGAGATGTAGCCCAGACTCCTCTGTCAACAAACACCACATGTTGTGTCTGCTGAAGAGTTACAAGCGGTAATTCATGTCATATGTATGAAGTATAGAGACATGGAGCTTGTCTTTATTGTATATAGAATTAAGAAATACTCTCTGAATGAACTTTCTGTTCTACATGATTTTGTAATGACTAAATCGTTTCGAATTCATTGATATACATCGAGTCACTTCTCTTTATGTTCACACAAGTGTGCAGGTGTCAAGTCTGTTTTAAAAGAATGTGCCTGGGTTTCATATTTTAATATGTACTGCATGTGCATTAATACATGTTTGTGTCTGGCCAATGCTGCTTGTGTTTACATTATATGGTTTATATGATGTAAACCCTCTTAAAACATTACTTTATTGTTATTGTCTGTTTTTCCACTGCAAGAATCTTTTTGTGTATCAGAAAGGTTCTGTGAATGTTCTGAAAGGTTCTTTACGGAACCATACAGCCCGATGAAAGAACCTTTTAGGAACCTGTTTTTAAGAGTGGATTGTTAAAAAAACATGAAAAAAATCACATGCAATACTTTCATTTTGCCATATCTAAAGTGAGTCACTTTATGATTATAGTTATACTGTATCCGCTTCCAAACGTTCATCATTTCCTAGTCCAGGCTGCCAACTTGCTGTTTTTTGCTTGCAGTTTTCTTGCCGGACAGGCAGCCGCACGCACACAGTCATTAACCGTCTGTAATTACCTTCATTCTCTTTCAAGCAGACATCTCACACGACCACATGTTTTCTCATGGATCTCAAGCCCGGGGCAAGAGCAGGTCGGGCGGCATTCATTCCCTGTCCCATGATGACCAGATGCGGCGACACACCAGAACCAGATGTGTATCCCAGGTGTCACCAGACGGACTCTCGGCCAGCTGTGAACGTCACACTCCAGCGACTCTCATGAGAGGGGAATCTCCTGGGCAGGGACAGTGGAAAAAGAGGGGTGGGACCGGGCGAGGGCGTGCTGGTAAGTGAAACAGCTTTTGTTTTTTCTGCTGAACTTTAACTGCATTGTGTCCTCAGAAGTTTCAGCTGCAGCTGATCAAAGACCTGCACGCTTTTGTCAGGTCATTGTTTTCTCAACTGTGTGTTGTATTACATAAACAAGTATTCAACAGTTGTTGCCATGGCATTTGAGTTGCATTTTTTCTTGCATGCATGTTTATTCAAAAAGAATCCATGAAATCAAACCTGACATCAATAAATCTCAGAAGACGATTGGGATCTTTTGGGTTTCAGCTGTTGTAAAAGGTTGAGAATTCCTGTTTGTATATAATAAAACATGATGACAAACTAATTCCTCATTCTAAGCTTTCGTGTGATGCCAGAGTTACTTTGTTTTTTGTAAGAATGCCCTAAGGGTTGTTTTCTCTACCTGAAGACAAGCTCACGTAAATCCAAAAACAATTATGTAAAAACTTTTATTGATCAAATACAAGCCAATATTAAATACCAACTCAAACATGTGCAAACAGCCTACAGCAATACATACAAACCACATGCAAAAATCTATATACACACACAAGGCTTATATAAGAGCAAGTACGATTATAAAAACATAAACTTCACACTTCAACACTGTAAAACTCAACTAGCTGGACTTTGAGCTGTGCGGTTACTGCTGTGTGTTTGTGTGTGTGTGTTTGTGTATCTACAGTCATGTTTATTGACACAGAATTGTGGGTGTAATCCAGGATCAGTGACACAAAAGCTGTGGCAAACCTCGTGACACAAACTGCCTTCTGGCTTTGCTGTGTTACAGTCTATTCACTATTTGGACCCCTGACGGGCCCCTTTCCCCTGCTGTACTGGCCCAGTACCGGCTCTGTGCACAGGGACTGGAGAGATCCCGTCCTCTTCCACAGAGCAGCATTACAGAACCGTGTTTATGATGTCTGTAGAAGCCACGTCTACAGAATTGTACGTATTCTGGATAAATATTTGATTGGTAAACACCCTGTCACCTGATGTGTGGCCTGCCACAAACTCAGGACAACTTCCATGGTTTTCTGTGTGCTGTTCTGCACAGGGGCCCTATGGAGAAACCAGGGGCGCCAAAATGGGCCCTGAGGGACCTGAACGAGAGGTTGAAGGGTTTTGTGAAGCATGTTCATCAGTTGGAACAGGAGAACCGCAGTCTTGAAGAACAGATTTTGGAATGGGGAAGACAGAACATATCTCCGCCAAAAGACTGGAGAAGTAAGGAGGTGCTGGCACAAGAACTTAGATCTCAGGTAGGTCATGCAGAAGAAGTTCATTCCCGGCCCTGTTATCTGTTTTTACATTTCTTGTATTATTAAAGCGTCAGTACCTCGAGGTAAAACACAAAGTTTCTGGTAATTTATTACGTCTGGACAGGTGGCCATGAGAAAAGTCTTAAAACGACTCTTAGTTAATAAGCCTCATTAACAAATTAAAAGCATGTTTAAAGACAGGAAGTTTATTTTTTCAACGTGGCCCTCAGGGGCTTGACAGTAGCATGACATGACATTTCAGACACACCCAGTTCAGTTCATGAAGCTTCTCCTAATAAACACGTGTTAGATAAACGTCCAAACTGTGAAGTTCCGGCACCCACAGGGGCCCGATTAAGAGACCCCTGATCCAGAATTTCAGTGTCAGGGAAGTTTACGATGATCAGACTCAGCCGTCCGTTCTCAAAGTGATAAACGACATTTCAACAGAGGACATTATTTTCGGGACACATTATTTCGTCACCCTGGTTAAAGCAACTTTTTTACCTTTAGAATGGAGGGCTAGCACATGGCTAATACTTCTTTTGAAGTAGTATATAAAACAGTATGCAGTATGCATTGATGAATATTTCAAATGGCACTACAGTATGCTCTGTTGTTGTCACTCCATTGTTTGTATGTTTAATTTAGCAATCAGTTAGATCTCATATGAATACGGCTATTTTGAACTTTTATTATATATACTTTTAATTATTTCATTATTTGTGTAAAATGTTCATGTATTCTTGTGTAAAAAAAACTTGATTCATTGATGAAGAATTCATACAAATGTGGCAAATTAATATTGCAAAGTGCATTGCATTGTGAGATGCACAAACCCAACACAGTGTGTTCCGTATTAAAACTGCACATATTGTGCGCAGTATACATGCTGCATAATTAGTATGGCTAGTATGGTAAGATGGAAGTTGTAACAATGACCTAAACTTTAACGGCTGGTTTAAGTCGATTGCTTTGAATTCTAGGGGAGGAAAAGGTATGTTAACTAATTCCTGAGGGCACACACTTAACACCTGCTCGTCCTAAAGCCCTTCCTGTTTCGTGGCTGATCACTCATGAAAGATTGTTAATTCCAGGGTTCCTCAGGGTGGTTTTAACACATCGCTTGACCTTTGACCCTAATGTGACAACCCACTTAAAGACTTCTTACAGACATGCAGGTAACAGTTAATGGGCTTAAAATGCCACGAGAACGATTTTGTTGTTTTAGAAAAGAATCAAGATAAAATCATTACATTGAGCAACAGGCACTTTATACAAACAAATAACAGAAAATTCCTGGCAGCATTTAAGCTTTGAAAACTTTCTTTGGCAGAGGTGCTCAGTGGTATTCTGTCTGTGTCTGCCAATCCGGGCCGATGTGCACCCACACCCGCTTTTCATGCTAAGAATTTAGAAATACGTTCTCATGATCTGATAGGCGTTAACAGGCGTTAATCACCCATAAATCGTACAAAAATATAATAACTGACCTTTAAATATTGTATGATTATTTAGATCATATTGTTCTATCCTCAGTTTCTACCTACGGCAGAAGCAATTACATGTTCTGTACTGTATGTTTTATTTATCTGCCTAACACTGCATTTTCTGTCTTTCTGCAGGTTAACAAGATGCTAATGGAAAACGCAGAGGTTTTATTACAATCTGACGCTGTGAAACTCAAAGTCTCACATTTACAGTCCAGGTTAGTCTTTCATTACAGAAGCGCTATAAAAGTCTGCTGCATTTACTAAGTTTTCGTGGGATGTGTTTGGAGCGGAGTACTGACCCAGCGAACAGGGAACATTCTCAGAACGTTGGCTTTCTCTGAAGTACTTGCAGTAATGTTAGTAGAATATTTTTAAACATGATATATCATATATATCAAAAACATTAATCTTGAGTAGTGAAAACATTACAGAATTAAAAATGCCAGACCATGTGCAGCTGTAGTATGTTGCACTGTAGTATGTTGCACTGTAGTATGTTGCACTGTAGTATGTTGCACTGTTGTATGTTGCACTGTTGTATGTTGCACTGTTGTATGTTGCACTGTTGTATGTTGACTGTTGTATGTTGACTGTAGTATGTTGACTGTTTATGTTGACTGTTGTATGTTGACTGTATATTTGCTAGTATGTTGCACTGTTGTATGTTGCACTGTTGTATTTGACTGTTGTATGTTGCACTGTAGTATGTTGCACTGTAGTATGTTGCACTGTTGTATGTTGCACTGTAGTATGTTGCACTGTAGTATGTTGCACTGTTGTATGTTGCACTGTTGTATGTTGCACTGTTGTATGTTGCACTGTAGTATGTTGCACTGTAGTATGTTGCACTGTTGTATGTTGCACTGTTGTATGTTGCACTGTAGTATGTTGCACTGTAGTATGTTGCACTGTTGTATGTTGCACTGTTGTATGTTGCACTGTAGTATGTTGCACTGTAGTATGTTGCACTGTAGTATGTTGCACTGTAGTATGTTGCACTGTTGTATGTTGCACTGTTGTATGTTGCACTGTAGTATGTTGCACTGTTGTATGTTGCACTGTAGTATGTTGCACTGTAGTATGTTGCACTGTAGTATGTTGCACTGTAGTATGTTGCACTGTTGTATGTTGCACTGTAGTATGTTGCACTGTTGTCAACCCACAATGATTATCACAAAACGTTTTGATTTGTGTTGTGGGCATAACACACATTTTTGCAAATTTTCACCAAAATGCAGTGAATGAAGCTGATTTGCATATTGTGGACAGTACTCGAACCGCATGTCTTTCAACACTATGTCACTGCAATACGGTCATTGAGTTGGTTATGTAAGCGCCCTCCTGTGGTAGTGAGAGGTCCAGTCAGGTCCAGTTACTGGAGATTCTTCTGGAATACATACAGCTGACTGTTTTGTTTCTGTTAACGCTAATAAAGCATTTTTCATGAATTATGCAAAAAAGACTTTTTAGAGGACTGTTTTTCTCTGGACGTAAACGGTCAAGCTAACAGTCTCAAAATTTGTTGACAAATTCCAAAACAAAATTATAATTAATAAAAATAACAATAAATGTAGTGATATGAATTTTCAGTTTAATGAGGTAATATCAGTGTGTTCACACTGGTCGTCTCAGGAAATAAACACTGTATTAGTTGACTGTAATTGACTAGCTGGAATTTTAGACAATAATTTAGTTCATGGGTGTGCGCTCGTGCTGCGTGTTCAGACGCTTTCATGTCCCTGAGGATGATGTTTATGAAAACCCAGATTAGATCTGATTTGATCCTTTTGTTATCAGATGAACGCTGAAACTTTTCATGCCACTTTCACTTGTGTTTTATGTCTCTAAATGTTTTCTTATTCCTTTATGCTTGTTCCAGACCCAGACATTCAGTCTTAAAGTCCATCATTAAAATCTCATTTTGTAATACTATTTGATGTGTGTGTTTGTAGGTGTGAAACGGAGGAGAAATTTCGCCGTCAGAAAGAGCAGCAGGTGTCAGAACTGAAACTAAAGAAGGACGAGGTGGAGATGACCAACAGTCTTCTGGAGAAACAGCTCCGGCAATCTCGAAATGACTTCCAGCTAATTTTGGAAGAACAAGAGGTGAACAAACAGAGTGTTTGAATGACAGCCAGCGATTGTGTGTGTCTAATTGCGCAAATGTGCGTGTGTAGCGCGTAGTGTTTCATCAGTCGCATAAATCATTTAACGACCAGAAATCTTGACGACTGTCGCTGGTAAAGACACTTGTGGAAAATGTTCAGATCTGTCCGCACGCCAGATTGTGTTTAGCCTGAGGGAGAGGTGTGTGTGTGTGATGGGGGAGTATTTATCTACAACATTTATGAAGAATTTCCTTCATGTGGAAACAGAAGGTTCACACTGATCTAGATCAGAGAACAGAAGTGTCATCAAAGCACAATAACAGTAAATCATAAGAATCATGCATTATTTTTTAATAACAGGTTATGTTTGGATCCTGCTGACCTGTGGAGATCTGTTTCAATAAATGCTCTTTATTTACTGGGGAAGATTACAGTTCCTGAAGTGCTAGTGTGTTTTATACTAAATGAAATCTATTCATGATAATGACCCCTTTAAATCTTCCTCCTCTCTCCTTCGCTCTTTCTCTCTCTCTTTCGCTCACTCTCTCTCTCTCCGGCTGACAGAAGGCACTGGATCAGCACCACAGGCAGGCAGTACTGGAGTGTGATCGAGTGTTAGCGCAGGTCGCAGGAGAGAATGGCAGAGGAATGGATCTCTCCCGGATCAGCACCCAGTGGGAGCGCTCCAGCCCGTCTCAAAGCAGCCCTGACTCAGCCACACCTCCAAATCCAGCCCCAGGCTCCAGCCTGGCTCCACAGACGAGGCCCCGAAGGGACGCAAGCGGCCCCACTGCGCTGTTTCCATCACAGGTACAGAGTCCAGAGCTCTCTCTCTCTCACACACTGTCTCCTTCAAATACTCTCTGGTCCACTGGCCAGAGCACTGCGGAGTGTGTGTGTCTGGGTTGCACACACAGAATAAGATGTCAGTGTAACAGCAGATAAACATTATGTTGTATTGTTTGCATCAGTAGATGATTATTATGTGTCAGAGCAGAATTTATGTCCTAGCACAAAAACAGCCTCGTAATTCTCCTTGGAAAACAGCAACACACTGCAGCTTCCCCTTACAACACAGTACTGTGGTGTTACTGTGGTAAAGTAAGGGTATGTGATGACATTACCTGTAATATTGAATCATTAGCATATTTATACCCTAATGGTACTACAATTCATGTTCTGTACCGTGGTAGTCACACGGTCCAATAATACTGTAGTAAATCCCCAAAATAGTACAGTAAAACGTTTTTCATAGTACTGTGGTAAAAATATAAATATGGTAATACATACCTCTTCTTTTGTGTGTATGTGTGTGTGTCTGATGTGTCTGTGGTGTGTGTGTCTGATGTGTCTGATGTGTCTGATGTATCTGTGGTGTGTGTGTGTGTGTCCAGGTGAGGGCAGGGGACAAGGTTCTGAAAGAAGCCCGGGCTGAGCTCATGGAGGCCAGGAAGCAATGGCACAGTCTTCAGGCAGAGATCGAATCGTTACATGCCCTGGTGTGTTAAATTCCCACACACACATCCTCAGTGACACACCCAAACACACACTTAAGAACCCATTTTACCTGAAAGCATAGCATCCCAATTAAAACATCACTTTGTGATAAATGTTATTACATATAACCACAAACAATTATTACAAGAGGTAAAGAATTTGTGGTTACAGATCTGGGCCAGCACTTCGATTCCCAGAAAGGGGGTGAACTTTTGCTTTTATTTATTTGGCAGATGAAGACGTCAAAATGTCTTTATTTACTTTCGATTTCTTTAATATTTATATTATATTTTGAATTTAATTAAAAATTATAATTTATAATATACAAACTACATTTATCATGTGTTTACTGGGACACGAAGTCATTACTGTGCTGTTTTCAGTGCTTTTTTTTTAGTGCTGTTTTCAGTGTTGTTTTCAATACCGACTCTGTTTATCCATCCAGGAGAAAAGTCTCCAGAGCTCTTTGTGTCACACTCAGCAGCAGTACTCCATTCAGCTCCGAGATCTCTCCAGATCTGTGAGGAGCCTCGAGTCCGAGCTGGAAACTGTGAGGGACGGTTTGGAGGTCCAAAGACAGAACCACAGGCAGCTCCTCAACAACAAGATGAGGCTGGAGAGAGAGATCGCCACCTACAGGAAGCTTCTGGAACACGAGGAGGGCAGGTCAGTGGAGATGCTCAGTGATGCAGTTGAACCTTGAATCCCTCCTTAAACTTGCATGATTACAAACAGCTGATATGTGTTTCGTTGTTTATTGCAAGTCAAAAATACATTTGAGTTTTGACAAAAACTTATGAGCAGTCGGTCAGCCCATACTTTTGGTTCTCAAATGAAGTCTTAAACCATATCTGTGTGGAACTAGTTCCTCTTATGCTCCTCACCTACAGGTTCTTCAGTTCAGATGGTGTGAAACTGAAGCCATGGAAAGGTTCTGTTCCCGCTCTTGAGCAGAACGGTCTACCCAACGGATGTGACGAGGAGATCGCGCAGCCCATTTCCATCGAGAAAACTCCCAAAAACAGCCCCATCCTTCAACGGCAGAGGAGCCTTGTCGTTCTGACAGGTCAGACAAGCACAAGACACGATCTTCATCCTCAACATCTCAGCTTCAAACATCAGATGAGTTTGTTTTATAAACAGACAGAAAACTGTGTATGTGTGGATGTGTTTATACCCAGATCCGACTGGAAACAAAGACGGAGAGATCTGCACTGTGAAGACTCAGGAGATTCTGGAAGGAAACGTTGTTCGAGAAAGTGCAGAGGGTCATGGAAAAGTGGAGTAAGTTTATGTAAACTCATTTTGAGGTCGCAGTGCTAGCAAGCTGCTATGGAGAACCACAAAATCAAACAAGATCTTGACGAGTTTCGTCTTGCGATTAAAATGATGCTGTAACTTTTAAGCTTTAAATCATCCTTGTAAACTTCAGGGGCAAATTATTTGTGTGTAAGACTTTTGGTTTGTGCTACAGGACAGAAAAGATCGACAAAATGATCAGGCAGTGGGAAGGCTCTTTCTTTCAAGGAAATCCCAAACTGAGGAAGAAATCCGTGTCCTTACGCTTTGACCTTCACATGGCCGTAGCCGACGAGGGCTGTGACCAGACGAAACAGGACAGCCTGCCGAACGTGGAGGTCCGTCTGGTCATGAGACGCTCCCGCAGTATACCCACCTTTGCCCAGTGATGTCACAACGCTGGTGCATCACAACTGTGACATCACTATGCTGCTACATCATCACAGTTCCATCGCCATGGCAACGTCTTGGCAACACAAGAAAATTATGCCACTTTGTGACATCATAGAACTTTTGCAGATTGAGAGAGAAAAGCGTTACCTTGTCACTAAAGCATTTTGAAAGCAAAAAAAAAAAGAATTACTCTTATAATTGGGAAGAACTCGCTGCCCATAAAACTACTACTTAAAAATATGAAGTCAAATGAATTCGTAATTGCTTGTTTTATGATTGATCTGACTTGAAACATATATGCATTTGAAAGTGAGAGTACAGGATGTGCGCTTTGCGATGTTTCGGGGGATATCACATTCATCATTACTTCTAATTATTAGCTCACTATAGTATTAAAATCTAAAGCAAAGATTAGTCTGTGAAACAGTGTTGAGTGTGAATGTTAATAGGCCAGGGTTCCAGTGAAATTTTCACACCACTGAACTCAGACCGGCTGTTGCGTTCCGGTTCTGCAAGAAACCCGAGAGTGAACCAAAAGAAAAGGTTGCGAAATTGCAAGTGCAGCAAAACTCAGCAGTGAAAACAGATGATTTATCTGCTGTTTACACAACAAACAACAGTGAGAGACAAGAATGATGAGAGAGACCCAGAAACACTGACGACAGATCAGTTTAATACACACAAATCATCTGTGCATTCACACACACTCACCTGTAAAAGTAACATCACACCGTATCATTGGTGCATATGATTTATGCTTCATTTAATAAGAAAATATTGTGTCTTCTGAAATCTGCAATTATGCAGGATTATTCAGAAAACCTGAAATGACTGTACGTCAAAAATTAAAAAGAAAAAAGGCATTTTCTGATCTTAATATATGTCATTAAAACTGTTATGTTCTACCTCTGATGGCCGTGTTGTAAATAAACGGGTTCTTTATCATTCAGACAGAGAAATGCATACAAATATATATAATTAATTTAAAGCTATATTAAATCAATAACCTGAAAAATAGATCCTGAATTTGGTTTTCATACAAGATCAATGTTTACGTAATTGTCATTACCTAACTGAAAAACTGTGACTTAAGAAATGTAGAAAATGATTATATTACATACAGAAAACAGGACGATTAAATCTTATTTCCTGCCCTCACATGCACTTTCAAAGCATTTATTTTAATCAACTGCTTTGATTAGGTTTTTTTATTTGCTTATTGTGTATTTGCTTTGTCCTGCCGTATGATTTGCTTACAGACTGTATGACAGGTGCTAATAAAGCATTATTATTACTATTTCTGAATGAGATATTGATGTTAAGAGCACTAGCAAAGTAGAGAAAATATATATACAGGTAACAAAATACATGGCACACTGTACAGATAATGCTGTACTATTGTATTGGACCACGTTTAGGCCACTATTACCCACAGTACCCACAAGCTGTTTAAATAAACAAAAAATAATGAATTTATATAATAACTAATTGGCAAAGACGTCTACAATAACATGCAAATATTATTTTTAATGTTAAACAAATTAGATGACAGTTGAGTGCTGCCATCTAGTGGTTATAAATGAACGTGCAGGACGTGCAGGTAGTCATTAATAACAGTCTGTCTCTCCCTGTGTATCTGTCTGCTGTCTCTCTGTCTCTCTGTCTGTGTGTCTGTAAATGTTATTGTTTTGTAGGTCTAAAAACGCATGTCTGTAGTACCTGCAGAATAGCCGCATACAATGCAATGCAAAATAAAGTTAAATGAAACAGAAAACAGAACACATTAAAAACACACACGTGTCTGTAAACATTATATTGTATTTCAAAACTGTGTTTATAGACTCACCAAACAGGAAGCAGATTATACACTTATATGAGTGTGTGTGCATTCCAGCATGACTGAACACACACATACACACACACTGTGTCTCTATAACCCATAATCCCACTTGTCTTTTTCCAGAAACCACTGACTCAATTTTTGGATCTGGTTTTCATGACAAAGCGAATGTGCTCTTCACACAGAGCTGTCTGCATTTAAAAGGGTTGTGGTGGGACAGCAGAGCTCAAATCCAAACCTTCCACGGTCGGCACCACCAGCCAAACATCTGCAGAATGGGCCGGGTGAGTACAAGAGTGATCCAGATGCCTGTTATGTTGCCAATTATAAATCAGTTATTTATCAACATTTGTGATGACTGTTTTTAGTTTTAAGTCAGTATCATTTATGCATTTTTAAATGTTTATATAATATCCCAGCTAACAATTTTAGGTTGTCAGAATGTTTCCCTAAGGTTTCCATTAAGATATAACTTCCACCAGTGGTGTACTTGGTGTCGTGTTTGACCCGATGGCTCTAAATTTATATTTAGCTGAAAATGAGATTATAAATGCATGTTTAATGCAACTACTATGTCATTTATTATCACAACGTCCAAGGAGGAAATAAAATCCACCATCATCTCTCTTCAGATCATTTTTTACGAGGACAAGAACTTCCAGGGTCGTTGGTATGAATGCGCCGGCGACTGTTCGGACTTTCACATATACCTGAACCGGTGTAACTCCATCCTTGTGGAGAGTGGAGCTTGGGTGGTGTATGAGAGGCCCAACTTCATGGGTTACCAGTATGTGCTGACCCGGGGCGAGTATCCAGATTACCAGCGCTGGCTGGGACTCAATGATCGTCTGTGTTCCTGCAAGATGATCCACTTCGTAAGTCTCACATGTTGTACAATATGGCCTTAACTTCTCCCCAGCTAACAGGGAACATTCTTAGAATGTTGGCTAATGTCTTCTAAAAAAATTTTCAAATTTATCAGAAAACGTTCTTGCAATAACATTAGTAGATCGTGACATATATATATCAAAAACATTATTCTTAAGTAGTTAGAGGGACGTTATGGAGTTCAAAAAATGTTTGAACATCGTTCTTATAACCAAACAGTAATGTTAATTACTGTCTAACAAACTGGATATTTTGAACATTCCTAAAACTTTTAGCTTTAAACTTTTTTTAATGGTATTGTCACTTAATGGAAACATTAGAGAAATATTCTTACAACCTAAAATTATAGGCAGGGTCATATCTGATGCTCTTGGCTCTAAAGGCATTGTAACTCTCAAGCTAAGGGCAGGGAAGGATGCATACTCTGACACTGGGTGTATATTATTTCCACATACACTTGTGTGCCATGTTGCCAAATGCCTTCCCCCTTCAGGTCAGCGGTTCAGAGTACAAGATCCAACTGTACAACAAAGGAGATTTCACCGGCCAGGTGTACGAGACCACCGAGGACTGCCCGTCCGTGGTGGACTGCTTCCGTACGTGTGAGGTCCACTCCTGTAAGGTGCTGGATGGGGTCTGGATCTTCTTCGAGCACCCAAACTACAGGGGACGCCAGTACCTGCTGGAGAAGGGGGAATATCGTAAACCTGTGGACTGGGGTGCCGTCTGCCCCACGGTCCAGTCGCTCAAACGCATGATGGAGTGATGCCTGATCTCAGAATCCATCCATATGTAGTCCTCCTTACCTCCAACCCGCCCGACCACCACAGCACCAACAGTGCTGGTTAATAAACGTGGTTGCAAATGAAACGTCTGAGGTTATTGTTTCTTTTATGTAATGTGTGATCACTTGACCTCTGAGATTTTATCACAGGTAAACCACCCGGTACAACCAGAACGGTACATTTTACAGTATATTAACTTTTAATACACTATAATGAATAGCTACACATTATATACATATGTGATGTATATAAATTCAGGTAACGTCTTTTCTTAATATGTACATAATTCGATATATTAATTTATTATTGTTGCATGAATTTATTATTTTGGTTGAATTTGTGTTCATTGTCCCGCAGACTGCAGTTACACTCCTGAACTTCAGGCGGCGCGGTTGAGTCGTGACCGCTGAAACAGCCCACGAACAAGAGCGAAGCATAAGGAAGAGCGGATTACAGCTTTCTTTTGCTTTCCTTATAAAATGTTCCTAATAATAAGTCCTTTAATAAACACCTAACCGTTTCTAAAAAAACATTAAAGACGTTTATAAGAAGTGTCTGGTTTACAAACAGGTAACATCCACAGAATGTTGATGGTATACGATGACGCAGATCTCAGAACAGTTTCGGCAGTGTTCAGTACAGAAGTTATTGTGTTTGAAACGTTTCTGTTTGCAGGAGATTTACAGCTCAGCATGGCTTTGGTCCCGTATGATGAGACTTTACTGTCAGCTCTGTCCAGATTTCACCAGAGTTCAGCTGAATTTGATGTGGCCCGTCACAGGATCAGGCTCAGTCAGGACTGGAACCGCTTGGGAGTCGCTGCGGTGGTCTGGGACGCAGTGAGTGTTTATTGAAATGAGATATTTAGATATTTATATCTAAATATATGAGATATTTATTTGCTGAGATGTGTGAACTGTATCTGAGGTCCACATAGAAAAGCTTTACTAGGTGTGGTGTGCTTGAACTTGACTGGACAGAGGAGGATGGTATAGCAGACAAAGAACAGATGAATGCTTTCTGAATTTCAATGTTTAACAACACGAGCATCAGTAAGTCCTTCTCATTTTCAGGCAGTGGTGCTGTGCATGTTTCTGGAGATGGGTGCCATTGATCTAAAAGAAAAGTCTGTTATTGAACTTGGCGCGGGAACAGGTCTGGTCGGCATCGTAGCTGCTCTTCTTGGTAAGTGTAGTTTCCCATCTAGTTCTCTTTTGTTACGTAATAGTTTTCGATAACATTTTTCTCTTTACAGGAGCGAAGGTGACAATCACAGACCGAGAACCCGCCTTGCAGTTTTTGGCTGCCAATGTGCAAGAAAACATTCCTGCCAGCCAGCAAGGGGCAGTGCAGGTATCTGAGCTCACCTGGGGGCAGAATCTAGACCTCTACACACCAGGTAGCTATGATCTCATACTAGGAGCTGACATCGTTTACCTGGAAGAAACGTTCCCTGCTCTCCTGGCAACTCTAGAATACCTGAGCTCGGAGAACACAGTGGTTTTGTTGTCCTGTCGGATCCGGTACGAGCGAGATGAGCGGTTCCTGATGCAGCTCAGACAAAGGTTCTCAGTGACGGAGATCCATTATGACTCTGAAAGGGATATTCATATTTACAGAGCTGTGAAAAATGCAAACAAATTAGAACTATAAAGAACTTCAGGATTGCTGGACCATATGATGCAAGTCTCTGTTTGGGCTGCAAGTGGCGCTGCCCTCAAGGACCAAAACGTGGTCTACTAAATGTGGAAGGACATTAAACAATCGGACACCTGTTTTACCTGCAACACTCTGATTTGTTTCATAACTTGCAGTTAGTTTCATAGTAAACACTTTGGGTTGCGAATATATGACATTTAAAATCTCAGTTGCTAAATACAAACTAAAAAAGTCATGAAAGTCTGTTCATGTGGTACATAAATTTGAAAACAAATATTTTCCAGGTCATAGCAGAATGTGAAGTCATACACAAGCCCCTTTTATGTTACAAAGCGAGATGGTTATCAATAAAATGAGCCTGTCATCTAAGCAAAGAAAACTGACCTTTATCTTGTATAAACAGTCCCCAGTTTATAACCCACATCCTGTCCAGGAAAAACTTCGCTATAAAGTCCAGCTCAGTAGTAGAGATCGAGTTGTATGGTCCTGTTTTTAAAAGGAACAACTTTTCATTCATGTCAACTTTTGTTGCTGCACGTCAAACTAAACTAAGGAAGTCTGACACAAGCAGAGTATGGCAGATGCCAACATAACAGTTTACTGACATCCCTTACCCTCAAAACCGTAGAAAAGTTTCCTTAAGTATCACCCAGACTTCATTTAATATGGGCTGAAGGGAATAAACATGTTTGTGTCGCAGTGAAAGTCACAATAAATATTTAACAAGAGAAATCAGATCTTCACATCACAACAAATCCTCCAGAACTCATTCAGCCGGCGTGGAGAGATGATTTCGACATTTTTGTTGACTTCTGTACGATAAACAGAGTTTGTCGTGTTTGGGCTCAACTCTTGGTATCGATGTGAACTCTAAACATTTGGCAAGTGTCTCTTTAAAAGCACCGCTGAACATTGAGTCGGTCTCAACGAGCCGCTTCTGTCGTGCGTTTCTGGGAATGGTTGCGCGCTTGGAGACGTGGAGACACCAAGATAAACAGGCCTTACTGAACCCAAAGCGTCGTGAGGACCGCGACGCAGTCACATCTCGTTAAAACGCGTCGGCTGTGTAAAGCGACACGGGTTCAAGCCGTCGCACCTGTCGGGATGTTTGAACCTGCACGGCCGCGCTGCATTAAACCGGATGGGACGAATGCGCGTTTGTTTGCCGTGTGGCAGATGAGACGGATGCTTCCCCCTGATGTTCAGTCAATAAAAAAGACACTGGGATGTTTGTTAAGCTTTTAACAGCCTTTTAAAGCCGCGCTTTCCACTGTTCAACGATTTATAAAGGCGGCTCCCTGCCAATGCGCCGACATTTCTGTACAAAGGTTTCCAGCGAATTATGAAATGGCAAGTCATAGTTTTTGTTACACAGAAATGGAGCGAATTGCTTCTGTTGAAGATCGTAATGATCTTGCAGAGTTTGTCTGGTGGATGGATGGATGGATGTGACATCACGTCTTAAAGGCCATGACGTCACCGATCTCCCTTTCCTCTGACGTCAAAGACATGGTCGAAACTGCGCTCAAAACTCAGCAGCTGCAAATCTGTCTCATAATTACGGCTGAATTGTGTGTGAAGAAATGGATGTGACGCGTTTCAGACAATCACAGTAAATAAAACGTCTAATGTGTCGTATGTTTTACAGCCCTTGGCAGTGATCAAGTGCCCGTTGCCCCGTGTGAATGGTTTTATACTGTCGTGTATTATCTTATGACAAATGCAGGGAAATCTTTGGTAAGGGAGAACTTTGGTAAGTTTCCAGCAGTTTTAAACGAGCACAAATACCGTAAACAGTCAGTCACTGACAAACAAACAACACAAGAAATCCAGAAATCTCCACCAACATAAACACACAGCAGTGCCTCATCAAATCAGCACAATAAACCTCTCCAAAAACAACTTTTCACATTCATGGAAATAAATCTCTCGTGTGAAAATAACTGAGCAGTGAGAAAAAGGATTAAAACTCTAATATATATAAGAAAACATATTAAAAATTATTATAAAATTAAAAATATATATATTACATATTACTCTTTATATAATTATAAACAAAAAAGCTATTTAAAATGATTGTCCTTCTAGAAATGTGACGTCACGAGGATTACCAAATGATGCTCATATGTTTTTGTTGCAGTTTTGTCTGCTTCAAAATGATTGATTCATCTGACATTAATGATTTCTCTTTTGTTTTGCATAACAGCACATATCTGACAGCTTTATAATGATAAGTGGCAGGTCGTGTGTCGTGTTTTCTGTGGAAACTCGATTTATTATTTGCTTTATAAATGACTGTCATAAATTTTATGGTCTTTGAGCCCTGCTGTTAATGTTTGAAGCCATACCGCAATATATATACGAAGGAATGCTGGCAATCCGAGATTACATTGAGACCATATTAAACAATTACACGTAGAATATATTGTTTATATTTGTTATTGTTTTTTTATCTCTCAAGACTCGTTTTACGTGTTATTTCTGTCGTAAATATATTAAGCATTTCGGTTCAACGTTATAACGATGCTTTGCGAATCGGTGTGACCGAGTCATAAAAAGAATCGACTCAGATGAACGATTCGTTCGTGAATCTGACGTGCGTCATTAGGTGACGCGCACGCTTCATCGCGTCACGTCAATAATGCATTTCATAACACAAAGTAAAAGTAAAATGCATGTGTCATTTTAAGAGTATTATAGCGGACAGTTTCTGTCCGTGAGGAAACAGCAAGAAAGATCATTACCTGTTATCATGTGGGCAGTGAATGTGGGTCACACTGGAGAAAACTTTTTGCGCAAACTTCATAACAAAACTCCAAACCTTTTCTGAGATTTTGACATGTCTTCCAGATAAATCACTGACTAATTTAAAGCGGCACGTTTGACTGCAATGCGAACTTTAATCTGCCTCGGTTTTATTGTCACCACAAGTGAAGTTTGGTCATATTTAACGCGAGCGCCCGCAGCAGCGCGCAGAGCAGCGAGAATAACGGGACCCTGAACCGGGACGGTCGCATTGAGCGCTAACATGGTCAGTAAGTCAAAACAACGCAAAAACACACACACACCGCCGATTAAAGTGTGTGTTTAACCTCTGCGAGAGAAAACAGCCAATGCGTAAAAGTTTGGAGACGGTCGGTGAAATTTGGGCACGATGCTTGTGTTTCTGAGACGCGCGTCTGATGCGACTGTGAGTTTATTTCGTTTCTTTATTACGACACGTTTAGGAAATCGGGAAGTGGATTCTGGCAGCGTTTGGGATCGTGGTGGTTGTTGTTTTAATAGCCGTGCCGACAGCCATATACCTCAACGGTAAGTGCTTTTATGGGACACATTCATGACACAAACATTTCTTGGTTTATACTTTTGCTAAATAAATCAAAGCTGCTGATTCAAGGCTTTAAAAGTGTCAGTCACGGGTTTATGACTGTCTCAATTAAGTGATGTTGTAGGTGATGGGATGTCACAGCTGATTGGCTACAGAAGTGCTTACATCATTGATTTTAGAAGCTCAGCAGTTTCCAGGTCTTATCTGCTCCATTATCTTGGCCTGGATCTGAACTTTGTACGGGATAATATTCCTGGCTTTATGCAAAAAAGTGTCTGTCTGTCTGTCTGTCTGTGGCTCTCTGTCTGTCTGTCTCTCTTTCTCAGAGGATAAAACACAGCCCCAGAAGACTTTCACACTTGAAGACTACTTTAACAACACAGGAAGGAGCAAGTCATATAACCTGCGCTGGCTTTCAGGTACAGTAGGAGCTGTGCCGATGAGAGAACTGTGATGTGATGTATACCATTATACTGAAGGATTGCAATACACATATAACATGGTATTGAGATGGTGCATCAAGGTACTGCATAGAATACCATGGTACTCCTATGATACACGATCAAAATGCACTTGTGTTACCATAGTACCATGTCTTAAAACATGGAAAATCATTGTGCTTGTAGTAAGTTTATTTCTAGATTATATTAAAACTCTGATATTGCAGCCAGTTTTGGAGTAAAATCAAGCACATTATGAATAATGTGTTCCCATTTCTTTCTTCAAAGATGATGAATATCTTCATAAGACCGGAGGCGGTTCTGTATTTCTGATCAATGCAACCACAGGAAACGGAAGTGAATTCCTGGACAAACAGACGTTTGTAAGATGTTTCACGTATCAGAACATTTGACGGTTTGATCTCTATTCTGACCAGACAAGCAGACTCAGTTTTGAAATATATCATCTGTTCACACACACATGTACTTATTCACACCGCCAACTGGCTCGGTCAATGGCATAAGTTTGGGCGGAGGTACCTGCACTCTGAACAATGGCAGAAGGGATTGTCAGAGTGTTTTGGAAAACATGTTACATTATCATTTTTAGTTATTTATTAGCAGTTTTATTAATTGTTTTCCTCACCAGGCTCGTGTGGCCGCTTTTGATTACTTGGTTTCAGCCGATCGAAAATACATCTGTTTCCTGAGCAACTACACAAAGGTAACTAATCACATTAACACAATAAAAACACATTAACAAGTACTTATTCACCAAGAATTGGTCTTGTGTGTTTCATTTAGCTTTGGAGGCATTCCTACACAGCATCATACTCCATTTATGACCTGGACAAAGCGTATGTTTCCTGCGTTTTATTTTCAAAAAACTATTTTCTATAAAGCTAGCTAAACGTTTATGCTAACAAATAGCTTGCTACGATTTCTTCACCTTTAATTGGCTGTGTATTTCAGAGATTTTATAAACACAGATATCCCACACGAGATCCAATATCTCGCCTGGTCGCCAACGGGCCACAAACTGGTGAGTGTCTGTGAGAAACTTTGTTTGCATAACACATAACCCTCACAATACTTCAACAGCTGTTACAATACGATTATTCACAGTTTAATTTGAGAAATTCGCAATTCATGCAGGCTTATGTCTGGAAATATAACGTCTACGTCAAAGAGACTCCCAGTTCCCCTTCGCATCAGGTCACCACCAATGGCGATCACAACCGGATCCTCAATGGCATTCCTGATTGGGTGTATGAGGGTAAGTGATGCTAGCCAATCACAACAAAGGTCATCTACAGATACATCTTAAAGGTACAGTGCATCAAAAATGGCCTGTTCAGTTCTAAAGGTCAGAGAAGTGTGGAAAAAAGAGCCATAAAAATGAAATCACTGCTATTAAACTGAGCTATTGGGCTCACTGTTATTGCCTGGTGGGCAATAAAATGGGTAAAAAATCCCATTGAAGGAGAAATCCAACCCAGAATATTAAGATAGACGTTTACTGATTAGGGGCAGAAAGAAATCACCTAACAAGTGCTGGAAACTCCCAATCGATAGGCAATGACCTACGCTTAAAAAAAGGTTCCTAAAAAGTTCTTTGTTGGGCTGTATGGTTCCATAAAGAACCTTTAACATCCACAGAACCTTTCTGATGCACAAAAGTTCCTTGTAGTAAAAAAGGTTCTACAGACAATAAAAAAGGATAGGTTAAAAAGGTTAAAAACCTTTGAAAGGTTCTTTGGGGAATCAAAAATGGTTCTTTTATGAAATCACAGAGAAGAATTCATTTAGCACCTTTATATTTAAGAGTGTACCAGCCACCCAGTTCAGTACAGCTGCACAGTAGTGTACTAAATACCACCAGAACGTGTAATTTTGTGACTGTGTGATCTTTGTTTCTTCTGCAGAGGAGATGTTCTCCACAAACTTTGCTCTGTGGTGGTCACCCGGTGGAAGGTTCGTAGCATACGCAGAGTTCAACGACTCGGGCGTCCACGACATCGAGTACTCGTGGTATGGTAATGGCCAGTATCCAGAAACAGTCTTCATACCGTACCCCAAGGTATAAGACACCATCCTTTACAGAGATATCACACTAATGTGGCTGATGGCCATTTGACGCTATTGTTTGTACGATTCTCAGCCTGGAACCCCAAACCCGACTGTAAGGCTATTTGTTCTGGATACAAACACATCTGCGATCGCTGAAGTTTCAGTCCCCAGTGACGTTGGTGACGGGTAAACAACTTTGCAGTTTTGCAGATCTGTATACAAGAGTCTTTATAGCTGAAGCCAAATGTTTTCTTATAGAGAACATTACCTGAGCACGGTTACATGGGCGATGGACGAGCGAATAGCAGTACAGTGGCAGAAGAGGACTCAGAATTATGTGATTTTGTTGTCATATGACTTCACTAATGGCACATGGACTGAAAGTTCACTGGTAGGTGAACTGTTCAGTCACCGTTTATGAACAGCATAAAGCTGAAAACAGCTAAAAATCTTTTTAATACTGACTTTCTGAGCTATAATCTACTGCCTGGTTTAAAACATCAGTAAACTACACAGACGTTAGCCAATCATAACAAAGATGACATATGTGTAGAAGTCTTAAAGGTACAGTACCGAAAATAGCCTGTTTAATTCTATGCTTTCTGATGAACACAATTTATCTTGTGTTTTTGAACAGAAACAGGAGTTTACAAGCAGCACGGGTTGGGTCGGCCGGGTATGAACTGCTCTCTGTTGCTAGAAACTGTTCATTTATTTTTAATTCAGTATGGTTGAAGATGATGCGTTTGTTTTTTCAGTTTATTTTGCATTGTTTTCACAGTTCTCTCCGGATGAACCTGTATTCCGGCCGGACGGCAGCAGTTGTTATTACATACTGAGTGATGGAGAAGGGTTCAAACACCTTGTTTATTTGAAAGAAGTGAGTTGGACTGATTTACGACCTACAAAACGATTTCAGATTCAGTTCTGTGTTGAGGAAACCTATTTTAAAAATTATGATTGGTACGATTAACAATTTGATTTGTTTATATTTAGAAAGCCAAATATTTGTATTAAACCATAAATAAATAGCTGTTGAAAACTGCACTAGTTTCAAATGTTTATGATAAATGTGCTGAAAATGTTACACTTAATTACGTTTTATTTTACATTCAGCTAATAAAACGATTCAAAAGGCCAATAATGAAATATCTACATTTGCGTGAATTTACTTTGTGATTTACTTTGTGTTTGTGATGTTCACTATTATTTCCTAGAAAACCATAATGTTTCTGACCAGAGGCAAGTGGGAGGTCATTAGTATACTTAAAGTCACAAAAGATGCTGTGTAAGTTTTTAAGTTTTCCCCAGAATTTCGGACATTCGTGGAATTCCATCTCGTTTTTTTACCTCACTCGTCTTTCTCATTTATAACAGATATTTTGTCAGTAATGAACACAACGGCCATCCAGGACAAAGAAATGCTTACAAGTATGTCTCACTCTCATAAATCAGCCAATTGCGATGTAACGTTTAATGAGGTAACATTTATATATTTTAAACTCCGCCGCTCTGCAGAATGACCATACACGATGCCTCTCACTCCAGTCCTGTTTGCCTGACATGTTCTCTGAACGAGGGCAGGTGTAAATATAATTCTGCCCTGTTCAGTCCTGAAGGGACTTACTATCGTATGGACTGCTCTGGTAAGCATATACATGTTCATATTTACATGCGTATTCATTGCAAAGTACGTTAAAGCACACGCTGTTCATTAAATGTTGTTGTCATGTTTTTTCTGTTTCTGTAGGGCCTGGACTTCCTCTGTACACTCTCAGAAACAGTAAATATGAATCAGGTACTGACATTAATTATCATTTAAAGCAATAGCGATGCATTATTAAGATTTTATTGAGAGCACCAGTTCCTGAAGCACTGTCCCTTTAAGAGCCCATATTAGAGTAAGTTAAAAAGCTACAGGTTCTCCTGTAGCTCAGTGGTAGAGCATTGCGTTAGCAGCGCAAGAGATTGTGGGTTTGATTCCCAGGGAGTACATGTACTAAGAAAATGTATAACTTCAATGCACTGTAAGTCGCTTTGGATAAAAGTGTCTGCCAAATGCATAAATGTAAATGTAAAAAACTTTCAAATAAAAATTGAGAATTTCTAGTTTTCAGTATAAATTTAATACTACTTTTACTAAATAACATAGATTTATAATACAAGTCATTGATTGGCTATCAGTCATAAAATGACAATAATTAGCAGCTTATACATTTTGTGAATCTGTAATCATTTTTATTGCTGACACTGGATTAATGAATGAATCGCCTTTATTTAGAGGTGAGAGTTCTTGAAGACAACAAAGATTTGGACGTTGTTTTGCGAGAGATTGCCATGCCATCAGTTACACACGGCACATTGAAGATTGGAGGTTTTGGTGAGGCAGCAAACCGCCACCGCACACAACAGATGATATGTTTTCATCATTTCATTCCACAGCAAGTCCAACCCTAATCTTTCTTTTTATTTCTTCGCGCAGACCTCTGGTACCAAATGATATTGCCTCCCAAATTTGACAAATCCAAAAAATATCCTCTGCTTATTGACGTGTAAGCTAGCTACATATTTTTATTTGATTAGTTTAAAAAAAGATTTGTATTAAACAAAATACTTTTATCATATCTGGGTTTATTGACTCCATCTTTCTCTGATGCCCTGTAGGTATGCGGGCCCCTGCAGTCAGAAGTCAGATCTGAGGTTCCGGGTGGGATGGTCTACATACTGGGCCAGCACTGAGAATGTGATCGTGGCCAGCTTTGATGGACGAGGAAGTGGTTACCAAGGAGACAAAATCATGCACTCCATCTATAAACAACTTGGTACTTACGAAGTAGAAGATCAGATTACTGCTGCAAGGTAAAAACACACGTTTTTGTGTGCGGTAGTAAATGTTTTTATGCCAGTAAGGTTACTTGCACTGAGAATCATTTAACAATCAAATAAAGAGTTAAAAATTGTGGCAAGTTAAAATAAACATAAATGAGTATATGACAGTATAATCATACAGTAGACCACATGCCGACAATATTATATTATATATTATATATATTATGTTATATAATAATTATAAAAATTCTTGTATTGATTTGATACTAATCTTGTTTTTTTAGAGAATTGATCAATATGGGTTTTATAGATAAAGAGCGAGTTGCCATCTGGGGCTGGGTATGTTTTTATCAGAAATTATACTTCTAATATTTCTACTTCTAATACTTCTAGTTCTAATATTATGACCCTAGAAAGTATTTTGGGGCCACTGAGTGTGTAATGATTTGATTCTGATCCAGTCTTATGGTGGCTACGTCACATCGATGGTTTTGGGAGCAGGAAGTGATGTTTTTAAATGTGGCATGGCTGTCGCTCCAGTGTCCAAATGGGAGTATTACGGTAAGTAACTGTAGAAATGTATGATTTGAGACTTAAATACGATTGAGAGAGTGGTGCAACATCAGATTTGTTTTAACCTTTTTTTAATTTGATTTCCCGCAGACTCTATTTACACTGAGAGATACATGCGAACGCCAGCAGAGAATCAGGCCTCTTATGACGTAAGTTGACAAAAACGGAACCAATTCCAAAACAGTCTCTTCCTGTCCGATAAGAAGTGTGTTATTTTCCAAAATGACATCACAGAGGAGCATGTGAGTCAGCTGTAAAATAACTCACCAGAGGAAAGCCCAAACTCATGTCATTGAGGGATTATGGGATGTTTTGTGGGATGATTCTTGCAGGAATCTACAGTGACGGGAAGAGCCAAGAACTTCAAATCTGTTCAGTACCTCCTGGTGCACGGTACTGCTGACGGTAAGATATAACCTCTCTCTCACCCTGCAGCTCCACAGGCTCATAACCCTTTTCAAATTTGCATGTATAAAGCTTGTAAATATGAGCTAAATTACTAAACAACTTGATGTTACAGTGAAAACACATCTTGTTTTTTAGACAACGTTCATTTCCAACAAGCAGCTCAGATCTCGAAAGCTCTAGTGAATGAGCAAGTGGATTTTGAAGCAATGGTAAGACAGCCATTCAAGTAGCCTAACTAAAAGAGCATGATGCTAGCAACACCAGGGCCATGGGTTCGAATCCCAGGGAACACAAATATTGATCAAATGTATACCTTAAACACCTTGCAATTGGGTAAAATTCACTTGCCAAAAGCAGATACAACGTGTATAAAAACTGTAACTATAAATAACTAATTTACATATAGTTAGCATATATATATATAGCATATATTCTCTCTTCTTCTTCTGTTTAGTGGTACACTGATGAAGATCACGGGCTCGGAGGATCAGCCAATCAGCACGTCTACACGCACATGACTCATTTTCTGAAAAAATGCTTCGCCTGAAGTTACGAAATCTTTCCACCGGACAGAGGAACCACGCAGAACCTTCAGCGCTGAATCAACGTTACTTCCAGACCGCCTCATGCACACACGATCGCCAATGAGCACTTGAAAGCGCTAGAATCTCTCCAGCTACTGTACCGTGATGTAATAATAAACACATTATTAATGCTTGTATGAGTTTAGGAAATTTCAGATGTACATTCTGAACAGTCATGAATCTGCACAAGTAACAAATATAAACCAAAAACCACACATTTAATACAGTTTCAAATAGCAATAAGACACTTTGCTGTGAAATGTCAAATTGTAAAGGCTTTATACAACAAATTACTGGAAATTACTGGACATACACAAAACACGGTGATCCAGCTTCATTTTTTATTAAATGATAAAGTTATCTGTTTTGCTTTTGTAACTGAGGTTCAACGAGAGCAATATTGTGTATATTCTGTGTCAGTTAATTTTATGTGAAACACACATGAAAATATTTTTTAAGATCAAGTATTTAGTATGTGAGCATGTTATGTGAATTTTTAAATGACAATATTTATTTTGCCTTCATTTTTCATGCATAAGGCATTGACACATATCAGAGATATTTTAATTGCTAATAAACTGCAGCAATATTCTTATTTCATTGTGGCTTATTCACACCCTCACCACACCACATTACAACAGCACATAAAAAATACAGCTACATAAATCTGAGAGAACAAATAATGTTCTCTCAATATAATAACCTACCTGTTCCAAAATCTGTGACAGCGAAACTTTCCCATTTCATTCTGTGTAAAATGACAAACTGAATATTGAAATTGAGCTGAACTGAAATTTAATACATTTTTTAATAAGCTAGTGCCTAAAATTGCATTCTGGGAATAATGAATGTTTAGAAAACCTGACACTTTTGTTCAGATTGTCACATACACAAATTATCAGATACATATTTACATTGCATCCAAACCAGTTGGAACAATCACATCTGAAAGACTATGTGTGCAAAGCATTCTGGGAAAGAAAAACTACAGCATCTACAGCAGCTCTTCACACTTGATTTTTTCCTTCATTTATTTGCAAAGCATCCATGCTGTTTTTTCACACCTTTAGGACAGCTCTTATCTGTCAGTACTTTGGCACGTCTCTCTTTAAACAAACATCAGATGAGTTTTATCCAGGGCAGGTAATGGAGTGACACTAATGAATGAGCAGAATGTGTGTGTGTGTGTGCGCTTCCAAACCAGGCCAGCCCACCTGGTCCAGCTATATAAACCCAGAAGTTTGAGCAGAAGCTACGAATCCAGCAGCAGAAGAACGAGGAGAACATCTGCGGAACAAAAACACGCTCATCTCCATCCAGTATCCATCTGTCCTTCCATTGGTAAGATCTTAATGAAGGATTTTAAACAGTTAAGCTGGTTTTGTGTTCTCTTAGAAAGATGTGGTAGAACACAAACCCTTGTAGATGTTTGGTTGGTCTTCTGATGCTCTATATGTCTTTCGGATATGATATTTCTGTATGATTTCTTACAGGACGTGTGTGTGTAAACTCTACAGATAACAAAATGAAAGACGTCCAAGTTCTTGCTGGTCTGTTTTTTCTCCTCTTCATTCAAAGCAGCATTTGTGTCCCATTACAAAACGACAACACAAGGTAAGAGAAAAACAGCCTAGAAACATAATCTGATGAAATGGCTTAAAAATACGTTTATTCCTGATAAGTGCACTTATAAGTGTCCTTTTTTTAAATAATACACAAAGCGTTTAATTTGGTGTTAACTAATTATTTGAAGATAATAACGTTGCTTAAACATTGTGAAAGTTACAACATTTATAACGCAACATTTGATGATTCTGCACCTGTAGCACAGAGACTGTAGAAAATCTTCTGCCGAGAGGTCAGGACTTCACGACAGTAAAGAGGCATTCAGAAGGGACGTTCTCCAATGACTACAGCAAATACCTGGAGACCAGAAGAGCGCAGGACTTCGTCCAGTGGCTCATGAACTCCAAGAGAAACGGGTACAAACAGTTACAGTTACAAAATATAATGTCATGCTAAACATTTGGTGCGCAAGAATATCAGTAAATATAACAAAAACATTTAGATAAAATAAATAAAAGTAAATAAAAATTTCAAAGTGCTGACATGAAAGAAAACTTAAAACTTTTACCGTGTCATATTATGAATGATTTTATTGTATTAATTTTCTTTCATTTATACATAAAATATATATTTAAAATAAAGGTCTAATCCAAATCCAACTCTTACTTCACATAGACCAACCCCTTCCCCACCCAGGCACACAATCCACTTCCATTATCAATTCTGTTCACATTTGTACCAAACTGATTCCAGTTCAAACATTTAATCTATAATTATTCACACGATCTCTTGTTTTTCTCTAGTGATCCAGCCAGGCGTCATGCTGAAGGCACGTACACCAGCGACATCAGCTCGTACCTGCAGGACCAGGCGGCCCAAAACTTTGTGGCCTGGCTGAAATCTGGACAGCCCAAACAACAGTAGGGTTCACTGCTTAGACACCTTCAGTGGCTTATAGATTGTGAGAGAGATGCAAATAAAGAAAGAGCGAGTGTGTGAGAGAGAAAAATATCTGATCGCTTGCTTGCTTCTCCATCTGATTTCTAACGCACCCTGTCCAACATCACTACTAAGAGCTAATGCAAATAAATACTGCTGAAACTGGCCGGTGTAGTTCTGGTTATCTTTCTGCCATACTAATCAAACACCAAAATCTTCTGGGTACTTATATACCCATGCATCTTAACTAACCTAATAACCACGGCAATTTTATCCAATAGGATGTGTTCAGCAAATTCCTATCAACCAATCAAATTACGCATTGGGGTTAGGGGTGGGGCTAAAACTGTTAACAGGATTGTCTTACCGAGCAATCGGTCGTCTAATTAAACATTAACCAACCATCTCTAACCAGTTTTCTGCTGTGAAATCACGCCACCCTGTCTGCACAACCTAACTCTGAACTGCAGCCCATAATATAGTGATGCAAACGTTTATGAAAGTCATTTTGCGCTCATGTCTGCTCAGCGTTGCAGGCCGCGCAGGCGCAGACGTGCCGCGCAGGAGGCACGTAGACGGAAGTTTCACCAGTGACGTCAACAAGGTGCTGGACAGCATCGCTGCTAAAGAATATTTACAATGGGTGATGAACTCAAAAACTTCAGGATCAAGGTAACATCCATCATCTGAATACACTGATTATTAGACAAAACCACACAGACCTAAAAAGTGTGCGTGTCTAGTACCAATTAACGGGTTTAATTGAGACAGAATTAACTTTTCTTATGTGATTGTTTTCTATTGTAGTGGCAAACGGGTCGGGAATTAAAGAAGAACCAACGGGCTTCCCAAAAAGAGCTGATGTTTAGATCCTGAAGAGCTTTCAGTCCTGACACGAAGCCACAACGCCCAAACTCTGGAAATCTAAAGCCATATCACGATATGTTTTATTTTGTGACATTTGAGCACTGTTGTTATCGTTATTTATTCTCCCGTGCGTTCAAGAACATCGTGTAAGTTATGAGGACAGTTTAAATATATTTTGTATGATTTCTGTGTGTGCTACAGTGAAGGAACATGGCAGGATGAAACTCAGGAAAACCTGTATCAAAAGTGCGTGTGTAAGAGTCCTGCTCTGCTAAATAAACATGTTCATATTCAGCTCAAGTCTTCAGTGTGCTGCCTCTATATATACAGTATATATATATATAATATATATAAATATAATGTATATACAGTATTACTGTACGTGCACTTATTGCGCCCCCTACAGGTCTGTCGACACTATTACTAAAATACAATTCACGCATAATCCCTAAACCACATTTCTTTAAATTATTCATATCTAATATACTGTAAACTCGAGGTTTAGCTCAAAACGTTAAAGTAACGTCCTTGCACGGAGGAGAAAGATGCGGTCGATGCAAATAAGCTATATTTACTTTAATGCTTTATGACTTAACTGAAATAGTAAATGATTATTATTATTGTTATTATTATTGAAAATGTTGTAAGGGAAAGAAAAATAATGTTTATGTTAGTATTGTTAGATAATGTTTAAAGTTAGTTAATGAAACCTTTATCTGAACAACATTATTGTGTTGAAGTAAACAGATACTTATAAAACGTATAGCAATTCATGGCGCATAATGTAACTATATATAAGGTAATAATAAATGATTATATTTATTGAATTTATCTGTTTATTTAACTAATCTTACGCGTGACGCGCGACTGGAGTCGCTTCCTCAGCCGGTGGGCGGGGCATCCTGAGGGGGCGTGGCGTCGCCCGTCGCGTCATCAGCGCCGCGCACTTTCTCTCGGTGTTCGAGGTCGTGGTGACTTTACCGGGTGTTAATACGGGCTCTGCGCGTCTGATCTGAGAGTTCACACGCATTAAACATGATCAGAAACGGAAACCATGCGAGGGAGGAGGAGGACAGGGGGCAGTCGAGCTCCTCCGGCCGCGGAGATTCAGCCCGCAGCCCGGAGAAGAGAAAGCGGGTGATCCGGGTGTGGTGTGACGGCTGGTGAGTGACGTCAGAGTCGCGCCGAACCTGCACACTGACATTTTTACTTTCTGTTTTGCTGAAATAACTTCAGAAAACTACATCCGAAGTGCCGGAGACTGAGTAACTATCGTGGTCTTTTATCATGCTGTTTACATGATACTCCGTTTAAAGCTGCAGTCCAAACTTGTTTTTGGTTATAACAAAAATGAGTTATTGTACATGAGTGTTCAAAATAATGTCGGGTCCGATTTCCCGGGAAATGTCAGTTTGTTTATATAGGACGTCATCATACATAAAGAAAAGTATGTAAAGTAACCTGCAATTTCTGAACAGGCATGTTGTGTATGGGGTATGGTAGTACCATGGATCATTTTTTAAGTAAATTACAATGGTATTACCATAGTACAGCAGAATCAGTTTGCCTCTGATGCTGAAACTGAAGTTATAAATAACTCTCACGTCTGATGAGTGTGGCGGGCAGTAAAGGATCATGGGAAACTGGAGATGATGTCTCTATGTAATCCCATCAGCCTGGCTAATGGTCTGACTGGGGGAGGGCCTCGCTGTGGTTAGATAACCCACTCACACCGTCTCCAGTTACTGCTGTCAACACACAGTCTTTCATTCAGTGGACGGAGTTGATGCTTGTTTATTGTGTGCTGTTAATGTCTCAACCCCGTGCACTGTTATGTACTTTGAACACTTTTTTTGTCAACAGTTATGACATGGTACATTACGGTCACTCCAACCAGCTGAGACAGGCCAAAGCGATGGGAGATTACCTGGTGGTGGGCGTCCATACAGACGGTATCGCTTCACAACACCAACATCTGATTCAGTCCTTCATCCTTCAGACAACTGCCTTGTACTTCACATAAAACTACCACACGTCGTGTTTGAACACAAAACTGCTTAAATTTCATTGCATCAAATAACATGGTGTGAAGCATTTATATTAAGAAAGTTATCACAAGCTTGCTTTTTAAAAGCGAAGCCATTCACTAAAATTCCAGTGCAGTGACATACAGATATTTGAATGTGCGATTTAGGCGTCCAAATAGTTTTTGGGCCACTGTGTGGCAGTAAAATGATTTGATATTTTCTCTCTCACGTTCAGAGGAAATAGCCAAACACAAGGGCCCTCCGGTCTTCACTCAGGCTGAGCGTTATAAAATGATTCGGGCCATAAAGTGGGTGGATGAGATCGTAGAGGGAGCACCGTACGTCACCACCCTCGAGACACTGGACAAACACAACTGTGATTTCTGCGTGCATGGAGGTGAGGGCGCCTGACATGTAGACCTGCACATAAAAACATTAAACAATGACAGGGTCTTGTGTTTTTTAATGGGGACATATGCTACACTGTTACATCAATATTTGCCTTAAAATGTTTTCTTAAAAGTTATCTCACCACATCTTTCAGATAAAAAAGTCATTATTTAGTTTTACATAAACATTTGTATTAATGACATTTAGAATTAACAGGCCGTTACTCATGCTATGATTGGCTCTGACATGTCTCTAAATCTCATATTTTTTATATGGCCCCTTTAAAAGTCTTTATTTTGTTAGATGACATCACTCTGACCGTGGACGGTAAGGACACTTATGAGGAAGTGAAGAGAATGGGCAGATACAGGTAACCACACTTACACCTCAGACCAGTGATAAACTGCTGATCTCAGGCTCTCGTAACGGCTGTCACGCTGTTTTTGTCCACAGAGAGTGTAAACGCACGCAGGGAGTGTCCACGACGGATCTAGTGGGCCGAATGCTCTTGTTGACGAAGGCACATCACAGTAACATTGTGAGTGTGTTTTGTGCTTATGTGTGACTTACTTCAGACACTCTCTAATCCAGTTCTTCTCTTTCTTTATTGCAGGATAACACAGACTACCAGCTCCACACGGGTAACCTCGGGAAGGTGAGAATGTTTATACACACATTTGGCCACTTGAGGGCAGGCTTGACCTGTTGGGAAACGTACTGTGCGCACCTGAGGATTAAAGAAATAGACTTTGAACTTGAAAGATCTTGGTTGTCTCATGTATCTGTTCTCCTCAGGGTCCTAAAGGTCACAGCCCATGGACCGGCGTCTCTCAGTTCCTGCAGACGTCTCAGAAAATCATTCAGTTCGCCTCAGGAAAAGAGCCACAGCCCGGAGACACCATTATATACGTGGCAGGAGCTTTTGACCTCTTCCGTATCCTTTAAAAGTTGCCCCTTCACTTGTACTTGAAGGGATGTTATCAGAGACTTGGTCCAGAGAATTGAAGCTGAGTTTTGTAAAAAGCACCTAACCCCTGATTGCTCCCCGGACGCAGTAAGAGTGCTGCCCACTGCTCCGGGTGTGTGTGTGTTCACTCCTCACCAGTGATGGTTAAATGCAGAGGTCGCATTTCAGTAATGGGTTACCATATCTGACTAATACGTCACTTGGTATTGGTGTATTACTAATGGTGTTTGTGTGTATTTTCGGTTGATGTGGTTTTAATCTTGACTGTCTCGTGTAGACATTGGCCATGTGGATTTCCTCGAAACGGTTCACAAACAGGCTGAGAAACCTTACGTCATCGTCGGTCTGCACTTTGACCAGGTGTGTGTCTCACACACACACACACACAAACACACTTTTTTTTTAAACAGCTCCTGACTGTTATGTTGGACTTTGAACGCATAACGCAGTTTAATGTTTGTAACACATTAAAATGTTCTGCGATTAAACGGAACATCATGTGAACCAGCAGAGGGGAAGTTTAAACAACACAAAGCTGTTCTGTCAATTTCTGGCCTCAGGGGAAACGTGTGTGATGTTCTCTGTTAATGTTCTCACTCTTTATAAGGAGAATTCTGCACGTATTTCATTAGTATCTTTATCATATGCAGGAGATAAATTGTGTCTGTAAAAAAAACAACACATCCAGAGACACCAGATATTTGATATCTGTAGATGTTTCATTTTGTTTTAGAAAGTTATTTTAATGTAACAGTTATTTTATGTTATAATATAGGGTTAGGCTTATGCCTTATATAGTGTCATTTAAAATGTCCAGGATTGTTCAGTGTTTGTTTGTGGTGAGTGTCTTTGTTTGTTAATTATGGTCATATTTTGTAGGAAGTAAATCGCTACAAAGGGAAGAACTATCCCATCATGAATATTCATGAGAGAACTTTGAGTGTGCTCGCCTGCCGAGTGAGTGTACACACACACACACAAACACTCAGTCTTTTTCAGTGAAAGCGTGATACAATACAACTTTTCCTGCCTCTTTTCCTGCCTCTTCCAATCAAATCTCAAGATTGTGGGTAATTCACTGCCTTCTCCAATCAGTTTGCAGCATTTTGAATGACTTGCTGCCTCCTCCAGTCATTTCACAGCACAAATTACTGCCTTCTCTGGACATTTTTTGGTATTTTGCATAAATTACTGCATCCCCCAGTCATTGCTTTTTATTTTGAATACATTACCACCCACTACAGATCCCATTTTATTATGTCGCATAGATTACGTTGTTTTGGTATTCCTGACACACTTGTCTCAGAACAATGGGCCACTGTGCTCTACAAAAGAGAGTGAGGGAGAGAGAAAAAGAGATAGAAACTGAGCTGAAACATTTTAAGGTCATGAAAAGAGACACAGCAAGCAGGGAAAGAAGTTCATTTGAACTGCATGCTTATTATACCTCTAATAAAAAAACTAATCCCAGCCAACAAACTCAATTCCACGGGTTAATTCAAAACATATCACAGTTTACAAAACCTCTCATTTTAAAACACACAGCCTGATGCACGGAGGCACAAAGCAGCATACCTGAAGCATGATGTGGAAGAACCCACAGTGAGCTGTCAGAAACATGCAGTGAAACTCCAGACCTCCCACACAGATATCAGTGAGAACCTCCATGAACATCTCCAACCAATGACTGGTTCCATTCATCTTTAGAATTTAGACCATTAGAACTTGGAGATCCTATAGAACTTGAAGCACTGGAAGTCAGAGAACTTCTGAACTTAAAGGTTTTGAACTTTGAAAACTTTAAACACGAGAACTTTGGAACTTTGAGGCTCTTTTGAGGAATTGAGTGTTTCGTTTAAAAGTTTTCGTTTTTGGGTGTGAATAACTGGTTTTGCTTCTCTCTTCTGCAGTATGTTTCAGAGGTGGTGATCGGGGCTCCATACACAGTTGGCAAAGATCTCCTGGATCATTTTAAGGTATGTTTCCAAAAATCTCCTGCTCTGTTTAATTACAGTAGGAATCACCAAACTAGTTTAAAGACACAGTAAGTTTCCTTCAGACACAACAACAGCCTTTCAGAAGAAAAGTGTGTGATTCACACAACAGTTTAGTGAGATGTAAATGTGTGTGTGTTTTGTGTAGTACTTGGACAGCAGCCAAACCCAAAAGCTTTACTGACAGTCCACTGTTTCAACAATTTTCTGCTTTCATTCTCTGGGAAAAAATTTTACTGCCCGCCTCTTTAAACAAAAAACACTTAAACAGTTCCAGAAACATCAGGCGAGTTTTACAGTTCAGCTTCAGTGGACAGAGGCCTTCTCAAAAGAGCACAAAAGTGGTCATCAGTACAATTATGCTTAAATTTAATAGGATTTCCTGGTATCTCTGATCATTTCCCATTTGCACAAAACCTAACAACAGAAAACTGGAACTATTAGATTGTGTTAAAGTGGTTTAACACACACGAGTTTGTGACGAGTGTTTAACTGTCTGACTGTAGGTGGATCTGGTGTGTCATGGGAAAACAGAAGTATTTCATGACACAGACGGATCAGACCCCTACGCCGTGAGTACAGACCAATCGTCTTCTAATATGCAGCTTTAGTTTCCATATCTTTCAAATATCAGCATTGGTTTTCTTCCTCCAGGAGCCCAAGAAGAGAGGAATCTTCCGCGTTCTGGACAGTGGGAACAATCTGACGTCTGATGATATCGTGCAGAGAATCATTGAGAACCGGTGCGTGAAAGTGCAGTTATGCAAATGAGCTGGGTCACATGGTTGTTGGTTCGATCGCTTGATCCAAACACAAATTCAGTTCCATGCCTATTTGAATTGGTCAAAAATGGCTTTTAATAGCAGATCACTTTCAAAAAATAGGCTAAATTGCCTTTGGAATAGCGAACTATACTGTAAACCGCACAAATCAACCTATTTCAGGCTGACTCAAATGCGATTCCTCAGTGTGTCTTTATTTTTGGTCCAGAAAACATCTTTCACACCAGCCGAACTGATGTCAAACAAACTTGGTTTGCACTACAAGCTTTGAAGTGAAAAGTTTATGAAAACTTTTATTTATATTCTGTCTTCTGTTTATCTCTGCTCTCTAGGTTGCAATTTGAGGCCAGGAACCAGAAGAAGGAAGCTAAAGAGATGGCCGTAATCGAAGCTCTGAAACATAAAGAAGATTCACTGAAGACTGAATCAGCTCTAACGAATAATTAACTATAGAAAACAGTTAGTTAAGAGCTTTATTGTAGAACCAAAACTAGACAAATAACGAACAACACCTACGTAAACAAGACAGAGGAACGCAAATGAGTTTTTAATCTTACGAAGCAGCACTTTGTTGTGCGGTAATTGTTTTAATGGTACCTAAAACATGGATGCAGGACTTTCTCTTTAAATGACTGAAAAACACAAACTTTCAGCAAGTAGTTTTAAGCTGACTATGAATGCAATGGGAAAATTGTGTCATTTTAGTGATTTTTGTTTTTAATTTGCTTTCCGTCCACACAAATAACTAGGTGAGCTGAGAAATGCGTTATAAAGGAAGATGATACCGTATGTATGCATACTTGAAATAGCTTAAACATACTTTTTGGAATACTGTATTGAAATTTGCAGCTGTTTTCTGGAAACACCAGGAAACTTGTTCTGTGTGTTTTCCTGTTGAGTGAAACTCGAGAACACATCGCATTTGACCCCAAAATGTATAAAAAATGCATTATGAAAAAGCCTACGTTTATCATGAAAATAATCATAATGATTTTAGGAATAAGCTTTGCTTTCCTTAAGCAAAATATAATTGATTATTCTTTCCTTCTGGTTTTGGGGTGATATATGACCTGTATGTGTTCTTGAAAGGTTCTGTTAGAGTTACATTTATGTTCTAGAGCTTCTGTTGAAGATTTACTCATCCTGTCAGAAGTTACTGAGATGTTCACGATCTGTTTGTCGTGAAGTAAATCACCTCTGAACTGCAGTTAGAAACTTTTGGCTACGTAAACATACACGTAGATACACGTCGCCCTTTTTATACTGTTTCTCTTTCCATGTTTGTTGATTTTTCTTTATCTCACAATCAACTCTGAATGAATTGTAGATTCACGTGTTTAAAGTCACGACTGAAAGATTGTTTGACCTTTGACCTCATGTGATTTTAAGACGTCAGGATGGAGACGACAGCTAGTTTTTAAGGTTAACTTTCATTTATTTAAACAAGCAAATATCCATTTGTTCATCAGTGTAGGTTATATCTGTCTGTTGACTGTGGCCGCAGCTGTTTAAAGTCAAACTTAAACATTTGCTTTAATGTTGTTTTATCTTGTTTAATGTAGTTTGTAATAATTCATTTGCCAGTGCACCTCACAATAACAGCATAAGGTTTTTATTTTTAACACTTACCGCATGTTTTGAATGAATTGTAAAGAAAAAACATGTAACACTAATTTACTGTTGCAGAAACGCTGAGTGACCAACGTACCGATGCTGAATGTTGTTAACATCATTAGACAATCATTTTAATTTAATTCATCTCATGCCATAAATAATCAACTCATTGTGGGAATATATTGCAATTTCATTGCAATAAAACAGGTTCAGAAAAAATCATTCTTGGGTTCACAATTATTGGAACTTGTTAATGTGTTTTACAATCTGTGAAAATAAGTTAGAAATGGTCACAGTATTTATGATCATTTATGTATGAAGTCAGTCCACACAGAAGGAAGTTAACTAATGGTAACCAGTCATTTACATACAATAGCCTTCATAGCACAGTAACAAAAACTGCTTTCTGTTTCTTTGCTTGGTGTTTTAACAAACTAATTAGGAATAAAACACTGGCCAGTTTTGTCTTACAAGTGATCTACTTATTTAACATCAAAATTGATTTATAATATAAAAACTATAGTTATTGGTATGTTTTGTAGGCTGCTGTGGAACATTTTGATCAATAAACTTAATACTATTAATACTTAATAAATGATTTGTTTTAAAACGAACACACTTATATATGTGAATAAATACGTGATAAGAGCTGATCTTTTGCTGGACACTTTACTATGATTATGCGGCTCTTTGGTTTGCTCTCTTTGTTTTAGTTTTCTTATCTTCATTCTGTGTGCTTGTACATGAAGTCCTGAATGAAAGCCAACATTTTTCCAGCCCGGCATTCCTTCTCATCTCAGGTGACAGAATTCCTGACGGCGCACGTCACTTCCTAAAGAGACGCGGATCTTTACAATGCGTCCGGATCAAATATCCCGCTGGATACAATGAAGCTCCAACACGAGAAAGCGACCGGGAACAGACGGATTTGAAACTTTTTTCTCTTTCCTCTTGTACGATCGGGACCATCCCAAACTCTCTCTCTCTCTTTGTTTGGACTGAGTTTCTCTCCAAAGCAACATGCGAGTTGGATTCACTGACTTTGGAGTCGTTTTTACGCATACGGAGGGACTTTAGACGCGGGCGCACGGAGCTCTCCAAATGTTTTGGCGACTTTAATGGTCCGTGTACCGTCCCGTTCGTGATCCCGGACTTTCACTGGTTCTTCGGCTCTTTGTGGGCAAGACATGAGCTCTAGAAATGGGTCTGTGTTTGGGAACCGAGCTGACGGAGGACGACAAGAAGGCGAAGATCCAGAGCGCACAGATAGACAGAGATCTGTACGAGTACGCCAAGAGAGAGATGAACGTGGTGAAGATACTCATGTTGGGTAAGAGAGCCAGACTGAATGTTTCCATCTTCATCCGACCAGACGGGCCTGGATTTGATGTACTTTTAGTTCAAGTGGCTTTTCTTTTCCTCTAAGTACTGTCATTTTAGGGTGGTGTAGTGTTTAAAGATACGGGCTGGTAATGGAAAGGTCGTGGGTTCCAACTTCAGGTAATGCTTGCAACTTAAAGATTGTGGGTTCAAAGCCCAGATCTGGCCTCTTAAGTTCAGGTTTGTGGGCTTAAATGAGTGACGTGCAAATATTTTAGCTGCTGTTTGAAAACAACAGGTAGTGATTCTTCAGTTTCTGAATAGTTTTAGTAGAAGAATTTCAACCCGTGTGAAAAAGTGTGAAATGTTTTTTAATCGTATTGATCAGCTGCAGAGTCAGTCACTAGTTAGAAACAGGAAGGTTGTAGGTTTGAACCCTTGATCTGGGCAGGGACCATTTTGGATGATGTAGTTATTATGAGCTTAAGTGGGGGCTTATAATGTCAGATGAGTTGATTTTTTTTGTTGTTTCTGTCTCCTCTGATGTAAAACTCCAGGGGCAGCAGAAAGTGGTAAGAGCACGCTGGTCAAACAGATGAAAATCATCCACAGTCATGGATTCACCAAGCAGGAGCTGGTCAGCTTTAAGGTAAGACCGGCGTCTGAGCAGAAGGTTCATTCCAGATGAAAGTTAATATTTGCTGAGGTTCAGTTTGTCCCACGCTCTGTGCTTCCCCTGCCGTCTGGAAAATGGAGCCGCTGTGTGTGTTTGGGGATTATTAAAAGTTTAAGGGGTCAGTGGTTCAGCTGTGAAACGAGACCTCAGTCTAGACGAAGACTCGATCTCGCTTCAGCATGTTTTTTATTGCTCAGATCAAATGTTGGGGGAACATGAAAAGTTGACACACAAAGCAGGAGAAGATCATGTGAATGTCTGATTTCCCAGGAAATGTCAGCTTGATTTCATTTGAGTTCAGCAAGAAAAGTATCTAAAGTAACTTGCAATTTTATGCTTCGTGCAGAGATGGCGGTAGAGAGGCAAAAGTTACGGATTTTAGCTCGCAAGTCGGCCACCAGGTTGTACATTCTCTCAAGTTAACTAAGTCAAAGTGAACCTTTTCTAACCTGTCACTTGTAGCCATTTCCAGGGAAACAGCGGGAAACTGCATGCTGAATTTCTTAGATTAACGAGCGATGGACGTATGTCTTGTTGCCATGGAAACAGCTAAAGCAATGGAGATGAAGTTGATTGGTTCATTCATTGTAAACCGACAGCCAGCTGTGTTTCAGACACGGCCATCAAGCCTGGTGTTACTAAAACCCACAACTGTACACGCCAAAACTGTCACCACGGTTTTCAACACTAGCCACTTACATGCAAAATGTCATTTTTTCATAAAAACAGTAGTTGTGTTACTCAATCTCTTTCTTTGGCAAACCAAAAGATCGCAGACTATGGGTGGGCGGTGTAACCTAATTTTTATGTGAAAATTATTACATATCACACAATAGCAATAACCGTATTGGTTGTCACATTTTTTCGCACAATATATATACCACCCAGCCCTTACGTAAGTCACTTTATACCTTTAGTTTTGTCATTCTCTGACTGAAGAGACCTCTGACTGACTAAAGCTTTCTTCACTGCTAATAAAAGCCACTTTGATCCTGTGCAATTTTGGAACTTGACTAGAACTCATCAGTAGAACCAGGTCCAGGTTCATCTGTGTGCTTCAGAAAGAAAGAGTGTGTGTACCATCTTCTCTTTCTGTTAAGACTTTCCTCAGGCTCTGTTTGTGTTAACAACACTTTACTGTGTGAGTTTGGGTCTGAATGAGCTGAGAATGTGTAAATGGTGTTTTGAACTGCCTGAGGGGTTTAAACTCACTGAATGGTTTAGTCCAGGCCAAACACAAATACTGACAGCTGTAGATGAGTTAGTCAGGATGTGTTGTGTGTTAGTTTATAGGTGTAGACTTCATGACCACACTGACCATCACACAGTGGAAAACCATGAACAAACCCTTTGAACAAACAAACGCTCACCGTAGAGCACACGCCTGTTTAAAATGGAATCGTCTCGTCCTGTGGTATCTTTCGCCACCATGCCCTGCCGTTATCATGAAACAAAACAAAACAAAAGATTCTTCGGAAAATGGGAATGTTTGTGTGTGAGTGATGTAACACTGCACATGATACTCATGAAGTCTGAACCTCAGGCTCTTTGTAATCGCATTTTACCCGCATATACGAACCTCTGACATCACGCAGATCGAGTTTCATGCGCTCTTCGCATTCTGAAAGTCACCTCAGGGTTCCTAGTTAAACAAAATCAGACCCTGAGGAACTTTGAAATTCAGAGACTGATTACTGACTGTCGTCTGATTTTTGTTAGGCGCTGGCGTACCTGCTCGTTTATCAAAGTGAAAACTGTCAAGTGTAATGCACGCTCTGTCGGCACGGCAGAGGTGCGTTTTTACAAACAATAGACTTGTATATTTCATTTTTAAACTTGTAAATGTAGATCAGAAAAGCCATCTGAAAATTGCTAGTTATTTCCTGTGACGTTGATCTCTTTTGTGAAGAACCGTAGGCATGAACTGAATGACTTGGAGAGTTATGCGACCCAACGCAGGTGACTGATGTGCGATTAGCCATACTGCTGCATAGTTTGTGGTCAGCGAAAACGCATTGTTTGTCTTTCGGCACCACGCTAGTTAATGATTAAACCAAACAGTGGTTTCGCAAAACAAACGCTGTTCCTGTTTTGTCTGCGGAAGTGGAAGAACAAAACAGTCAGGTGGTGTATTAGCTAATGTCAGTACAGCATTCTAGGGACAAAATAAACAAGGGATTTCCAACGAAAAGGATGCCACACACATGAGCTGATTTCCAAATGGGCTGGAGGCACAGACACACCATTTGGAGTCTTGGCTTGGGGACACTACAAAGCTGTTTTCCATCCATCCAGGCAAAGTTTGATGAAATTGAAAGTCTTTATTTTTAAAAAGCCAAACTGTAATTTTTATGCTGACCTCTCTCCCATGTGTGTTTTCCTTGAAAATGTATGTGGTCGGTCAGGGTTGTGTTATGTTCAAAAGTCCAGTTAAGCCCTGCTTCTGCCTTGCCAGTTTTTGTTGGGCTGTTTCTCAGGGGTCAGGTACTCGCTCACACGTGCCAGCGCATGCAGAGACCCATAATTGTGGCTAGTTTCATTTTATTCACAAGCTTGTGGTCACCAGTGCAGTCTGTAATCAGGCTGGCCCTGCCTGACTGGGCCACAGTGTCACACAAGGGCGGGCATCGGCTGTTTGAGAAGGGGCAGGGCAGGGTGTGGTTTACTGTGAGTCATAAATGTAGGGTAAAAAGTGAAGTGTTCCAGGTACAAATAGGGACAAGTCCTAACCTGAGTGTCACAGGAGTGTTTTGAGTCTTTGTATCCTCTCGTAATCTTTTCTTCTTTCTCCTTTCTTAACCGGTTCTAAACCACATCTTCATCTTCTCGACCTACTGAAGGTGGCAGAATGCTCACCATGTCCTCGTTTTTCATTTTTACCTGACTCTCTCTTTCTCCTCGCTCACCTCCTCCATAAAACTGCCACTCCTCAACGTTAACAAGAAATCAGAATGTGACAACCGGCTCTTGTAAATTACTTTATTTTCAGAGTCACTTATGCCACGCAGGTGAATTAAATGGAACATTTTGCTGCTTAGCAAAAAACAGCACATACAAAGTAGGGAACAGTTTTGGTACTGCCTTTGTTAGAACAGAGAAACTGTAGAAAAAAATTATTCATTATGTTGTGTGCGTGCACATGCTGTGGACAGTAAAATAGATTTTTGTTTGTTGTTCTTTTGCGGTCTAAAAGGACTCTGACTGAAAGGTCTAAGAGAGAACATGGGATTCTACAATCCACCCTGAAGTTCTTTGTAGACAATTGTTTGGCTTTTGAGAAGTTTCTATGAAGGAATGCGCCTAATCTTCAAGGTCAAAAGGATAATATTTATCCCACACACACACTGACTCCCACAAAGATGCTCTATCAATCTCTGCGATATCCTTTTAGAGGTTTCTTTGTTCTTGACTCACTCCTGAGCTTTATCCAGCGTTGCTCTTATGCACTTTGTGTGTTGTTTGCAACAACAGGAAATCAATAAAAGTGCATCATATTACAGAACCGCTGGCTAAAGCAACATGAGAGCTTTTTCACAAGAGGTCCTGCTGGTTTTCCCTGGAATGTGTCTCTGATCCGCGGTCCAGCAGGCAAAAGGCTGTTAAATAAAGGGCAGGAATGCGTTTGTTTTGGCGAGAGGAGCGCGATGCGACTGTGTCTGTTTGAAGGTTGCACAAGCAGCATGAGGGGGAAGCAGGAGAAACTTTTTTTAATGCATTGTAATGATTTTATTGTGCACTATTGCTACATGCAAATCTTTTGATAAAAACGCTTGTCTTTGTAATGTTTCATCGTTGTTGAATATCCTGTTAATGTTCACTGTTCTAACCAAAAGTTTAAAATCTCTCACCAAAAGTTAAAAATGTTATTTTGAAAGTTTTGGGAACATCCAGTTTTTTTAGATGTTGTATTGACGTTTTTGCTTGGTTATAAGAAGGTTATTCAAACATTTTTGTTGTTACATTTTCGAACAAGTTCTATTAACGTTATTGCAGGAACATTTTTTTAAATTGTTGAGAGAATTTTTAAAGAACGTTAGCTAATGTTCTGAGAACGTTCCCTGTTAGTTGAACATTTAGAATAGGTTTGTGTGTGTTTAAAGAAAAGAAAAACCAGGAACTGTTGCTGGGTTTTCTTCATAGGTCTGGGTTCAGGAGTGTTTGTCAGTGAATAGTTTTTATCTCGTTTTGTCTGCCAGCCTGCAGTTTTGGATAATCTCATGACCTCAATGAAGTTCGTCCTGCACGGAATGGGCGTCCTCAGAATCAACCTCGCCAACAGCAGAAACAAGGTGTGTGTCTCCATCACTTTCTGTGTGTGACAGCTGCTCCCTGTCATGTTGCGTGCAGTACTTACAGCGGCCACCAGGTGGCATCATGGTTTGCAGAACTGTAGCTTGAACCTGAACACACACACACACACACACACACACAGAAGCTGCTGTCAGTCATTGTGTGTGTGTGTGTGTGTGTGTGTGTGTGTGTGTGTGTGCTGATCTCTGCCACGACAGTCCAAAACCAGAACGTGTTTCTCAAACTGATGCATGAAGGTCATTAGTTTTGATTTTAATTAACGGCCTTCATCTTATACTGTCATTAATATGATCATCAGATCTTTAATTTAAGTAAACACATCTCTGATGGATTTTCTGTCTTTTATCCTGGTGTTCATTTTCATACCTTTACATATACACGTGTGTGTCTGTGTCAGTCTTAACAAGAGAGTTTGATGTCTGACCTCATTACCTGTGTAAATGTATTTCAGTCGTAATGTGCAACATGTACTTAGTTTTGTCCCACACTGATGTTAACATGTTCATTTTCAGAGAGATGTTAGGTTTAAACGGGTGTAAATGGTGTATTTATTTATAAATGATTTCATGTTTTTTAGGTCCATGCCCACTCTATTCTCTCATGTGGCCGTTGCTTTGATGAAGACCAGGTGCTGTTTCCGTTCATAGGCCACGCCCTCTGCTGTTTGTGGGCGGATCAGGGGGTGCGGTCTGCGGCGGCGCGCGGATACGAGTATGAACTCAATGACTCTGCACTGTAGTGAGTAACTGTAATTATTTTCTAATTAGTTTTGCTCATTAGTCACCATCTCTAATGAGACATCAGTTGCTTAATATCTGTCATTTACGTGTTATTGTTCAGTATAAAGCAATCAGACGGAGGGTTGGGTGTCAGATATTGATATTACACAAATAATTATAAAATTAAATTAAGCAAACTTTGAATTTCATTGTGTTAGATGCTTGTCAGTTCAGTTTTTAAGGGATTTTTTTAAGGAATTGTGTTCTGAGTGGTTATTTAGCAGCGCAATTTCCACTAAACGTTTGGATGTGAATTCTCATTTGATCCAATTGGGCACCCCGAGCACTTTACATCTCATTTGAGTAACCCTGTTTAAACAGACCAATCATGATCTGGAATAGGTCACAAATGTTTCATTCTGTTCTAATTGGTCATTTGACACGGGTTGTGACCCTTCTGGAAATTTTTATCACGTTCCAAAAACGTTCAACGTGTAGACGATTTTTTTAACGTAGTGTTTGTTTGGAACCCTGATTGTTCTTTTAGCGTTTACCATCACAATATTTGCCAAAACAAAAATAACTGCAAAACAAATGACAACCAAAGAGCAACTTTTTTGCAGAGATGTTATTAAGCACCGATTATGTCAGTGTTCAACGTCTGAAGTCATAATCCTGAAATGTTATTGATATTTGGCTGTCGTTTGTTATCATAATGATTTTCTGCCACCCTCTAGACATCATGACGTTCAGATAGGGTGTTTCCTCACACAGTCTCTCAAGGTTCTGTGTGGGTGTAATGGAACTGATGTGCGACCGCCACTCATCTGCCACCGTGTCTTGAGCCGTAATGGCTGCTGATCTGACACACCCACTGTGAATAATGGCTGATGAGTGAGATAGTCAAACAGCGAATTGCATAATTACGCGTTTGCCCGAAGAAAAAACTAAAACACCAGGAGGGTGATTATTTAAATGAGGCGGAGAGGGTCGCCCATGTCGCGGGCGTGTGGTGTGTGCCATGAGGAATGAGCCTCAAACGCTGCAGTGAAGTGTGTGTATTAACTCTTAAATGACAATTAGGAGCAGTTGATGGATCCTGCAATGCATGCTGGGATATCACATCCCCCACCCCACCCCACGCAGGAAGACGCATGTAGGTTTGACACGCTAGCATGTCTTTTTGATTAGCAAACAGGAGGTCTTGAAAAGGTTGAAGTGAATAAGAAGATGGAGGTGAGAGGGAGCGAGTGGTAAAATATTTGATTTAAATTGTCCATACCGAATGTAGTTGACATCAACACCCACACACACACACACACACACACACACAGTCTGAATTTCACTGAATTCCCACACATTTACTGACATGTGACGTTATGTGTGTGTGTAATTGTGGGCTTTTGAGTGACAGGAACTCGGGCCCCCTGATGGCCCCAGGGCCCCTTCAGACACTTCTGTTAATAATACGCAGTCAATAACCAGCTTGTCACCGGGGGCAACTAAATTATCACTGCGACGCTGGTTTGGGTTGCATTTTGATTCATTTTAAACAGACACGCATGTTCTGGAGAATGACTTATTTAAATTCCTGATGCACATTATTTTGACATTTTTCATCCACTCGTTTAAAAAAAAAGTGAGGCTTGTGGATGCTAAGTAAGATGAAGCATTTTGTGTTGAATTACCCTGCAGTAACGTGGTGCTCACTGTTTACTGCGTCTGGAGGTTTGCCTAAATGACTTTACTCTACAGGTCTCAAACCATTTCCTCCACCCTGCCATGTCGTATCTGCAGGACTCCATCACCATCTCTCATAAACATACACGCATGCTCTTGTTGTTAAAGGTCAGATTTATCAAAGGGCATTTCCATCCTCTTTGCAGGCCGGCTCGGAGCTCCTCCGTCCGTCTCTCATAATCCCTTTATGCAGTTCCTCCCTTCTGAAACCCAGACCCCACACCTCTGACCCCGTCAGATCTCAAAACTCAGTTGTGTGAAAAAAATATAAAGCAATTTTCACAAGAAATAGAGGTGATATTTTAGACTGTGGAAATGATGTTTGTGAGAGGTCGAAGAAGTGTCAACATCAGTCCAGGAGTTAATAAAGTATGCTATATTGGAAGCAATTTAGTTTCTAACATGGATTCCAGGATGCTGTGCTTTTATACAGACTGTATTAGAAGCATTGGATAGTTATACAGATACACAGAGACAGAGGTCTTTGTGTCCTGCTGGGAACTGAAGGCCAGACGGTTGAGAACTTTACAATCGGGTGTGTGTAACTGTGTGACTGTCATACGTGCCCAGACACGCCTAAAGTAGCAAACCTCACACACACACACACACACATGTGGAGGTCTCTAAACTGAGCCCGAGAGCGTGAAGCACAACCCGGGGGGTTTACAAGAGCAGACACAAGTGAAATGCCAAAGAATCACATTGGCACTGAGAAGAGAACCTGATATTGTGTGTGTATGTCTGTGTGGCTGAATTTTCAAAAAAAATTTTGCTCTGCATGTTTGTGCCAAGATACAGCCACAGTTGTCTAAGATTATTTGCTTCAAAACTGTGTGTGTTGGTCTGATTCTCTCTCCTGGGTGTTTGGCAGACTGCTGTGAGGTTTGTGTATCGCTACGTAGCACACCATGTGGGTAATTTCTGTCTTTAACCCATCCACGTACCAAAATCCCCCACAGATCGGCCTTGCACTATTTTGCTATGTATTTATAATCATGCTGGTGATTAACATACGCCGCATGCTCCTCCGGGCCGCCCTTATCGCACCCCCAACCAGAAACCGCCGTCAGTGCTAAAGCTGCTTACAAAGACAATATGAGACAACCCTTCAGGATGAGGTCTTTTCACAGACACCCGACCGCCCGAGGTGAACAGACATATCTGCTCTCAGAGTAGCTGTGTACAGACAAAAGCAGATGAAATGTAACATTACCAGCATTGTCAAATAAATAAAAAAATCCAACTTTGTAAATATAACTATAATAAAATAAAACATTTTAAAAATGCACAACAGTGCACATTATAATTTTTCGTGATTTGTCTGTGAATTTTGATATGTCTTGTATATAAGAGTATATATTTATATAAGAGTCTTTTATATGTACATTTTGAAATCAAACGGTTGTCATACAACATTAGGTTAATTATATAATCTCTCTCTCTTCATCTCTCTCTCCATCTCTTTTAGTTTTTTCGAGAACATGAGTCGAATTATCGCCCCCGAGTACATGCCCACAGAAACGGACGTCTTGAGGGTTCGACTGAGGACCACAGGTGTGATCGAAACTCAGTTCAAAGTCCAGCACCTGGTCTTCAGGTAAACACTTTCTGTATTGTTACTCTGTCACAGTTGTTAGAAGTCACAGAACTAACACAGCGGTTGTGAAAGTTAAAGTCTCAGTACTGTCCGATGTGAATCATCTCACAGTTGTTTTCATGTTTGACGGCCGTGTCATCGAGCAGCAGAAATATTGATCATTGTTAGTCGAGCAGATGTCTTCAGTCCAACAGATTCGCTTAAATCCACAATTTTTTGTCAGTGTAGGTGGCGGTCTGTCTCGCTATCTCACGAAACGTCATCTTTGTGTTACATTATGTAGCATGACTCCATACGTCAATGTCCTGACAGACATTATCAGCCAGAAGCACGTGTTCACCGGGTCTTAAGATGCGAGGGTTGTTTTAAATTAAATTTTGCTTTTGACTAATGAGTTACGTATTTACCACTACACCAGTGAGTAGCACAGAGTATAAATGAAAGATCAGTTGTTTAGCTTTAGTGTGTAGTGTAAATATGGGCCTAAGTTTTGGTCTCATCTGGACAGAGAATAAAATAAACGTCTGTTTTCATCAGTAAACCAGATAACACAGTCACAGTTAAATGACACTTGTTCCTCAAACTGTCAGAATGAAAGTTTTCCCTGCATGTTCATAATCTTCTTCAGTTCCCCCTCACGCATCCGCAGAACAACCAGTAAAACCATCAGAAGGTTTCATGGGAATTGTGAGTAATTTTCCGCTTGCCGGCTTTTTCTGGCTCTTTGAATGTTAATGGAGACATTTACAGCCAAGAGGTGTCACACACTGTTCCCAATAACACGGAAAGATGAGTGTTCTCTGGGAAGCAACTGTCTTTGTCCATACTCTTAACTCCACCTCTGCTCCGGATCATTCCGTCCTGGGAGTGTACTTGAGGGTTTCTCCAATAACATTTCAATTTCATTACTTTGCATAATGATGCATTTTAATTTTTATGGCCTTCAGGACAGTTTTCCATAAAAGCGTGTTGACGTCGCCATAAAATGAAAGCAAAATGAATTCATTTGAAAAAAATTATTTCATTCTGTATGAAATACAACTTACAATCTTTTTCTGTTCCATCATCATGTCGATTTTTTTACAGTAAGTACTTCAAACCTGCAGTAGAACGTATTGTAAAATGTAAATGTTAAAAATCACACAATTTTAATGTAAATGATTATTTATTAATTGTGGTTAAGATTTTCATAAGCCTTTACCATAATCTTATATGGTATATCATTACATTACCATAATCCGTCTCATAAGTGATAAATAACAACACACAAATCCTGATCCCTCTATCTCCAGAAGCGTCTGTGGAAACCCACAGCAGTAATTAAATATCTCATCAGGTGAGCCCTGAGGTGAGCTCTCCCGGGTCAGAGCTCAGCACCATCACAAGTCACGAGTCGAGTTTCAAAACAATCAGCGCAGAATTAAGAGATAAAGACCTTTTCTATTCTGATTAAGATCCACACAGTCTTTATGAAAACCAGTGAAGTCTACCAGAGCTTTCAAAAGTGTTTAGTGCTGATGTGTGCTGATCGCTGTTTGTCTGATTCAAACCTGCAGTGAATTAATTTGGTTTTGAATTGTCTTATCCTCTCTGCATGCTTGACTTCATATGCTTATCGTACCACCTCAGATCAGTCCCAGGCCAAAACCTCGAGATCTATTAGACACTGATATCATAAATATAACTATAAGATAACACACATGGAAGTGTTGCTTAGGAAAGTTACTTAAAATAATCGTGAACAAGCAATGACGCACAAACGTTTAGATCGAAAGATGTTTACCATTAAAGCTGATAAACAAGAGCTTTGATCGGTGCATCAGGTGAACATTACAATGCAAATTCAGAAATTTTTGTTGCATTGTTAGTTGTCGGTAATATCATACTTCATTTTGTTTTCAAATATGTTTTCAAAAATGTTTAATTCTGTAGCCAAATGTTTGGAAAACATAAGTGTGTCATCATATAATGACATATAATTTAATAAATATTTAAAAGTTGTAAGAACACAAGAGGTACCAAATGATGTCAGATTGTATTATAATGTAATACAATTGTTGTATTTAAGTGATGTCGTCATTTTTGTCACCACAGCTCTGAGTGTTTAATTTTTCCAGTGAGTCTCCAAACAACCTCCCAGTACTCAAATCTTCTCTCATTTTAAACATTGGGTGATTCTGGGTCATTTCTGTTATCTAAGCCATAATTAACCCTGTAATGACCAGAGAAATGACTTTGATTAGTGTGTTCAGCTCTGTGTGATTCTCACCTGTGGTTCTCATCAGACATCCCATAATTAAACAGAACAGTAACTCGTATGACAGACAGGAACTGAACTGAGGTGTGTGTAAATTTAAATACTGAATAAAATTCTTCATGTGAAGAATAAATTGCATAAATTATACATTTACATAAAATATAAAGCATTCGTTTTTTAAAGCTACATACATACATACCACAAGAAAACTCAGTTTAATCTTCAGTTTGTGATGGCCAGATTCTCCAGATATTGGGAGAGCATCGGCTGTGTGAAAGACTGTTGTGTATTAGTGTCAGATTTATTTTTCCATCAGGGTTGAAGTGCTTATTGCAGAACGTCCTTCATTTCAAACGTGTGTTTGAAGCTTTTTCTCTGATATAGTGAGTAAAGGCACATAATGAAGGAGAAGACGACAAATAAACTGTGAGCGTGATCAATCATTCAACCATTCACAACTGTCTCCTTTTGACTTGGTTGTCTGGAATTATTGAGAAATGTTCTCGTGAAGAAAAACTTCAGAAAAACCCTCGACTGCATGTTATCATAGCTAAACGTCTAATTCTAACTTCTTTTGCTGTAACTGTAAACAAGATAAACAGACAGACAGACAATAAATACTGCAGGTTTTACACGGTGTCCACAAAAAGCTGAATATGACGTTTTAGGAAATTGTCTTATTCATCAGGAAAAGTGTTCTCTATATGAAGGTGCTTGGAGGGGAGGGTTAAAAATAAAAGGGCTTGATGATGTCATCCAGACAGAAAGATCGTTTTAGAGGCAGAGCTTAGAGACTGTAAATGTTCTGTTTATCACAAACATTGAGATGGTTTTTCTGCTGTTCCACAGAATGTACGACGTCGGGGGTCAGAGAACAGAGCGGAGAAAGTGGATCAGCTGTTTTGAGGACGTGAGGGCCGTTCTGTTCGTGGTGTCTCTCAGCGGGTATGACATGACTCTAGTTGAAGATCCATCCATGGTGAGAACATCCATCCCTTTCTTTCATATACAGCTGATGTTTTGAAAAGGTGAAGTGTGTTATTTTATAACAAACAGACTGTGCAACATTTAAACATGATGATTTTCATAGTCAGAGGAAAACGCATCCAAAAGTGTGATATTACCAGTTTGGGATATAATACCACCTTTAAAGTATCCTATTGTTTTTTTTTTCTGAATCTGAGTGTTTGTATAGAGTGTGTACACACTGATGGCTCATATATGTCCTGTAAGACAGAAACATTGTGGCTTCTTCTGGGAGTGAAAGCTCTTATCTTTAATTTTGTCTCATTTAGAATCGACTGCAGGAAAGCCTGAAGCTTTTTTCATCAATTTGCAATAACGTTTTCTTCAGAAGTACCTCGATGGTAAGAGACTGCTCAATTAACACAGAGCGAGAGAGAGCGAGAGAGAGCGAGAGAGAGCGAGAGAGAGCGGCAATTCATTCTCGCCCCATCAGCCTGAGGGGCGATCTGTGTCATCACTCAGGAGAGATGACAAAACGATGAACAGATGTGACTGAACACAGAGCTGCGTCAACACATTGATAGAAGGTTTAATTCTGCAGTGATTTAGAAAACAAGGTCATTTAAACCTTTACTGAACACACAACTGCAACCAGTGACTTTTTTGATTCAAATAATGAACAAAACAAAATACATGACAGATCCGTTCCTGATTCATAACTATAGTTTTATAATAATGATTTAAAATTTGAGGTGGCGGTCCGATTTCCAGGGAAATGTCAGTTTGGCTTCTTTTGACTTCAGCATACATAAAGAAGTAACCTGCAATTTTAGGCTTCAAACAGAGATGGCAGTAGAGAGGCAGAAGTTACAGATTGCAGCTTTAAAGTTTAATATTGTTGTAAAACAAACAACTTCATAGTCTGCTTTACTAAGTGTTGTTTCTCGTAAGATATTCTGTTTTACAATAATGAGATGAGTTGTAAGTATAATTTCTATTGACTTCCATCACTAGTTTGGCTCTATAAAACTATTTAAAAATAACAAGTTTCAGAAGACTAATGAAAGACTCATTCATTTAGTTTCTTTTATTTTTAGTTTCTTCCACCTAAACTTCTTCAGTGGATTTTGGTGATGCTTTGTCTTGCTTCGATAACCTTGTGTATGGAGTCAGCGTCTTCTCTCATAATTACTGCCCACGAACTCACACAAACGACAGCAGCCTGGACTCTGTTATAATTGCCTGTGTTGTCCAGTAATTAAACAAGCGGGGCGTATTTTCTGTCTATTTATCGAACGCCCCCCAAAAAACCTTTCTGTGTAATGAGCTGAGGTGACTGCCCTGTTATGATGTATTTTATAGTCCCATTAGTCATCTTACGTTGTTTTTTGGCGATCATTACTGGACCGGTGTCATTAATAAGTCGTTTGACTGGTGTGAACTGTTTCTCTGTTGTCTTTGAACACGGATATTATTAACTCTGTTTGTAGTCAGCCAAATAGACACATACAAAAAACTTCTAATATTGCTCTTTAGTTATTTATTTGTCTGCAAGAGTTTTCTAGTACAAGATATACATATTATAAAGAGCATTTATAAAGGAGCATTTATTTCAGTTGTACATCAGTAATCGATACTGGATCTAAATCAATGCCTTGGATTGATTGATTGATTGATGTTTTTCAGTGTAAGTGTGTGTGTGTTTTTTTGACAGATCTTATTCATGAACAAGATTGATCTCTTTCAAGAGAAGATTCTTCACTCTGGTCGACATCTGCGACACTACCTGCCCCAGTACAGAGGTGAGACAGAACATTTACTGTATTTACACAAACATTTCTTTCATTTACTAGTAGGCACTTGCAAAACAAGTTGCAGATCAAATTTCTGTAATTTTTTTTTTTATGTTTATTAAAGTTTTTTAGTGAAGTAGGCTGCTCCCAATTTCTTTGTTTGTTTTGTGTTCTCCTTCATTCTCGTTCTTTCTTTTTTCTGTCTTTTCCATTAAGACAGAATCCAGCGTGTGGATTTGTGTCAGTAGTTTGTCTAATCAGCCGGAACGGATCCTGTAGCTTTCACCTCAGGGAGAAAAGGTCAAGACCGCTGAGGCTTGAAATTTCTTGCATTTAGAGTGTCTTCAGAATCGCCACCAGCATATATGACAGTTAATCCTCTATGGATTGGAGATTACAATAAACCCAACCATACATCAGCTGTTAAGTCAGACAGACCCCAGAAATGCATCACGCAAATCAGTTTAGCTTCGGAAGGTTGGAGATTCATTCATCTTATTTAATCCAGCATTTGGAGGGAATCTTGCCCTTCAACTTATTTCCTTTATTCTTTCTGATGGGAAAAAAATGCACATTTCACATGTACATTTACTTCATTCTGCTGTCTGGTGTAGATGGGAATAAACAGGGTAACGCTGTTGGTGATATAATCCATTACTAAAGTTTTTTTTTTATTTATGTGCATGTATGTTTTAACACTGTCATATTATAATTTCCACTGTTTCTGTGGTGGAGTAATATAAATGAAATATAGTTCTGGTTTCTTATGTTGGAATACCTCTCGTCCAGTTAGATTTAAGGACTGGGACTCTTTTAAATGGAGTGTATTATAACTGATTACAGTTATTTATGAATAGATGTCTTTTACTAAGTTATTACCTTTGTACGTACCTGTATAATGCATTGTGCAGTAAATACAGGCATTTTTAAAAGTGTTACCCAAATGTACAGGTTCATGTTTTTAAACTGTGGTCTCTTTGTTTGTTTATAGGAGCAGATTGTGACGTGGACACAGCCGCCCGCTTCATCGCCTCGATGTTTGTGTCCCTCAACACCACGCCCAGCAAACTCATCTACCATCACTTCACCACAGCAACCGACACCTCTAACGTACAGGTGGTCTTCCAGGTCGTCATGGATACCATCATCAAGGAAAACCTGGAGGCCGTGTCTCTGCTCTGAGTTCCTTTTGAAACCCACAGAACTTAAGAAGTGAAGATTTATGAACAGTTCTGGGGTCAGTTAAATGGGCCGTTTGTAATGCCGATTATATTTATTATATTCAATGCTCTGAACTCAGTCTGTATCAGTCGGAGCACTTATGGACATTTGTTTATTTTGCATAAAGCAATAACAAAAATTTAGACTGAATTTTTCAGAAGTGACCATCGTGCGGTTTTAACCTGTGCTATAAAAATGCAAACTATATATTTACCAACCCAAACCACATCTTAACTTTGAAAGTGGGTGATACTGGTTTAAATGCAGCATCTACATTTGAAAGAGTTACAGAAAGAGGTTTGATTTTGGCAATGGTTTGGTGTTGACTTGCTTTAATCCATCCCATAGTTCCTGTGTATGTTACCATGGTTAATCATCAGTTAAAAAATAACATTTACATTTATGTTTGTTCTTGCAGTAAAACATCTTCAGATCTTCAGTTCAGAGATTTTGTTTGTATGTTATTCATTTCTTAGTCTCACAATGTTTGTTGATACGATGGATTTGTGATCCAGCCGCTTCACTTTCTACCTGTTGAATAGCTAAATTACTTCTGCGAGTGAATCTTTCATTTGTTGGTTTTCTCCGACATGTTGCTGGATTGTGTGTTTGTGCTGTTCTGATTTTAAATGTCTTTGTCATGTCAAACAGTGTCAGATGTAAACATCACACACATCTGTATGAAGCGTATCAGGCTGTTGCAAGAATTAAATTGCAGCTTTAATTAAAAAGGAAAAAATACTTTTTTGTAAATACATTTGAAGTTTTATAATGTTGTTTGAACTTTAATTTCTGTCTCAGTTATGTTTTATTTAAATTGCTCTTTTTTTCCAGATCGAAGGCATTTGAGTACTTCTTGAGTTACTTTTAATTGTAAACAAGCCACTGTGAATAGAGAAGTCATTAAACTTTTTCTTATATTTTGTTTTGGTCATTGCACAGACATGCACATTTAAAAACGAACAGTATATAAAACTAGGCATGTTTCATTTTTTTATCACACATACACAACACAAATGCACAAACAGTATATCTGTTCAGTTTAATAAAATAAAGAAAACATTTTCAAACTTTATGCTAACAGTGAACGCTTTTATGAGCATTTCATATATCTGGAAATGGGTACAGAGATGGGTGGGACAAGGGGAGAAATGATTTTTTATGAGAAAAAACATGATTTAATCTTGTTTTGGGGTATTTCGTTGTTTAATGGGTTTTAAAAACTTGAAGCAGCAAACTTCACATGGTGAGAACCAGGTGTGCTCAGTAGTACCCTTGGAGATCTGTTTTCCTGCAGAATCCAGCTCAGACTCTAATCACATACACCTGAACCTGCTCAATTCAGTTTAATACGCGTCCACACTGCAAGCGGCGCGACTTCGAGTTCATTCCCCTTCGCACCTGTGCGGTGTAATACAGTTTCACAAGCAGGTGGGAATGCACAATTTTTGTATTTTTAATCAGTATAAACCGCGTTTAATAAGCTGATAATATTACTTCTATAAAAGTCATGCCTGATTCACGTCGGGTTTGATCTGTATTGTGCAGGAAGGTGGATCTTTAAAAGCAGCTTTGAACATCTCTGGCGTAAATCAAGTAACATTGAGCGTCAACAGCGCGCTTGGCTGCGCTTCATTCTCCTGTAATGGACGAGGGTTCGGGTTGGGGATGGAGGGAGATGTTCCCTCTTCAGGAGGTGAAGCAGTCCAGCGAGTCCAGAGAAAGAAACACGTCCGCTGTGCACCGAAACGTACTCGAACCGTCCCGGACCGGCGCGCAGCTCTGCAGGTTCGGGGAAACGTCCTTCACGCAAACGGCCTGGAGAGAAAGTGACGGGAGATCGTTTCTCTGCCAATATAAACGAGCAAACGAGCAAACCAGAACAGAAACTTGGTGTTGCTTAAATGACAACAAAGAAATAAATGTGGGACCTGATTGAGTCTTGAAATTCGGTTTCCGTGCGTAAAATGTCTCTGTTTGCTACGTCCACTGTGCGCTCGGTGATCAATACATTATATTTTATTGCCTTCGTATTTTATGATGACGTTTACAAACATTATTCTATAATATCGTGCTTAATGTACGCCTGGATTTAAACTTCATGCTTGAATATAGATCCGATATGATGATCTGATTACATTGCTCGACACGTTTTATTAAAGTTACTAAAAGTGTTATACAACAATACATCATAATGTCATGACAACAATAGACAGTCACGTATGAATGAACAAATATGATGTGATGTTTATTAATGACAAACAAATAAACTGCATTTACCATGTTTTTAAGCACTGGAGTTTGTCTGCTGCTTAAGTCGGCCATCACGCTGTTGGAGACGCCGGGGCTCTCCGCGCTGTCCAGCGCTGATTCTGGCTCGGATCTGCGCACGTACGGAGATCTCCGGATCCCGGACAGCAGACCAGAAGCTCTGCCGACGGAGTAGTAGCTCGGGCCGGTAGACTGCTTGTACCAGGCGTCTGTCGGCTGACAGCAGATGAGTGCGGAAACAGCCGCAAGCACCAGCACGGATCTGACGGACCTCTCCATTTTACGCACGTCTATGCGCACTTGACCCAGAGAGTGTAAGGATTTATGTAGTCTCGTAGCTTTTTTGACTGACTGGTCTCCAGCTCTGGAGTTTATATAGACCTCTAGCAGTCGTGATCTCGTTCGTCATTACACCCAAAGATGATTCATATTTCCGGCCAATAGAATTGACGTGCGCGCCTTTGCGCGTTTGGAGACGGCTGGGGAGGCTGAACGCCAGGCGGATGTGACGGGTGACGAGTTAATATCGTTTACCTGTCACCGGGGCTGTCGATATCGATCAATAAACGTCAGAAAACAACCTGAAACGGAGAAAACGTCGTGCGTAAAGACGCACAGATTCGTGTCTGTGAAATAACGGTGTCTAAATGATGGGTTACTACATACTCCGTTAAATACTTTCATTAGAATCTGGACAGAACATTACTACACAATAAAACAGTTTAGTTCATGTCTAAATAAAGAGAACACGCACACGGTCAAACTAAAGAAATATTACCAAATTAACCAGGTAGTTTGTCATTATAAGAGTTAGTCCTAAATCTAACCGCACAGTATCTGAATACTAATTTATGTGTCTCTAATGAATAATCAGAATATTGACACATTATCTGTAATTACAGTTTTGGATAAATAGACACAGATAGACAGATAAACAGCTCTGTTCTTGCTGTAGCAAAAACTGATGCGGTTATCAGGACAACACATTCAATTTCAGAATTATATTTTGGAATGTTGCCCTTATGTTAGTTACAGTTCATTACTTAAAATTAGTTTAAAACCTTATATACTTTTAAACAGAGGAAATTAAGTCACCGACTCATTTTGTTATTCAACTGTTTATTAACATTCTCAATGTTAAACTATTTTATTTGTATTAAAAACACCCCCTATAAAAATTCAAATCACATTTACAAACGTTAACAAACGTTTAAACAGTCTTTCCAAAAAGGTACTCATAGTTCGTTGTATAGAGGTCTGCACTGCGGTTCCAGCTTGGACTCGAGAACGGCATCGGGCTCACACACCCACGGATCCTCCGTGGCCCACTGCCACTTCAGCAGCTGAGCCCTCAGGGCTTCCAGAACTGGGGCGTGGGCCAGATCACCGGCGAGATTCTGTGTCTCCGTCGGATCTGAACGGGTGTCAAAGAGTTCCCACCTCTCTCTGTAGTAGTACTCATGTAAGGTCTTAAACCAGCCTGTGGGTTGGCCTGTCTGGGTCCGGTTTAGCAGATCCTGGAAGGTCGGGGACACGTAGAAGTCCTGGTCTATGGGGAAGGGCATACGGTAATGCATGTTGTGCAGGAGCCTGTAGGGGCCGTGGTGGACGGAGCGCATCGGGTAGAACATGGTCACCTCGTGAAGACTCTGACTGGCGTAGACTGTGACCCATGAGGGCTCAGAAATCAGGGCTGGGAGAAGAGACCAGCCGGTCAGCTCTACCGGACGACCACCAGAGAGACTGTAGGATGGGTACGGAAGGGAGAACCAGTCCAGAATGGTGGGTGTTATGTCTAGGAAAGAGCAGTAAGAGATGCTGTTTATAAAGTGATTTTTTTTTAAAGTTCTTTTTTCTATTGTTTACTCTCTCTCATCATTCCAAACCTGTATGAACACAAAAGAAGATATTCTGTGGAATGTCTCAGTGGTTTTGTGTCCATAAAGTGGAAGTCAATGGGTGCCACTGTGGTTTGGTTACTGGCATACTTCAAAAACATGTTACTTTATCTTTTCAGTGTTCCTCAAAAGATTAAAGGTGCAGAAGTCAGAAATGCTGTATTCTGTGCGACTAACTTTCTACTTTAGTACTAATCTGTCATTCTGAAGAACAATGAGTTTAAAACCCGACTGCATACTGCAAAATGAATAATATACAAATAATTTATTGTAGACTTGCTGCACCATCTAGTGGTTAAAACCAGGTACAGCACAACACATGATGTTGAGGGACTTTTGTGCTGTGCACTAAAGTTGATTTAGAAATGTGTTTATAAATATGTAAAAAATAATTTTAATAAAAATAATAACACCATTGATTTGATCACCCTGTAAACCTAGATTATTAAATTGTTGAGGATCTGATCTGGACACTCTTACCCAGTAAGCTGACGTAGGCCTGGCTGATCTCTCCCCAGCGCTGCCGGTGTTCAGGTGAGGAGATCAGCAGCGGCTCTGTCACACCTGAGCCGTACAGGTTAGTTCGGCCATTGGGAAACGGAATTCCATTATCCGAGCTGTAGATCACCAGAGTGTCATTCTCAAATCCTGCGTCCTTCAGTTCTTGCAGAACCAAACCGATACCTTGCAAAACCAAACCAACACCAGATAAACACCAAAATATCTCAATGCCAGAAGTTCTCTGGATGAAGGAACATCCATTAATCTGTGATTAACTAATACTGTGACAGATGTACGAAACCGCAATATAGAACAATATAGAACCAGCAAAAATGGCTACGAATTGTGAAAGGAGGTGAAATTTCTGAAAATTCTGATCGAACCTTGGTCCAGTCTGCTGACTGTAGTGTACTGAGCTGCGATGTCCGCTCTGGCCGAAGGTGTGTCGGGAATGAAGTATGGAACCTGAAAAACAATGAAGAGCTTCAGCATTCACTAGAAGAAACTCCAAATGAAGCAGACCTAACCTGTGCCTCACCTTGACCTTGTCTGGAGAGTAATACTTTGGCTCCCAATCCGGAATTCTCCCCATCCCAGTCTCTCCGTTCCCAAACTTCTCACAGAACGCCCCATACTGTGGCTGGGAATGACCGCAGCGGTGTGGATCATGGAATGCCACGTACAGGAAAAACGGATGATCCTCAACCATCCCACTGCTCTGATCCCTTTGGCTCTGGAAGAACTTCCGAACCAGAAGCTTGATCTTGGTGATATTCCGACCCACCTGTAGAATGGAATTGGTCTCCTCTGTGTAGGCAAAGTCAAAAGGGTATACGGATCCTGGACCAACATGTTTCTTCCCAATTATACCTTTGCAAAGAAAACAATTTACCAATGAATCCAATATAACTCCAAAAATGTCCACTTTTTATAAAAAAAAAATCACGCTACAAAAATCGCTCTTCATGGTGTACCTGTGCGGATGTTGGCTTCTTTCAGCAGAAGAGGAAGACTGCGAACTCCATCGAATGAGTTAAAATGATGTACCCCCTGATGTAGGCCATACATCCCATTCTGGTGCTGTTGAACAGACAGAAAGATCTGAACATGTTGGTCCATTAGTTTGTACTACAGGACTGTTTTCACCCGCTGTTTACCTGCGGCAGTCCGGTCAGGATGGTGGAGCGACTGGGCGAGCAGCTGCTGACAGAGGTGAAGGCATTCTTAAAGATCAGACTGCGCTGAGAGAGAGCGTGGAGATGAGGCGTCTGGACCACCGTGTTGTTGTAAACGTCCGTCTCAAACCCGGCATCATCAGCTGTCACACAACAACACAATCACACAGGAGGGACTTGAATACATACATTATATACATAGCACATAGAAAAATTAAATACAAGAATTATAAACATAAAATATAAGTAATATACATAAAGATGTGTGACAGTTAGGTACATATGTGCATATTAAATACCGTATAAACAACTATACTGTAAATACAACTGTATACTGTATATACATTTTTATACTATATACAGCTGCAGTACTGTATTTACAGCTTCATACGATATATACACTGTGGTACTGTATATACAACTGCATACTGTATATACAATTCTATAGTCTATATGCAGCTGCAGTACTTTATATACAGCTGCATACTGTATGTGCAGTGCTTTATATACAACTGCATACTGTATATACTATTCTATAGTCTATATCCAGCTGCAGTGCTTTATATACAACTGCATACTGTATGTGCAGTGCTTTATATACAACTGCATACTGTATATACTATTCTATAGTCTATATGCAGCTGCAGTGCTTTATATACAACTGCATACTGTATGTGCAGTACTTTATATACAACTGCATACTGTATATACTATTCTATAGTCTATATGCAGCTGCAGTGCTTTATATACAACTGCATACTGTATATACTATTCTATAGTCTATATGCAGCTGCAGTACTTTATATACAGCTGTATAAACAAACACAAGCTAACACGCACCACGTCTGTTATGTTCTTACATCAGTACTGCAAATCAACACTTTAAATGATGAAACTGTTTCCACCTCGTACCGATGATCAGTAGCACATTTCTTCTGTCGTGTGCACGGCAAACCAGGACACACAACAGCGGCCAGACGAGCAAGCGCGACATTCTGACCGCATCGCCCATCACAGAAACTGAAGCAAACTTCCGCCATGGGAGTGACGTCACGAGTGACGTCACGAGTGACGAACCGGGGGCGCGGTTTGACTCTGCAGTTGTTGCTTTGAGATTTATGATTTTATTTTTGTGTTTTTGCGTATTTATATGCGTATTTTATGTTGTTGTTCTGCTGGTGTATCAAGCGGCTTGTGTGTAAGGTTTGGCTCTTCAGCTTCACATTTTGGCGCTTGAAATCACTATTGATGTGAACTTCCTGTTTGGTTTGCATGCTGTGTCACCGTACACTTTGTAAACAAAACATGAACGATTAATAATAATAATAACAATACTGTTACGATGTGAGTGACGAATGCAATCATGTGTGACGTCAGCAAGCAGTTTGTGTCGTGAACAATCTCTTATCGCAGCATTATCGCGTTAACTTGAACACGTTTGGTGTGGTTGTGTGTTTGCTCTCTGCTGTAAACAGTTACGCCTTTGGTAAAGTTAACAGATCCAATAAGCTTTCTAATGCATTACACTGTTAAACAGGATGTGCTTTTGCCCAAGAACAAACAGATCTGTGTTGAGATCCAGCACGACCTTTAAATGTGATTTTATGCATCTGTGGACGTGTGTGTGGTGTCCTGTGGGGACTTTCTCACTGGAGGGTCATGTAGGGTGTTCATATAGTCACAGGTTGGGTGTAAAATGGTTTGTGTAATTGGGTCTCAATAGGTCGCAAATTTGAGGTGCCAAATATAGCACGACAGCTTATTAAACAACGTTTTAATAGTTTAAGAGTTAAAACAACGTTTAAATGTGCTCCCCTAAATTTACATTTAATATCTGAAGCAAGATCAGGAGAACAGGGGCTTATGAAGAGTTAGAAGACTAGAGAAAGCAAGAGCAGATCCGTTTCCTGACGGACAAACGCAAGTGTTTCAATAAATCACTTATAAATCACTCCTGAATGTGATCTCATCTTCTCCAGTGCATTTATACATGTGAAATGCATTATTCACTCGATTTCTCAGACCCTTCAACACCATCATTTAGTTGCATAACCTCCGTGCATGTATTATTTTGCATAACTTTCATTTTTTTCTTAAGACACACGCATCTTTACAGCCGTTCCCACAGTATCCCCATAGCAAACGCAATTATATGTAAAACTAATAAAAGAAAGATTGAATTAAACCAGAAAAAATCTTTTTTTTGTCTTTCTTCTCCATCAGTCTATCACTGACGCAGACGCCTTTAGCGCAGCTGTCGTCACTGTCATGTGACGTCCAGCAGAGGGCGTCAGTCTCCAGGGGCGGGGCTTTAGCGCTCCCCCACCTCCTCTGATTGGCCAGCCGGAGAGAGGCGGGACCTTCTCTTACCACCTCGTGCTGTGATTGGCTCTGCGGATGGGGAGTGACAGGAGCGCAGTGGAGGAGAGTCAGAGGCGCTCACAGGCGCTGCGCTCATGGCACCGAGGAGGATGGAGACCAAACCCGTGATAACCTGCCTCAAAACTCTCCTCATCGTCTATTCCTTCGTGTTTTGGGTGAGTGACCCTCATTTTGTTGGTGTTTACGAGCCTGTCGTGATTCTCCGACACAGCCTGAGGTTTTAACATGGCTGCAGTAGTAATAAAAGGCGTTTGTTGCGTTATTGCGCCGCTGGAAAAGCTCCATCATGGTGGGGCTGGACCCATCCGAGGACAATCATATAAACCTGACTCAAAAATATGATGCATATAACATCACATCACATGCATTCCCCATCCAGTTATGAGAAATATCACGTCCATGGGTTCGTATAGGGTTTTAAGGCAAATGATACGTGCATTACAATAGATGTTTCGTTTTATATATTATTTATATTGATTATATTATTACATATGAACTGAATATGAATGCACAAATATGAGCAGATGCGCGACGTTTTAATGATAAATTAATATTAATGAGCAAGCGTGGGTATATGCTGGCCATTGCTAATGGTAATTTTAATATTCATGTCCGTATGTGGATGTCTGTACTGCATTTTAATCACGTATGTGTTTTAAATGAGGGTCAACATGTGGATGAATAATGGATTTACAAACAGGTTTATTGGGGTTAAAATGACCTTCATTTCTAATCATATCAGTGTTGAGTGTGGAGCATATATAACACCTTACAGATTTTCAGGTTTGGTCTTGGTTTTATAACATATGAACCTGGTGAAGTGTATAATATGTGTGCCACCAGCTTCTCCAAATTAAACGATAAAAAATGTTAATGTTTCCAAACAGGCCTCCCAAACCCTCCCCTCATCTTCCATTGGTCAAACAAACAGATAACCCCACCCCAAAGTCATGCCATTGGTTGTATAATACCTTACAGTGTCTGTACTTGTATCTTCATTGAACCACAGCTGTGTTAGGAAACAGCAGGTTGAGTTCTCATGTAGGTCAACACATCTGTGTCGTGTCTGTGTTAGTAGGTAACAGACTCTTGGCACAGCAGCAGTGTTGAGTCTTCATGGTATTTTTGTAATATATTCTCTCTCCAGCTCTAATCCTGCTCCCGGCACATCATCCCGATCTCTGACCCAAATCTGTGACTGTAAGGCTAGACAGAAACAGTCTGAGGTTTGGAGCCTGTGATTTTCCCGTACATTATGAAACATTACAGTTTTAGGCTGTGGTCAGAACAGACATTTATTCTGACACAAACCCAAACGGCTGTATGAGAAGCAGGTGTAGTTGGGTTAACACGTCCTACTGTCTTAAAGTCCATTTTATAATGTGTCATTTTTTGTTCATGGGATTTGTGGAATGACATGAAGTTAGCAAACCATCTAAAATCGCTTCCAGCAACAGAAGGTTTGATCCTCGAATGAAGCGAAACACAAGTTACCACTATTTTGCCCTTGAGCGAGGCACACAATCTCACGCTGCCTCATGGGAAACATTCCTGTGCTGAGTTCCTGGTGCTGTACTGTGATGACAGGATGAAAATCTGAAAAGAAATTGTGTTATGTAGCGATAAAAATATTTGTATCACTAGTGAAGCCACAAAATGTCAAAATAGCTTTGAAACTCTTCATATTGTGCTTCTAAAGAAAAACAAGTATGAGGTAAATGTGAGGTGAACTGTGTGGTACCAAAGACGAGTGTAGATGGTTGAAACTGGGTCATTTTTCCAGTCATTTGAGGAGACGTTTTGGAAGAGTTCTGTTCATTCTGTTTGTCTAGTGCAGACAGATGGATCTCAATGTCTCTGCTGTCTTCCCTTATAAAACACGTTCAGTCTTTCTCACAGAAGCAGAGGGGAACAGACCATCAGAGCTGAGATCTGAGATACAGATCCATATAGAAAGTGAAGATACAGCAATGACACAGTGTTCTGTCGTTATTAACCAACAGAAGAACAGTGTGCTTCACACTCAGACGGTTTTTATTATTCAGATCACATTTGGGCATAGTCACAGCCATCATACTCGATAATGACAACCAGCTGCTATTTGTAGAGATGATGTTAACAAGACGTGATGTGGCAAGTTTTCGTTTTCTCTTCTAATTAAATGGAAAAAACAAAGAAATTACAGCCAATCAGAGCACAATTGATGTTTAATGTACAGGATTTCCCATCAGTGAAATTTTCATTGTGATTTTTGTTGTCGCACTCATGACTGGTTTGGACGTGGCTTTGAATTAGAAGATAAAAATGGCAGTATGGTTACTAATGATTCACATCTCAAAAGCAAAATGAAAAAATCATACTGTAAATAGATGGCCATTAGGGAAACAGGTCATTAAGAGTTTTTTAACACTGTTATTAGATCTGACGAGAGATCTGAATCTCACAAGCTTAAATTAGAGTCAGGATAGCAGAATATCCTTAGATTGAATTTTAACTCAGTCAACATTTTAACTGCTTTGAATGTAACGCGACAGGTTACTCCACTGTCCCCTGCATGTGTTTGCCTGAGAAATACCCTCGTGATGGTGGGACATGGTTTTTCCTTGAAAACGCTTCCTGAAATTAACATGTCCCCAAAGTACTTTGTAATAAGCTTTAACAACCTCAAGAATTCCTCATGAATATTTTAAAAAGACACACAGGATACATTAACGCCAAGTGTGGTTGAATTGAGGCTTTGATTGATGCGCTCAGACTGAATCCTGGGTCAAATCGAGCTGGGCTTTCACTGACCGGTCCATTAGACTGATTGAGGGTTTACTGCTGTCCTGTGGCACTGTGAAAACGAGGTTTTCAGTATATGAAGGATGACTTTGCAGTGTGTCTGGGTAACTGATACACACTGTAGCAGTCCAGACAGACTTCCCGGCATCTTAATATAACTCTGGAACAGTCAATACATCGAGGGACAGAAATCTTATTCTCACTCTCTCTGTGGAGTCGAGGTAACCAGGGACAGATGACAAAAGACAAGTGCATTGCCTTCTGAATGACGTTGTCTTGAAACATGGACTGATGCAACAGAAATGGCAGCTAAAACCAGGTTGTCATGGAAACAAACTCGGCTCACGATCAGGAAAGCATCAGATATCTTTTACGCCCGTCATCAGAAAATCATGCATCAAAGACTTACAAAACTGAGACATTGTCACCTTTAGTTATAGGTGTTTATATAGTTAGATGGGAAAATGTAATATTTGTGTTACATTGTGTTACAGTCAGCCATTTAAGTACAGACAAGTAAAATGAATTTAATTGTTGGCAGTTCAACATTCTTGTTGCTGTGTTTATGTTTATGAGCGCTGGCAGGCCAGTTCTTTAAAGCTTCTGTTTTATTGGTGCAGTTTTATTGCCGCTCTTTGGTGTGATTATGGAAACGAGAGGCTAAAGTACCGCAGTGCTGCCGTTAGTTTGTGTGACGGGAAATTGCTGTGCTTTTTCTCTCTTAGCTTGTTAAAATGTAGTCGCTTTTGTTTTGTTATGTCGTTGTTTCTTTCGGAATGCAGGCGAAACAAACAAACGAAGCAAACGGCTGAAGAAAACGATAGTCATGTGTAAGCTTACAGGTTTGTTTAGAAATTAGTGACACCCCCCCCCTTTTGTTTGTTTACAACATTTATGATACAAGGCTCATATTAAAGAACTCACAAATCATACAGATGATGTTTAACTTTTCTGTTCAACAAAAATCAACACTCTACAGTGTAGATTAATCTTGGTCTAGTCCACGTCTTGCTGTGTTGTTATTCTATAATTCTGTTCGTTAGTTCAAGACTTTTTTATAATGTTATGATTTATTTGTATATTGTCATTGTGTATCTTACATTCAACAGCTGGGTCTGTATATTGGCTCTGTAAGTTATGTATATTGATTGTGAAAGGCACAATGGGAAATAAGAACAAGAAACAGTAAAAGTTAGGGGCTTATTGGCCCCTAATTTTGGTCTTATTTCCAGAACAGAAACCAGTTTCTCCCCCTGCATTCTCCATTAATTCCCCGGAGGTGGTTTTAAGCGTTATCTCCCGGGAAACAGGATCCCTACCTCTTACTATCTGCATCAGACACTCGCTGTGGTTTTGTAAACAGGAAGGGAACAAAAGCCAAAGGCAAGTCTGATGAATGTGTTTTTTTAGCAGTGCTAAAGATTCAGACTTTTCTTCAGACTTCACACCTAAATCAAATCAATCGAAGGTAAATTGAATTGAGATCTGATTCGTTCTGGATGACCTCACTGGCAAGACATCATGCTGAGAATGTGGAGTGGATGAGAGCTTTTAGAGGTTAATTCCTCTCTTCATGTCTGAATGATACAGTCTGATTATGTTTTGAATGCCTAGGATTGTATAACCAGTCCCAGTTTAACACTTTTTAACTAATAGGGAAACTTTGAAGTTTGCATTCCTGGAAAATTCCTAATTAGTTTGTGGTTGTGGAATTTAAAGGTGACTGAAATTCTCGTCTTGAGGTCCAGGAATCTGCAAGTCACATTCTGTTAGCATACGTCTAGCGTTTACGTTCCAACCGGTTTTGCACAGACCTGGTAATGAAAGAGATGCTATTATTAGCATAACTGTAGCCGCGGTGTTAGATGTCTGCGTTGACTTTGCTCTGACCTGGAGAAGCAGCATTACGTTTGAGAGGGCATGCTAAGCATTTGTTATGAGTTAGCGGCACGTAGCATCAGGTTTGCACATAGCGCAGGTTACTCATGTACCTGCTGTGATGTCATCTCTCGCCTCGTGACTGTTGTTGAAAAGATTTTCTTCAAATCTCATCACATCGTTTGTTGGTGGTTTAAAGTTCGGTCAACGTTTTATCTTCTGTAACTTGTTTAGGAGGATTTAAACTTGCCCCAATGCTCTACTGGGATGTTGCTAGGGTGTTGCTAGGTCAGAGTGTTCTGATTGTTGTCATTTTATTATATCATTACACCAGTTGAAAAATGTACCCATAGGACAGGTTACGTGTCAAAGTCTAACACATAGGGTGGGGTTGTTAGTATTAAGAGGATGCAGGGTTTTGTTATTATCATAAATGTTCTCATTTCCTGCGCTATTAAACACAGATGCATTCTGGGAAACGTCTTGTTTTGATATCTGCAATTTATCATTTGCCATTTCTCTACTGTATATTCCTCCACCCCCCCATCTATTTGACCGGAGAGACTGTTCATCCATTTCTGCTGTTAGAGACAGTTTAATCTCAGACAGATAGTTCTGATTAAATCCAGAGGCGGCGTCCATTTTCCTGTCAGTCGACTCTCTGAATAACAAGACAGACCTTTCAAACGTGATAACTCGTGCGAGACGCTGTTATTTAGACGCTCTCTGCCCCTCCGCAGTGAACTTTAACCTAACGTTTTTTGGAAACGGTACAAGAGAGAGATTCAGGCCGAGCGCCCAGCGTCTCTGACAGCTGGAGATGCCCATTAAACGTTCGGCTGGCCATCTAACTGACCCTCTCTGAACAGATAGCACTTACCACACCGGATCACGATGATGTACGCAGGTTTAATGGGCGAGAGAGAAGAGAGAGAGTGAGAGAGAGAGCAATAAAGTGGAAGACAAGAAAAATTACCAACTCAATCTGAATTGACACAATTCTAGAGCACAACAGAAAAGAAGCACATAATATACTGTGAGTTTTGTGACTGACTTCACACTGCGTCTAATTCCAACTGAAAAGAAATAAAATTCTTTCTTACTGATTCATCATCTTTCTTATCAAACACTGTCCATGTGTTGTAGTAACATGGTCAGATGTTGTCGTCTTTGCTTAGACTTAGTCTGTCCGCCCTCTTATTTTCTGATTATTCTGTTTATCACAAGAGAAAATGTTGTTAAAAGATGGCTAAGTTGTTTCTTTTAACGGATCATTTTATTTATTTTTTTAACCTCAGTCAGAATGTACTGTGTGTACTGTGTTGTCCTGGGGTCTCTCTGTATTGATTGTCTCAGGGTCTTTCTCTGTATTTGTTGCGGGGGTCTCTCTGTATTTGTTGTCCCGGGGCCCCTGTACAGCCGAACGCTTTTCCCAGCTCGTTCATACGAGAGAGAAATGCTGATGTGACGGTCTTGTTTCAGCTGCCCACTGAGTCTAAAACTGAACTAAACTGAAAATATTCACTCATGTACTACAAAAATCATTCAAATTAAAAGCGACCATTTCTTTTCAGAATAACATCTTGATTTCAGTTGGCTGTCAGTGAGAGTTTAGGATCAGATATTAGAGGAGTGTAAGATTCTGGTGATTTGTAGTCAGTCATATGAGGAGTTTGTGGTGTGTAGTGTCAGTGGTTTGGGGTCGGTGGGTTCAGTGATTAGTTTGGGCTCATCAGACACTAGTTCCACTAGTAGGATATAGAGTCTTCACACACACACACACACACACACACATCCTGTTGAGCAGGGGCTACAGAACAACACTGGCTTTGATCAGACATTTGAAATGCAAAGATCAGAACATCTTTTCTCTTGTTTCACTGGTTTCTTATTCCTCCTGCTCCTCTGTGTCTGTGGTGAGGCTCGATCAGAGCAGCCGAGACTCGCCCTCACGGACACACAGCGAGCTCAGCAAAACAGAGATCAGCTGCTTCCTGTGACAGTCAGCATCTCTCTCTCTCTTAACAGATACTGTTTTTATCTGTTGATTTATTAGGCATTGATCTCTGTCTCTTACTGTTTACAGAAAAACATGATGTTGCGATGTATTTATCACAACATGTCATAAAACTCTCCATACATCCAGAGGAAAGGGCAGAATTCAGATGTCACCATGGTAACATTGCCATGGCACCCGCCTCCTCTGCTGTCACTCAGTGTTTCTCCTCAATGGCGAGAAGTGTAATAGATTTTTTCCTCCTGTTTTTGTTTCAGCTCTAGATTGTAACTCAATAATCGTGGCTGACGTAAAGAATGTTTCAGTTAATGAACATTCTGTGTTTCACTAGCAGAGACATTTTGTGTGTTTTATAGGAGAATCTTCTAAAAAGCAACTCAAAGCAATTGTAGTTCATACTGGTGATTTGAGTCATTTTTGATTGATTTCATTAATGCATGTTAAAGACCAGTTGAAATGAAGTGCATATGTGTGGGTTTTGTGTCGCCAGTTTTTGCCTGGAGAATTGAGTTTGGGGTTCCTTTAGGTAACAGATTTTTTGGAACAGAAGTTAGTATTTATTTAACAGACCCCTGGCAAAGACAGAGTATGACAGCCACATTGATGAATAATTGAGATCCTCCTGCTCAATAAAACATTTGCTTTTCCGGCCTTATCGCAGAACACAAGTTCTGCTGGACAGTGTGGAGGACGTGTGGAGATCTTAAAGCGAAACAACTAAGTGCTTCTAAGAAAGACTTCAGTTCTGTCTCCTGTATCTCCTCTCATCTGATTACTGTCAAACGTTCTTTAGATTCTGTTTTCATGTCTGGCAGTCAGAGCTGACCCTCTGTTGCTCTCAGTGGGAGCTGTGGAGAGGACTGTGTGCTCTGTACTGTGGAAGACATGGTGTGCATGACAACATGATGCTTCTACTGAGTTCAGAGTGGAATCTGTCTCTCTGACAAACTCTGCTGCAAAAACTACACAGCTAACAGGGAACGTGTGTGTCTCTACATATCTTCACACATTCATTAGCACATCTATCAGAAACGCGATGCTGTCAGAGGTGAAAATCTGACTGACTTCTGAACAGAGAAGCTTTTCTTTCTGGGTGGGCTGCATCAGTTCTGTTGTATTTATGGCCTTTTTCTGTGGGTCGCATGTTAATTAAAGCGCTTATAGATGTAGAATAAACTAGAAACAGTACATTGTCTTGTTGTTTCAGGCATAATTCTGGTTGAATAATACATGGTACATATGTTTCATTGTCCCTCATATGTGCTGATCTGGGGTCAGTCCATAATTTTCAATCTGTGATCTCCACACCAGACGACAAAACTGGCTCATGAGAGGGAACCAAAGGCAAAATCCACAAACAGCACTCCTGTGTCCTCCAAACTGCTGATAAAAACCTTTAAAACACACTCTGATTGGCCGATACAGACCCTTAGATCACGTGACACATTGAGTTCAGGGTTTGGCAGGTTCTGCTGGGTGAATACTGTAAATATTGCAGCGCCCTCTGCTGGTCACCATGATGAACTGACGTTTACTGTTTAGTGTTGCATGAAACTGCAGGTTCTGCTACATCTCTCTGAATAATGAAGGTTAGCTGTGTTTTCTTACTCATGTCCCTTTATATAACATTTTTCCCCTTGCTGCCAAAAGAACTTCAATTCAATGAGTGTATATACAACTTTGTATATTTTTAATAGTTGAAAATATTATTTATTTATTTCAAAACTAACTAAAAACATTAATTCATGAGAGTGTTTAGTGTTACAACATTTGCATAATTACTATTATTATCCAATTAAACTTGCAAAGCATTGTAAGTAAATGGTTGCCAGGACAACCAGGTCAGTTATGCAGGTCGTTATACACAGATTATACCGAAAGCAAAAGTGGACCAATCAGAATCCAGTGTTGTTAAAAAGTGAAATATAGATCTGATGGTATTTTCTCTGTAGATCACAGGAGCGATCCTGCTGGCTGTGGGATTATGGGGGAAGTTTATTTTGGGTCCGTATATCTCTGTGATAGCTGAAAACTCCACCAACGCTCCGTACGTGCTCATCGGAACTGGAACCACCATCATTGTTTTCGGTCTGTTTGGATGTTTCGCCACCTGCCGGGGACGTCCATGGATGCTGAAGCTGGTGAGACAGAGAGTCTGTGTTACAGACATAACGTGATAAACATCAGAGCCAGGGCTGTATATCATCCAGAACTGAACTGAGAATGCCAGTTCACATTTAATTCAGTTTCTGAATTTGAATTAAGGTTGTTCAGAGGATCCAGAGAATCAGAATTTGAATTTAAACTTTACAATTCTAACTCACAAAGAAACTGTTTCTGTTCCAAATTATTGTCTCCATCCTGATCACAACTAAGAAGCCTCCCTCTCTCTCTCCCTCTCTCTCGCTCTCTCTTTCTCTCTCTCTCTTCAGTATGCAATGTTCCTCTCTCTGGTTTTCTTGGCAGAGCTGGTTGCTGGCATATCAGGATTCGTGTTTCGTCATGAGGTGTGACACACACATGCAGTGTTGATTTTCTGCTGATGAGCCATGATGCATCTCAGTTCTCCATCTGTCACACACTAGGAGGGCTTGTTCTGATGGAGTGTGTGTGTGTGTGTGTGTCCCCTCAGATTAAAGGCACTTTTCTGAGGACGTACAATGAGGCTGTTCAGAACTATAATGCTCAGGATGAGAAAAGCATTGCGGTGGACAACGTCCAGAGAAGTGTAAGATCTGAGCTACTGTCTTGATTCTGACAGAAAACTGACAAAGATGTTTTTAAGATCTTGAAAGTGGCCTAGAATGACATAAAAGTCTTCTCTCTTTCTCTTCTCTCTCTAATCTTTAGTTGCATTGTTGTGGAGTTCTGAACTACACCAGCTGGTTTTCCAGTGTTTATTTCCCAGTGAACGGAATTCCACAGAGCTGCTGTGCTAACAGATCCGACTGTAACTCTTCAGACCTGCGGAATGCCACCATAGCGGCCACAAAAGTCTACCAGCAGGTAAAACACTCACGGATGCGGAAACACTCACTGTTGTTTTCTCTTTATTTCAATTTTGGCTCGTTCGTTTCAGGGCTGCTATGAGCTAGTGACGACCTTTATTGAGACGAACATGGGCATTATCGCTGGAGTGACGTTTGGAATCGCATTCTCACAGGTAACACCATCGCACAGGAAAAATCCCAGATTTCAGATAATTTTATAGATACTGTAAACAAATACAAGCTGCTTGAAGAGATTTGTGCTGTGATTGTTACCTACATAGTACATTAAACTCTAATTTAAAAACAGCAAGAAAAATCTTTTCATAATATAACCTCTTTAAACAACATTTAAAAGTGTGTAACTCCTGCACCACTAACATCAAACGGAAGTACATCTACCATTGGTCAAACAAACAGATAGCCACGCCCCAACACGTATGTGATTGGTGCTGCAATGTAGCGTTTGTTGGGATGCTCAGACAAACAGACCTGATGTTGACATAGTTTACGCTTTTTAAGGAAATGATTGCACTTTTTAGTTGTTTGTGAATAATCAACCACGAAAGGAGTTAACAGGAGTAATTCACTCCATATTTTTTAATATACAGCAATGAAAATTGCACACCACCTATCAGCCCTCACAGACAGAGCAGAAATCGTTCCCACTGTTCACGTGTCATAATCGTTGTTGTCTGTGAGCTAATATTTACTCCCGTGTTTTTTCCACCGCAGAACAGCTGGCCGATGTTTCCTTGTGCGGGTGAAAATGACTCACATGGCACCGCTGCATGCGGGTGCAAGCGAGCATGCATGTGTGTCTAAACACCAGCTGCCATGGCAACGTCCACCCGGGCTGTAGACTTTTATTCCAGTGCACATTTAGTAAACACACACAGACGCACGTACGCTTTCTCTCCATCAGTGCTAATGGGTGTAAAAGGGCATTTAGGAAGCTCAACACATGCACATATAACAGCTGTTTCTAGCCGTCTTACTGTCCGCTGCACACATACAGCTGTCTTATACGACTGAATCGTAACTGAAACTGCATAAATAACTGCGCTTTCCTTCAGAAACATTTCTGTAAGGGTCAGCTTTCAAATTCTACATCATTTTCCTGATGTAAAATCATTGGAAGTCTATGGAATGACCTCAACAATATAGTGGAACAAACATGTGTGTGTATGTGAGCTGTACTCAGATGTGGTGTTTGATTCATTTAAATGTAAATCAGTGAACGTTCATTATGATTTTAACTACAACATCAGCATGCAGAGAGAGAGAGAGAGAGAGAGAGAGTAAAGAGTAAACCCGGGCGAGCAGCCAACAGTAACCACGATCGCAGTTTAATTTAATTAACAATTACACTGGAGGAGAAACTGCTGTGGTGTGTATAATGCATTTTTACCATAGTAACAGAGACGTGTGTGTGCTTCAGCTGATCGGGATGCTGTTGGCCTGCTGCCTGTCTCGATTCATCACTGCCAATCAGTATGAGATGGTGTAGCGGCGTGGACACAGGTAACACACACGTGTATAAGTGTCAATATTAGCATGTTAATCTGTGATCTTATGTGTGATTGCTCACACACACACCATCTAACAGTTTTCTCCCGTCCCTACAGGGAAAGGACACATTGGAACACCTTGGACAGGGAAAGCATCCCAAAAATGCTAGCACACTCCATTTTTCTTGTTTTCTTTTTCATCATCATTCTTTTCTCAGTCTGTCTTTCCTGGCATCCTCTCTCTCTCTCTCTCTCTCGCTTTATTCTGGCAGTGTATCATTCCTCAGTCGTGCTGGTTGACATGGCCGAAGCTTCTGTCCAAACCTCACGGTCAGCGAGGAAAAGGGAGTGGTTTTAGGATGCACTCCTGTGTACACGCTTTTAAACCGTACGAAACCTTGCATGCAGAAATCATGTTATGACAAACACTAGAACAAAAGTTCAACATCTGTTGTGTAACACCACAGAGGAATCTCATTGGTCCAAAGCACATTTTGTGACAGCTGTGTAACAAACATCAAATATGTTCTGATTTTTCCAGTTTTATTGAGGACAGTTTTGGACACAGTTTATCTTTCTCAAGAGGAAATAATTTCAGATTAAAATAAGAGTTTTAATCTGCGTGTCCTAACTAATCATGTATACAACATTATGTTTGGATTATAACTTTGTAAAATTTCTGAAATTTCATTGGTCCAAAATTCTGCTTGTCACTGCTGTATATTGCACATCTGGTGTTCTTATTGGGTGATATTTTGTTGCTTCATGCAGCGTTTTTTGCATAGTGTGAACAGGAAAATGTTGTGTAAAACTTTGCGCTCGGTTAGGATATGAAGTTAATCCACCTCTGATATCACAGTGACTTCACTGCAGATTTGTTATTGTCCAACACTTTCTTGAGAGAAAAACACTTAAAAAATTAAAGATATGTTTTGTTGTTGCTGTTGTAAAATCTTTGGTGAAAGGGTTTATCTCAGAAATTGTCTGACTTTGTTTACTTGATAACATCTGGACACCCGGTTTAAAGTGTCGCTAAACGTGACTACATAAACCAAGCAAATGTCCTTATAAAGCACAAAAGTCAATTCTGTTGTGTTTATGAAAACCAAAAACAAGCAATTTTCTGACACATAATGTTTAGCAGTGACTATACAGAACTCAGATATATTTAGACAGTGTTAAATGTACCCTGTAAACTAGTGGTATGTGTGGTAAGACAAGCAAATATTTGTACTTACTGTTTTACATTATATGTCTCTTGTGGACTGTTGACACTGTATTTTCTATTTTTGTGAATTATTACTGTACAAATCTGAACACACTGGGCATATCTATAAGCTTTTAGGATATTTATACTGTATATCTCCAGGATCAGGCATTATTTTCAGTTATTTTAAGCCGGGTGGATTTTTGCAAGAAAACCAGTAAGACAATGAGAATTTTGCTATTATGAATAATGTTTCTAGGAAAGGCATATTGTAAAAAAGAATAATAAATCACTGTCAACAGCTGCCGGTCCTAAAAGAAACTTCGTCAGATAAATAGTTAACCGTAAAAAGTGCACTGTGAAAGAACTTTGTAAAGTAGTAAAAAATTTACTTCCCACTAAAATGTCATAACTGCATGACAGGCACATGGAAAATCTCAAGTAAACTGTGATAAAGCGTTTTCATCCCGGTGGAGTGATCGTGCAGACGGGGAGAAGAGCTCAGACTAACAGAGGCCTGGTTAAAGGAAAGATTTACAGCTCTATATAAAATGAAACATGAAGTTTTCTGGAGGTCTGAGTCTGAAGTTGTTTGTGTGGCTCTTGGTTCACAGTTTTCTTCAAATGTTCTTGAGATTTTTGACATTCTGATGTTGCGAGCATGAGCCAAGCTGTATCGACCTCAGTCTTTACTTTCATTTGATGTTTATTTCTTTTACATATGTGGTAGACCTCACTGCTTTCTTCTCAGTTTAACGTTACTGATCTGTGAGGTGCTGTTAACACATTCTGACTTTTCCATATTTAGTTTTGTATTATATTGTAGGTTTTCTCTCTTGCATTGTTAACTGTATTACCTTATAGTTGCTGTTGGAATATCTTCATTTCTGCAGCTGCTCCTTGTGTTGATGGATCAATCAGAGTGAAAGCAGAGCAATCATGTACTTTCTACAACACAAAACAACTTTTTAAAACGCATCACCAGCTAGCATGCCAACACAGATGTACGTCGATATTGTGTTCTCTGAATAAAAGGCTCGTCGTTTACTGGTTCTGGTTCTGGTTTGTTTTAATTGTGGGTGTTTGATCATGGACGCTTCCAGGTTCGACCGCTGGATGGCACCGCGATGCTGTTGAAAAACGTAACGGGGCCACGAACCCGCAGATGACCCGATTCATCATCTAAATATATGAGACCTAAAGCAGGAAATTCAGCCGTCAAAACCATTAATACTGATGTCTGATCAGTGTATCTGCGCGTCAGTCTGATCAGTATATCTGCATGCATCATTCCTCGACTTTGACTTTTTCTCGTCTGGTTATTTGCAAATATTTGCAAGTTTAAGTTGAATTTGCATGCATCCCAACACAAACCATCCATGCATTCAGTCTTCCCCAGAAATGCTGCTGCACTTTCAGAAAAGAAACGCTTTAATGTTCACAGTCTTTTTCAGCTTGATCTTTTGAACTCTTTCTCGCTGCTTTTCTCGGATCTCTTTCGTCACATTCAAGTTTTCGTTTGTTTTTATAATGCAGATCCCGTCGCGCGAGGCTGACGTCACACGTTCACGAATAAACGAGTTTACATTTTTGTCACTTTTGTACGCAAACCCCAAAGATGAAATCACACACAAAATGTGAAGTTTGCGTGATTTTGGCGTTTAAAATTAATTTCACACATTTCTGTCGCCGTTTCGTCACTCGCCTCTTGCGTGAACCGGCACGCCGCCGACATCCCTTCCTGCCTTCTGATTGGCTGCTGCTAGGCACCGACCTCCGGGATGAACTAAGCGACTGGCGTTTGATTGGTCGAGATCGGCTGCGCGGCGGTGGGCTGATGCTGTGTCATGAATATTCATGAGCGGCCTCGCCCGCTCGCGTCTCTCCGACTTCGGCTGCCGGTTTCGGGTTTAAGGGACACCCGCTATCAGCAAAGGTTGGTTTTTAATGTCTAAATTATTGGATGGATTCTCTTTTTTTGGGTATCTTTTCCTGTAGGAAATTAAGGAAAGGGAGGAAGAAAATAATGCGCGTTTCCGATACAGATTTAACCTACACATTTCAATCTGTATGTAGTTTAATGTTAATAATAAACATTTATAAGGTCATTCGGCAGTATGAAATTATGCCTGTATGTAATGTAAGTGTAATGTATGTAATGTAATTTAATGTAATGTAATGGTTTTAATGTTCGTGGTACGATGGAAAAAGGAGTCGATGTATTCTGCATGCGTCTTTCTTCTGGACCGCGTTTGTTTTCATTACAGTAATAGTGATCGATTAAAATATCGTGTATAATGTAATGTGTAATAATATCATGTCGTGTATAATGTAATGTGTAATAATATCATGTCGTGTATAATGTAATGTCGTGTAATAATATCATGTCGTGTGTTATTTCAGGTCACGTTTGTCCGGTCTCGACCCGGTTACGCTGCGGCGAAGCGTTTGATTGACGTGTGGAAGCCCCGCCCCTCTCTCTAAACCCCCCTGCGCTTTAAAAACCCCCCAGAAGAAACCGAAGCGCCGTATGAGCACCATCCACATTTCACAAGACGGACCTCCTCCATCCATCAGAGAAGATGATGCAGATCTGCGAGTCTTACAAGCAAAAAAACTCGCTCTTCAACGCCATGAACCGCTTCATCGGTGCCGTCAACAACATGGACCAGACGGTGATGGTGCCGAGTTTACTGCGGGACGTCCCGCTGGAGCAGGAGGACGAGCAGGAGGTGAACTCCTTCCGTGATGGAGACATGTACGGCTCCTACGTGTTCCTCAAATCCATCCGGAACGACATCGAGTGGGGCGTGCTGCAGGCGGACGAGCGGCGCCGGGACAAACACGGCGCGGCCCCGGAGGTGCCCCGCGTCGAACCGGACGAGAACCTGGAGACGCTGTTTCATTTTCACCTGAACGGGCTGCACACGGTCCTGGCCAAGCTCACCCGGAAGGCGAACACGTTAACGAACCGGTACAAGCAGGAAATCGGGATCGGAGGCTGCGGGAACTGAAACGAGTCCGGGTTTGACCAGCCACGGCCGGTGGATCGCGAACAGTTCACCAGCGAGTCCGAACGAGATGAAGGACAAAGCGGTTCCGCTTTCTGCACATCACGTCCCCGGGACTTCTCGACACCGGCGGGCTTTTCTCGCTGTTTGGTTCAGTTTTCTCTAAAACAAACGAGCGAACGTGTTTAGATATGAAACCATTTAAAGAAACAGACTGTCAAAATCACACACACAATGTTTTGACGCCGAAGCGGCACGAATCCTGCGATAGGCTGAGTCGCCGTGACGTCATAACCGATGAGACGGAATCGCGTGACGATTCTCTTTGGTCTCCGGATTCCAGGAGATGACGTCACGGGGCCGCTGGGAATTGTGTGAAAAGTTGTGTCGTGTGTGTTTTTTCTAATAAAGTTTTGTAGGTACGCCGCTGTTCTCGTGACTCTTTGCTATGAATCATTTGCATGTGGAATAACCTTTTGCAAAATGTTCTGATGTCATAATCGTTGAATCAGACCGTCCTGTTTGATGCTTCACTTAGTGTCCATGCACTTCCTTACAGAAGTTACCTGATGTAGCTACAGGCCTTCTGTCTCCAAACAAACAGTAGCCAGTGTTGGCACACAGCGGCTGAGGTCTGCAGAGGGCATGAGTTATATTAAGAGCTGGCGGCTTTCAAGAGTTCAGCACCTGCAGTGCATTTGTCCTGTTCATCTGCTGAGTCACTGAACTGTATTTAATGACCGACGTTTCTGAACTGCCCACGCTGCTATAATACTCCTGAGATTATACGCCACTCGCAGCGCTGCAGTGTTTTTGAGTGGCATATCAAATTATAAAGCTCTTTGGGATCCTTCTGCTGGTATCTGTGCAGCCATCTGACAATTTCTGAGACATTCTGTCAAATTTAAACTGAGTGTATTTTTTTGAACTAAAACGAAATCCTGCTTTTTAGTTTTCGGAAAACCAATTAAACAAACAGAATGAACAAAATTTCATGCTGAATTTCATATTGCCATTTAGCATTGTTGAAAATACAAGTAACATTGTTTGCTAAACAAAATAATAAATTATATTGAAGTTACGTTATTGTGTATCCTAAGCAGTTATCAAAACTAAAAAGGTAATTTGTCTAGCTGTGGTATGTCCTCAGTAAAATCAATACATAAATATTTGTCTCCAGTGCTGTCCAAAGTTGTTCTAAATATAGGAGTGACCTCAAACAAGATTTACTGTTGACCAGTTCATATGTTGAAACGGCAAGTACAATGAATTATTGGTAGTGTGCTATGATACAGATAAATTGACGTTTACGTTACACAATTAATTCTACACTTAGAGTCTTTTTTCTTCACAAAACGAGCACAAAAGCTGCTTCCTGGTAAATACATATTAATCATAATCATATTTTCATTTTTATTAACAGCAGGTTATGAATGGAACTTTAATCAGCTGTAATCCAAGAGCCAAATATCAACTTGTCAGTCGAGTATACAAACCGACCTTCATCACTGACAGGTTCATAATGTGACACTCAAGATAAAGCTGAACTGACACGAATATCAAATATTTGTTAAAAGTTGCTGTTCTCCAGAGTTTTTCAGTCACATTCACGAATTAAACATCCAGGTTGATATTTTCTATCCCTCCTTCCTTTCTGCACCCTAATTAGGGAAACTACACGGAAGTCTTCAGTTAAATTTGCTGAGCTTGTGTTTCTGGCACCAGTACCAGGAGGCTGTTTGTCTGGCTGATGTAAGAACAGCCTGTGGTGTGACACTTACATTTCCAGGCAGTATGATGAGTTTTGGGGAGCTGAAAGACACTGATACACCAGCTGAAGCAGAAACAGACTGAAGGTGTGATGCAACATCCACTGGGTGCACAAGGAGTTTTCATCTCTGTTATCAATCTGGAAATGCTTTGATGAATGTGGAAAAGCAGTTTTTTAGTACCACAGCACGTATTGTGTAAAACCTCCAAGGCCAAGGATGTGAATTCTATACTTTTATTAAAGCACTTACATTACTGTTTTGCCCCTTTCAAACTTTCAGATACACTCATGGCCAAAAATGCTGTTTAGGTAGGCAGCTCATTAGGTTTTGAAACACCCTCTGCTATTCTGAGGGATTTAAAAACACTTAGGCTCCCATGTTCAGCAATAATTTTCACTTTCATAAAATTATTTTTATCTAGTTTTGTTAGAAGCTCCACACTCAGGGCAAGAGGCTCATGTGAGGGACAATAAGTGAGTTATACTGCAGTCATACAAGCTAATGGAGAGGGCTTACCCCGCTGTCTTGTCAGAAGGATTGTGTTGTAGAGGAGCAGGAAAATAGCTGCCTAGCTAGAATTACTCACCTTTAAAGTACGTCGCTCTCTGTGCTGGAAGTTTTTCATGTTTCTTGACAGTCTCACATCTGGTCAGCTCTTGTTGTCTGTGACTTCCCAGAATGCACCTCTTCAGAAACGTTGGGTAGGATGTCATAGTCCTCCAGTGACAATAACGAGTCACCTACAAGCACTCCCACAAACAAACATCTCACTGGATGGAAACGAAGCACAACAGTGTTGTCAAAAATCAGTGTTGCGAAGTTGTTACCATGGAAACAAGATGACAAAACAAAATAAGGCGTTGTGTAATTCGGTTAAGAAATTGATTTAATGGAAGCGTTCTGCACTGAATTTAATAATGTGAACTCGCAGAAGAAGCCAAAGATTTAAACACCCTCAAGAGACATTTGTCGGAAAGTTTGAAAACACTCCAGCATGTTCAAATGAAATTCGCCAGAACGTTCCTGTGGAGAAATCGTTTTCTCGCACTGTAGCTATTGATTTACACCACCTGTGTGTTGAAGTGTTTGGTTTACGGCAGATTACTGTAAATTAGCTGTGACAAACAGACCAGTAAATCAACCGTAATTACAACATATGACTCGTTCATATTGTAAATCATCTTCAGGGTCATTCTTACCTCGAACCTTGAGCCGAGTCTAAATGTTTTAAAGGCACATAAAAGCTGTTTAATTCTATGGCTTACAGAAAGCTTCGACTATTGTCATGATAAACACAACTGTAAGAGCAGTAAAAGCGATTTATCTGCAGGGAATGTGAAATGTATTCTGGTCAATTGTTTTCTGGTCAGGGATGAGGTCGGGTTTTCCATCCTTATTGTGGATTCGGCTCTTGAAATAAACACACTGGCAGATGATATCTGGTGCTGATCTGAGATCAAATTTTGCTGCATTCGCATGTAACAGTTTAAAACCACAGGGTTGACCCTGGATCAGTGCTCAAGGACATCTTCTGCGTGAGGAAGCCCTCATTTAGCAGTCAAATGATTCTGCAGTGTTTTTCAGAGCAGCCCTAAACGGTGTGCCATGATTACTTCCTTTCCATTAAAATGGGCCGTTTTTTCTCCCAAGCATCCTCATCACCTTTTGAAATTTGCCAAAAATGATTAACGATTCCGATACATTTTCCATGCAGTTGTTGTTGATTTGCATGACTCACAGAGGAGAAAAATACAGCGAGAGAGAGAAAAAGAGAGAAAGAGAGAGAGAGGGGGAGAGAGAAAAATGCACAGACGAGACGGGGGAGGTGGGCGGCTGCAGGGACGAGGGATTCATAATTGCCTTCTGCAGCGAGACTGCAAGATGAGGGGAGAGAGAGAGCGAGAGAGAGAGCTTTACAATATTATCTCGGGGCACAGATCAAAGTCTGTTGGGTATTCGAGTGCCTCTTGTTTTGCCCTCCTGTCCTGACGGTGGTGATGTGAGCGGCTTTTCTTCAGTGCGTTCGTGGTCTGTCAGTGATAAGAGCATCGAGCTGAAGGCTGAGAGTCAGACACCAGATCTCTGACAAGACCACAGAGTGTGTGTTGAAATGTTCTGTCCGTTATAAAGCATGTTTTCACCAAACAACTGTGACAATGACAAACCTGTATTATTTTCCTTGTGCACAGTAATTATTTGCTAAGTATTCCTTTAAATGTATTTTTTAAATGCTGCTTTTAATAAAAACACCAAACAAGCTCAAACTGAATGAAGTACAGTGATTATGATCTTTGAATTTCATTTCCTGCTATTTTACTCTCTCTCTCGCCCATATCTGTCACTCTCCAATATCTGTCACTCTCCAATCAGTACGCGTTTATGAGGTCCAGATCGCAGGGTTCTGCCCTTCATTTTCTGCGTAATTAAATTTTGATTACCCCTTTAGCTCAACGAGCAGGGGAATACACCACAGCGGCCGCATTACCACACACACACCTACATTTCTATCACGGTACCTCAGGACATTTTAAAAAATATTATCTTATGCCATAATGTTACACTCTGTATGGTTCCATAGAGAACCTTTAACATCTGTAGAACCATTCTGTTTCACAAAAGGTTCTTTGTAGTGGAAAGGTGTATAAAGGTGTATGTGATTTTTGTATGCGTTTTGTAAAGGTGAGTGTTTGTATGCGTGTGTGTGCGAGGATGTATGTGTGTGTGTGAGACTGTGTGTGCGTGTGTGAGAGAGAGTGTGTGTGTGAGAGAGAGAATGTGTGTGTGTGTGAGAGACTGTGTGTGTGTGTGAGAGAGAGGATGTATGTCTCTGTGTGAGACTGTGTGTGTGTGGAGAGGATGTTTTTGTGTGAGATGTGTGAGAGAGAATGTGTGTGTGAGATGTGTGTGTGTGAGAGAGAGGATGTATGTCTCTGTGTGAGATTGTGTGTGTGTGTGTGTTTTAGAGAGAGAGAGTGTGTGTGTGTGTGTGTGAGAGAGACTTGTTTTAGAGTTTAGAGAGAGGTGTGTTTTTTTTTAGAATTTTTAGAGAGGATTAGTTTTTAGATTTTTAGAGAGTTTGTTTGTGAGAGAGGATGTATGTTTTTAATTGTGAGAGAGATTTGTGTGAGAGGATTATTTCTTGTAGATTTTAGAAAGATGTGTGTGTGTGTGTAGAAAGAGGTGTTGTGAGACTGTGTGTGTGTGTGTGTGTGAGAGAGGATGTATGTGTCTGTGTGAGAGACTGTGTGTGTGAGATTGGGTTTCTGTGCCTCTGGCTGTGCAGAACTGCTGTTAAAATGAAGAACTGTTGTGATAAAATAACACTGGCGTCTCTCTCTCTCTTTTTTTCTCTTTTATGCCTTTGACAGCACTCTGCCTGCTGCACAGACTCTGTGAACTCGCTGTCTTCCAGCCTCCTCAAACTGCCGTCTCTCCTCTGCGCTTTTATATTACACGGACCAATGCAAATGATTGGGCAAACTGGGGTCCCCCTACCCCTTTCCCCCATGTCTGGTTATTGATTGGTTAATGCAAGGTGTTAGCGCGTCCATTTCAGAGTGACACCCTCTCTCCCCTCGACCATTCATCATCAGAGATGAATACTAATCTATTTAGGTGCTGGAGAGAGAGAGAGAAAAAAAGAGAGAGAATATGAGAGGAGAGAGAATATGAGAGGAGAGAAAGGGAAGAGAATAGAAAATAAGGAATGAAAAGAATAGAGAACAAGGGGAATGGACAGGAGACAAAACAAGATGAAAAAGAAAAAATGAGAAAAGTGAAAAAGACAAAATGAGTGAAAAGCAGATAAATTATAAAGGTAAAAGGAAAGGAGAGGTGAGGAGATGAGCAGGAGGAGAAGACGAGATGAGAGCAGGAGTAGGTGAGAATACAGTGAAACAAGGTAAAGCAGAGATGAAGAGATGCAGTGAAGTGCTGATCAGCTCATCAGCTCTCAGACACACTCCCTCATTCATTCAGCTGTGACCTTCCTCTAACCCGTGTGTCACCATACCCCAGTGGATATTTGAGTTCATGGACAGAGCAGCACTTGAGTCTCTTCTCCTGTGTGTGTGATTGATCAGGCGGGTCTGAGGGTTTAAGATCTCACTCTCTCCATCTTTCCTGAGGTTCTCACTCCTCACCCTGTCCTGTGTCAAACCTGCAAAATATTGTGGATGTGGATGATGAACCGTTGATGTTTTGCTCTGTGAGAAAAGGAAAGTTAAACGAAAGTTGTGACCTCACCACACTGTTGTTTAATAATATTACTTGATTGCTGAAGAAGACACGAGTACAGCACATCCTAACCAGGTTTGACAAAACAAATTTCCAGCATCAAGTATTTTCTGTTCATACTGAAAGAAATGTTATATGTGGCAACAACATCTGACATTTAACAAAGCTGTTTTGTTTGTAGGCTTAAGAAAAACCGCAATAAACAAAACGAAACAAAAAGCAAAATGAAACTTCAGCATATTTGCAGAAATAGCTGCTAAAACACACACACTGCAGCCCAGCTTATTTCTTCAGAGGAAATAAATAGAAAAATAGAAAACAGATAGAAAAGTGAAAAAAGGTGTGCTTGTACCGTCTTTAATAGAATAAATGGCTTTTGGTACATCTTTAAATGTGGCATTTGGTGTCCAAAAACTTTTTAGAGGCCAGTGTATATAAATATAAGAGTGCTATAAAAATATAGAACAAAAAAGATGCAGGAATGATTATATATAAATCATATTATACTGATGCTCAGATCAATGGCCTAGTTTCTGAAACTTCACTTCCTATTGGCTGCCTAAAATCTTTCATAAAACAGAGCAGTAATATTTCTCTCTCTCTGTTGAATGTTGTGAATGATCAGTACAGCTGAACTATGTGAAGGTTAATTTCACACGCACACACACTCTTATCAGACACGTGTGACTAGTGCAGACTTTCTTATCTGGAACATAAAGGTCAGACAAGCCCTTCGACTGTTCAATGGGCTGTTTCGGAGCAAAGGCTGTGTGTGGTGTGACTTCTGAAACACACGAATCGACCGTCAGCACTAAAAAGTGGCGTTTCTGAATCTGTCCGCCGTGTTCATGCACCAGGCCTGTGGTCACAGCAGAAGATGAAGCTATTAATAGCATGTGTTTTTCATCCTCTGAGCTTTAAAACAACACAGATGAGGTTTATGCCAAAGAGAACCTGAGGGATCTGTTTACAGAAGCATATACTGTACACATCTATAAATAACTATATACTATAACTACAAAAATATACAGACCTGCAGCTGTAACACTTTGTTTTCTCTCCATCAAGAGATCATCCCTTCATCTCCACTCATCCCTGAGTGAGTGCTCTGATATCACACTCTGTTGAGAAGATCTGTGGCTTTTCTGCACTGGTGCTGATGGAAAGGTTTGTGCGTGTTCATAAACAGTATATAAACAGATCTGACAGCAGGACACTCCTGGTAATACTACAATGTTAAAATTATTATAAATACATATAAATAAAATAAAAACATAAATATCATTACTACAGTATTACACATAAGCAATCATCATATTATGTAAATGTAAAATGATTCACTGAAACAGTGAATATGTTCACAGGAGTTTGTTGTGATGTTATACAGGGTCTGTGGCACACGGTCGGTCAGTCAGTCAAGAACAGGTTTCATGTTTAAATCTGAAAACAACCAACAGAGCTATAAACAGAACTGATGTTACTGAAACCTCCCAACAGCCTTAGAGAGCGTGAACAGAGCGTGAACAGAACGTGAACAGAGCGTGAGCAGAACAGAACAGGAACAGAACGTGAACAGAGCGTGAGCAGAACGTGAACAGAACAGGAACAGAACGTGAGCAGAGCGTGAGCAGAACGTGAGCAGAACGGGAACAGAACGGGAGCAGAGCGTGAGCAGAGCGTGAACAGAACAGGAACAGAACAGGAACAGAACGTGAACAGAACAGGAACAGAGCGTGAACAGAGCGTGAACAGAACAGGAACAGAGCGTGAACAGAACAGGAACAGAGCGTGAACAGAGCGTGAACAGAACAGAACAGAGCGGAACAGAGCGTGAACAGAGCGTGAACAGAGCAGGAACAGATGACAGAGCGTGAACAGAGCGTGAACAGAGCGTGAACAGAGCGGAACAGAGCAGGAACAGAACAGAGCGTGAACAGAACGGAACAGAGCGTGAACAGAGCGTGAACAGAGCAGGAACAGAACAGGAACAGAAGCGTGAACAGAGCGTGAACAAGAACAGGAACAGAACAGGAACAGAGCGTGAACAGAGCGTGAACAGAGCGTGAACAGAGCGTGAACAGAACAGGAACAGAGCGTGAACAGAGCGTGAACAGAGCGTGAACAGAGCGTGAACAGAGCGTGAACAGAGCGTGAACAGAACAGGAACAGAACAGGAACAGAGCGTGAACAGGCCAGAACAGGAACGGAACGCGAACGGAACAGAGCGTGAAAGGAACGTGAACAGAGCGTGAACAGAACAGAACGTGAACAGAACAGAATGTGAACTGAACAGAACGTGAACAGAACAGAACGCGTGAACAGAACAGGAACAGAACAGGAACAGAACGTGAACAGAACAGGAACAGAACAGGAACAGAGTGTGAACAGAGCGTGAACAGAGCGTGAACAGAACAGGAACAGAACGTGAACAGAACGTGAACGGAACAGAGCGTGAACAGAACAGGAACAGAACGTGAACAGAACGTGAACGGAACAGAGTGTGAACAGAGCGTGAACAGAGCGTGAACAGAACAGGAACAGAACGTGAACAGAACGTGAACGGAACAGAGTGTGAACAGAGCGTGAACAGAGCGTGAACAGAGCGTGAACAGAGCAGGAACGGAACGTGAACGGAACGCGAACGGAACAGAGCGTGAAAGGAACGTGAACAGAGCGTGAACAGAACAGAACGTGAACAGAACGTGAACAGAACAGGAACAGAACGTGAACAGAACAGAACGTGAACAGAACAGAACGTGAACAGAACACAGTGTCTGTTTATGTGTGTTGTGTCATAACAGTTTACAGGTTCTGTTTTGCAGAAACACTCTCACAATTTACAACAATTATCGGCTAATTAGAATTTCGACTGTGTGCTGTATGACAGGAAACAATAAACCAGTTTCCTTGGTGACCAGCACGTGACGCTAACATAACTTTACTGTTTGTTTTTATGAGTATTCCTCTCAATTCTCTTGAGGTAAATTCTTCAAGAAGAGAGTAAAATGATGACAGAGAATTTTGCCTGTTTTCCAGACACTGTTCATTATTTGTATTAATTGGGACATTTTGATGGTTTTGTTTTGATGCTTACTATGAGAAGATTCATTATTTATGACTGTTGAGGGAAAATACATCTTTAAATTGTATTATTTAAAGTCTGTAGGATAGTTTGTACTTTAAATATCATTTGTTTGACGTTTTTTTGTTTTGTAAATATTGTTGAAGGTGTTTTGTTTGTACTTTAAATACTGTTAAAAAGGTTATTTTGTTAAGCATTGTTGTTTGTTAAATGTTGTTGTCTGATAAAAGTTTTTCTTTATTCTTTGAAGGCTGTTGTTGTTTGTACTTATTTGTTAAACACTATTTGTTAAAAAGTTGGTTAAACGTTGCTTGTGTTGTTTGTTTGTTCCTAAAACCAGTTGTTAGTTCTTTCTAAAGTTGTTGTTTATTAGTTCAGTACAGACAGGAGAACTACATGTACATGTGTGATATTTGTATACTTGTTAGAAATGCTTGTGCACCGCTCTTGCACATCGTTGGGTTTATATTTGTACATGAGGTACGTTCCCTTTGAACTTAGAAAAATAAGAGCAGATTATCAAGTCTCTAAGAGTGCATGTCGTTCAGTCCAATGTGGCCTCTGGTGAAGCCAACATTTGATCCTAATGTGAGTGCAAGCTGTTGCTCTCAGTTTATGACTCTAAATACAGCAGTCTGACAGACTGCTGACAGTGCGAGTGATCATCCATTCATATCAACATTATCAGCTGTACAGACAGAGACGTGGCTGAGGTAACTGATCTCTGGTCGAGGATCTGTGTCAGCAGGTTGTCTTGAAGGATGTTCTGTATAGTTCCTCATGAAAACAAATGGGTATAATAACTTTTCCAGGGGATTATGTAACGGGACCATTGTAGGTTTAGATCTTTTATGAAATGGTTTGGTGATTGCATGTTTTCTTCCTGTTGAAACAGGAAGTTTAAGCAGAATGTTGAAGAGCCTATTTTTTATTTTAAATAATAACTTTAATAAGTTAATTCTGGCAGCTTTTAGGAGCACACTAGGATAAAATATACATTTAAAAAATCGTTTGCATTTCACAGAACAAAGTAGCACAAGCTCAGAATTAAACGATGTTGTTAAACTACGACACAATTTTCATTTTTGGGTGAAATCGTTTAACTGCGGTAAAATCATTCTAATGCAGGACTTTATTGCTTTAGTGTAGATTTATACATTTATTAAACTTTAGCACAGCGAGAACTCGATGTTTGGTACATTTGTTACCGATGTTCTCATAAAGTTTACGACTTTGTGCATCTGGAAAGTACGTTACGGGTTACACATTCCATATTTCCTCCTCGTGGATTGACGCAGCAGACACGGGCTGCAGATATTCTTGGCATTGTTTAGAAATGCAGTAACCTGAACTTTTCCTGGGGAATACTCCTCCCGAGTCTTTTACAGATGCTTCTTCAAACCGTCTTCATGAAACGTGTTTCAGCTTGTTGATGTCTCACCTTGTTGTTGTTTTCAGTGATTCAGAAACATGCAGAGGTTTCGACAGCGCTTCACGTCATCCTGTTTCCAGCGAAAACACGCTTGCTTCTGCCTGTAAATATACTTGAAGTGATGTAATCATCAGTGAAAACAAATAAATAGGAGAGGACGGGGCTAGATGTCACATAATTAACTACAGTGACTCTTTCACAGTTTGCCCTGACCAGACATTTATTAAAAAACTTTTCTTAAACTGCATTCTTTATTATGTGTCTGTCTTTATTGTGCAGCTGTAGCAGTGGCTGTATTGTGTGTTCACCTCTTTACTGAATGACTGCAGCAAATATATGATAGTTTGAGTTTTAGTTTGAGAGCAAAATTTGTAAATGTGAAAACAAACATACAGAATCACAGTTACAGAAAACAAGCAGTTGTGTGAGTGAACTTTTAACACAAACCTTATAAATACTCAGATCTAGTCCTTGTGACAACTAGCCACCATCTGCCTTATAAAAACAGGTTTCTTCTGAAAACTTGCTTAAGTGTCTTATATAAACTGGATACGTGTGTGTGTACACGTGTGTGTGTGTGTGGCCTACCTCTGTATGGCTCAAATGACCCCGTCCAGCTTCTCACATTGCTGGTGACCTCATGACGCTTTTGTTTTCTTTGTGTGTGTGTGTTTTGCACATTTGGTGCTACAAAGAAAACGTGGTAACTTTTTTAACTTTGGTTAGACTTTTTTAAAAGGTACAGTTAACTCACAAATGAAAGTTCTCTCATTATTCACTCGCCTTCATGTAATTGTAAACTTGTGCTGCTATTGGCCTGTGGAAGACAAAAACACAATCAGCAGTCTAGACGGACACATTCTAACACACACACACAGTTTGCATGAACTGGCAGGTAATGGAAATGAGTTTAAAGGTGAGGCAGGTGTTTAGTGACCTCAGAGATCATGAATTTTAAAGGGTCAACAGGAAACAGGATTTTGGTGCTTATGTGTGTAATGTATGTATGTAGATATAACACTCACGACACAGAGTTCCCTCTCCAGTCCACACAGACCATTTGTCAAAACTAAGTTACAAAAACAACGTCACAACAAATGCATCACCGCGCATCTAAAATTGACCAGCACAAAGTGAAAATCAAAATTGTCTTTATGTTATTAATTATAACAAAGGTTATTTATATATAGATATAGTTACTTTTTAAAGAGACAGTATGGTAAAAGAACCCTTGACTATTACACTATATATTAACTAAGACAATATTGTATTAATGAAGTTTATTTAACAAAGTTTGGGAGGAGCACAGCCATGTAATCCAACCAATCACCACGCAGAGGGGCATATATATATAGCTGTCCCTCACCTCTGCCCAATGACAATCTTACAGCATCCCTCTGCCACCCCATCGCCTCACTCTTGGCTGGTATCTAAGTCAAGGATGGGGGAAGTACTCTGGGTTCGGGCCAAATTCTGAACTCGGAGCCCCAAACAGCCCGCCAAATATGCATCTATGATCATTTGTGATTACATGTTAGTGTGAACTCATGAAACAGTTAAAAAACTTTAATATACACCTTTAAAAATATAGCACATTTAAAGGTTCAACACCTGTCTGTGAAAAAAATTAACATGTACCACTTTATTTTGTCACAAAATGAAAATGAATCATTCACAGAATCACATATAAAGGTTTTTACACATTTGTGGTAGGAAATGGTGACATAATGTAAATGAATTATGGGTAGTGGCACAGCAAACTTTCCTTCCTGCACGGAGGAAAGAAACCAATAGTGGATGTTAAACGGCTCCTAAGTCCTAATCATTACGGAATCATTACTGTTCAGAGTCCTGCTTTAACCTTTGACCTCGAGCAGTGTTTGAACTGATCTGGAGTCAGTGTAACACATTAATGAATATTGACACAGTCTTAAAACACACAGTAAATGTGTTGAATTAAAACAGTTTAAAGATGGTCACACACAGAACTCCAGGTCTGTGGCGATCAAATGTCCCCACAATGATCTTAAAACCTGAAATCACCTGCACTGCAGAGACACAAAGATTAATAAAGGGACTAATTACAGCACAACAGTCGGGTGCTAAAAATAATAACCCCATTTCTCCATAGAGATGTTTGTGTTTAACAATACCGTACACATTTTTATTGTAACAATAACAAATACGCATAAATCGTGATTGTGAGTTTTTTCGCGACCGTCCACTTTGATGAACGTTTGTAAATGATGTAATTAAGTTGGTTTTCAAAACAAGTTATATATTTATCTGAATTCTTTTACACAAAACATTTAATTTAGTACACTGTGTAATTTAGTACACACAAAACAATCTTAACTATTTACAATCTTAACAACAGTCAATAGTTTTATTTCTCACTGTTGTTTTTTATAAAATTTTTCTTTTTGTATTTGTACCGTTTTTAAATCGTTTTTTGCTTCAGATCAGATTTATAATGTTGTGATTCATCTTGAAGCTGATTGGTTCAGTTCAGTGGCTGGAAAACGTAAAAATGATTGCGAAACTCAGACGTCATTAAAGGTGGTTGTCATGTAACAGAACTTTTCTGTAAGAGTTGCAGTGTGTGAGAGAGAGAAACAGAGAGAGACAGAGAGAGAGAGAGAGAGAGAGAAACAGAGAGAGACAGAGAGAGAAACAGAGAGAGACAGAGAGAGAAACAGAGAGAGACAGAGAGAGAGAGAGAGAGAGAGAAACAGAGAGAGACAGAGAGAGAAACAGAGAGAGACAGAGAGCTCTTGTATGTGTGATAGAGGTGGAGGAGAGAGTTGCAGTGTGTGTGAGAGAGAAAGAGAGAGAGAAAGAGAGAGAGACAGAGAGCTCTTGTATGTGTGATAGAGGTGGAGGAGAGAGTTGCAGTGTGTGTGAGAGAGAAAGAGAGAGAGAAAGAGAGAGAGAAAGAGAGAGAGCTCTTGTATGTGTGACATAGGTGGAGGAGAGAGTTGCAGTGTGTGTGAGAGAGAAAGAGAGAGAGAAAGAGAGAGAGACAGAGAGAGAGAGCTCTTGTATGTGTGACAGAGGTGGAGGAGAGAGTTGCAGTGTGTGTGTGTGTGTGTGTGTGTTGATCTTGAGGTTTCTCTGCATTAGCTTTGTGTGACAGGTGAAACAGAGACACATCAGTGGTTTGTGTGTGTGAGGTGAGAGTTGAGGTTACTCTCAGTTGACTGAGTGTGTGATGTCCAGGCGTGAACAGCGGGACTGACAGGAAGTGACATCACAGCTCAGAAGAGTCTGTTGTGTGATTCTGTTATGTCTTCTGTTCGCTGTCAGAGAAGAATAAATGCAGTGAATGATAAACCACTTTTTTTACAACATTAACACTGGTCTCTCTTTCTTGCTTTAAAGCACAGAAGATGATATTTGGTATATTCTCACATTCTGCTGAAAACCATCCTGGATCTTCAGGTTTGGTTTATGCAATACCAGGATATTTATTTTCATTTTTCAGTTCTACTCTTTCCTAATTTAATTGTAATGAGACAAATACAATTTATTGTAATAATTTATTTAATGTATTAAATTAAAAAATAAAAGGTGGTCTCTGACCTTTGAACCCCTGATGTAATCTTAAGAGAAAAATACAAGACAAACCCCAGCATGCAGTTTGCAGCCAGTAATGTGTGTTGCGTTGCTTTTTTATGCTCTGACAGCTGACACACATAATAACACAGTTTTACTGAATCAGATCAAAGAGTCATACTGAGTGAAAGCCCCTCTTTCTCTCTCTCTCTTTCTCTCTCTCTCTCTCCCCATGAGAGTGTGTAATAACAAAATTACACTGCTGTCAAATCTTTCTGTAATACATTGTCGTCAGCTTCTCCGGATCACTCATTTCCCCATAAACACACATCCATCAAGCTGCCCTTCTCTTCCTGATCACACACTCCGACTCGCCCCGCTTCCTGAGATAAATAACGCCCTCGCAA
>JAZGTH010000071.1:1602500-1615000 GCA_036877525.1 Chromobotia macracanthus | reverse complement strand
CTGTCTCTGTGTCAGGCCTCTCTCTGTGTCTCTGTCTCTGTGTCTCTCTCTGTCTCTTGATTTGGCCTGTGTGTGTTACAGGAATTTCATTTGACGCCACGGTCCACGCTCTCTTCCGCACTGTTTGGGAAGCATTGTGCCGGTGTGTGTGTGCGGGTTGCTCGAGTTCTCTCTGACTTCATCTCACGCACTGTCTCATCTGGCTATTTTAACAGATTGGATATCTGAAAAACAGAGGGGCAAATCACCTTTTAAAATCTGCAAATCACCTTTTAAAATCTGCAAATCACCTTTTAAAATCAGCAATTCCCTGTTATGTCTGATAGCTGTGCTGTGGGCTGTGCTGTCTGAATGCTAGGAATAGGAGAGAAAAGATCAATGCATGCAAGTTTTCAGTATTTAGAGAAGAATGTTGTTGCTCACACAAAGCTTTCCTACACCTTCAGGTAACTTACTAAAATAATAATAATAATTTACACAATATATTTATAAAGTCCCACTTCCACACGAGGGTGAGATTGTGTCATTTCTGAGTGAAATATTTATGAAACGTCTGTTACATTAATGCTCAGCGTTCTCACAAATGTTTTGTAATCTCAGTGTCTTACTGTAAGTGTCAGCGGTGCGGTACCGCCTCACTTCCGCTGTCTGTATTTATGGAGCTGATGGAGAGAGAGGGCAGGCTGGAGATGTCTGTGGCCCATGGGGATCTCCAGGGACATCTTTACCGTCACGCTCCACTGACCACTGAAGAGCGACCGGGAAACCCCGACTGCAGGAGCGAGAGGACGAACAGAACTCTGTGTGTGTGTGTGGCTCTGTGGGAGAGAAACAGGTGCTTCCTGTGAGTGTGAGTGTGTGTGTGTTTGTGTGTGTATGTACGACTGACAAGCGTGTGCTGTTTGCATGTGATTACCAGCCCCTTCGGTGTGTGTATGTGTGAGTGTGTGTGTCTGGCTCACGCTGAGACAGGATCATTAATCCTGCTTACTGGCCGTTGAGCTACGCGGAGCTGAGGAGAGATAAAGAGCCAAATCCCCTGCACTCTCTCTCTCTCTCGATCACTCACTCACTGTGGACATGATAACTGACTCGTCTGTCGTCACCTGTAACCAGCACATGTGATTTAATTCAGTTCGATTCAGCTTTAATGTCATAAAGCGCTGTATGATAATTGTATTGATGCCGAGTTTGCTGCGGCCAGACTGCTGATCTGAGATCAGATGTTTCCGCAGTCGTGTGTAAAATCATTACAGTGAGGTCAGATCAAAACTGACCTGAAGTCAGGATCGTGTGCTGGGTCACACCGCTGGTCACAGTCTCTGAAATACACGTGTTTGTCAATAACTGTCTGATCAATATTCTTAAGTGTGTATTGATGATCAATACATCCTCCTGAGCTTCCTGTACAAACAGTGTTTTCCTGCTGTCTGTCTTTCAGCCCGTCTCCCTCTCCAGGCTGAAAGACATCTCTCTGGCTGTCACTCTATAGCTATCTGTCTCTCACTTTCTCTGTCTATCTGTCTCTCTATCTCTTTGGTTGTCTATCTCTCTGTATCTGTCTTCCTTTCTCTATGCTTGTCTCTCTCTTTATATTTGTCTCTCTCTTTGCCTGTCTATATCTCATCTCTCTCTCTCTCTCTCGTTCTGTCTCTCTCTCTCTCAGGGCCTCAGTGTTGGATATATTAATAACTCCAGTCACTGAGACCTGATCCCCAGAGCAGTGGAAGAATTCATTCTGTCGGTCTCCAGCTGGAGGGCAGACTCTCACGTATTTGGGAATTTGGCCTGTAAGTACCTTTCAGCTGGGGATCAAAGCCACACGCAGCGCACACACACACACACACACACACACACTCTCTGAGGAAACACAGCCTGACACACAATTTTCCACACTGGGTTCAAGGGATCTGAACTGACCCGGGATGGGACTATGAGGCTTCAGTTTAAGTTTATTTCCCTGCACTTTTGTGTTTCCCCACTGACCTACACTGGATGTTTACAACATCCACGTTTCCAGCACGGAAACGGCAGTTCTGGTCTGGAGAAATTTACTCATATTGACCTCCAAAACAGGCTGGAAGTGCTAACTAGACGTATAGCCAGTTTCATTTTTCTCACCAGAAAGTTTTTTTAAACAACAACAAACCAGTCAGACTGACTCACAACTAAACACCTTTAGTTGTGAGTTTGCGCCATAAAACAAAATAATAAATAATAAAACAAAACTTTCATCGTGCATGCCGATTGGTCAATACAGCCTTCCAGCCTTGTGAAAGAACAAAATATAATAAAAGCTAGGACACAAAAACCTGTTTACCAGCTAATGCATCACTGTACCATAAAGACAAAATATTACCATTACAGCTGCTCACAAGTCCAGAACTGTATGTTCTCACTGGAGGAACACTCAAATTATGTTACTTAAAATTTAAAGAAAATTGTGTGTTAAACAGTAAACGTTCATAAAGGCAATAAGACAGAAACACATGCTATATCACGACTTGTAATTGTACATTTCTAAAGCTGAGCAGATAACAGCTACTTCTACAAATCGAACCTTTTATTGGCTCATAATGGCACAAGAGGTTTGGGGCCCATGAATCGAAGCGTACCGCAGGGGCCCGCGGAAGCGTCCCACACACCATCAGCTGCGTTCATTTCCTGATCTGGGATCAGCAGCAGACAGACATTAGGGTTTAATAAACGTGTCGTCTGTGATAACTGACAGGTTAGGCAAGCGCGGTGCTTTGGGAATCTGAGTCACAGAACACTTGTGAGTCACGGCGCTCTTCCGCCAGCGAGGCCTATTTGATTTTCTCTCTCTCTCTCTCTGCTCGCCCGCCAGATCTGACGCTTCTTTAATTCTCTCTCACGCTCGCTTGCCTCCCTCTCTCTCTCTCTTTTCATCAGGTTTTCTCCGGCGCTCGTGTCTCCGCCGTCGCACCTATTAAAGACGCTTGGCAAATGGAATTCCTCAATATCGCTCTGCGCCGCTTTGATGTGAAAAGAGAGAGAGCGAGAAAAGCTGCCAAACCGCATGCTCGTTTTATCAAATGCGGCCTCATATTTGTCACTGAACGGCTAAGACTCTGCAGAGCATTTCAATTAACGTGGGAAACTCTGACTCTTCGAAAGATTTATGCCGCAGTTTCTACGAATTGGTGGCAGAGTCTGCTCAGCAAATGTGTGTCTGTAATTAAGAGCCAGTCAGAGCGAGAATCGTAGGTTCATCTTTTCTGATACATCTTACACCACTGGAGTTTGGCTTGCGGTGTCAACACATTCTTCACATGAGCCTTTTTCTTCTGCATGAAATTTGAGAATCAAGGAGAGAGAGAATCAAGATTATTATCAAGAGATCAGGACAATGATTGCATGAAATTACGCATCTACCCGCATTCCAGTCACAGAGAGACGTGGAACCTTTCCTGTAGATTAGTGCACACAAATACCAATACAACACACACAATATATATTGCTGTCTATCTGTCTACTTGCTTAAGACTTAGTCCACATGAATCTGTATCTGCATTACTTTAAAACATTCTCAGAGCACACTGCTGCTTTTAAATGTGTCATAAAAGTTATTTGTTCACACTAAAACATCTGAAACACTTCTTCAGGTGTCTTTACAACTTACTGTATTTACAGTATCTGGTATATTTATGTAGTGTAAAAACAAAGTGCCTAATTAAGTGTAATAGAATGGGCTCCACACAGGGTCAGGGCCCGTGGCCACGCCTACACCAGCGTCTTAGATGGCAGCAGAACTAATTTGCTTACTATCTGGAACAACTTTTATGCAGCGATTGTTGAAATGCGATGAAATGTCTCTGTACACCTGAATTTGAAACAACGCCAACATCACCTTCTTGGTGTAACCTTAATGGTGTTTAATTACATCTAAGGAGGAAGACTCCAGATAACGGTGAAAAAAAATAAACTGTACAAGATTGGTGAAGATCAAGAGGGTGGACAATGCAGTGGAGAGATCAGCCAATCAGAGTGACCTCTGCCATTTGTAATGATCAACTGTGGAAAACACACACACACACACAAACAAACGAGCGGACAAACAAAGCCAGAACTCTGCTGAAAAAGACTTGGCAGTCAGTGAAAGTGTGTGTGTGTGTGTGTGTGTGTGACTGGCTTGCCAAGGTTGGCAGGGTCTTTGATTCGCTCTGACAGTCTTTGATGCCCTCCCAGTGCACGTTACCACACACACACACACACATCCTCTGTGCCCGGATCAGACAAAGCAGAACAGGGCTGACGTAACTCAGAGGAAAAGATGAGAGCGGGCCCAGAATGCTGGATGAAACGTGGAAAAAAACAGAACATTGTTGTCATTCTCTGTTAGTGATCGGAGATTTTTCCCTGGCACATTTCCTGCTGTGAACCGTGAAACATCAGCCTGCTGAATACCAAAACGACAGCAGAGACGAGATCTCCAGCAGAGAGAGACCAGCCTGGTAACGTTAGACAGGCACAGACGTGTCTCTCTTTCCTGTCTGTCTCTCAGCTTCATTTCAATCAGCAGAACTCTCATATTGACCATTAAAGATCCCGCACAGGCTGTGTCTCTTAAGCATTAAAACAGGCTGGTGATTGGAAGTGATTTGAGAGAGAGAGAGAGAGAGAGAGAGAGAGAGAGAGAGATTTCTAGCCCCTGTGAGAATATCACAACCTCCTCACACATCTTAACACTTACGAGGGTGTTGAGAATATCTTTAGCAAGAGACGCACCAATATTCTCCTCATGTGAATAACAACTATAAGAAAAAACTCAGGCCATACAACAAGGTCAACACGCCACTTCCAAACATGTTGAGGTGAAATACATCACTTATCAAAACATTCACAAACATATCTGCTAAAACTCTTTTTCTGACAACTTGACATGCTGGAGTGTTTTTCACATCAATTACGAGGAGAAATTCTGTGTTGTTTAAAAATGCTGTTTTTATTGGACTCCATTATTCATTTAGTCATATCGTCTTTGGGGACGGCGGCTGATTTTGAATAGGACAGAATAACTTGTGTTTCAGAGTTCTGCTCATGTATTCGACTGAAACTCAAAACCTGCTGCTAAACGAGATGCTGTGAAAACATTTAAAGACTGAACGCGAAATCACTTACCTCCTCTGTATTCTGCGATCCAGACAAAATGATTCTCACCGTTTCTGAAACGAAGATGGAGTTTTTGTTTAGATTCACAAATGTTTAGGTTCTGTTAAATATTAAACATTATTATTTACATATTTTCAAAATAAAAACATCAAAGTAACCCCAGATAACGCTAAACCTCTTCAACAATTTATATAAATGACTCGCCCATTAATGCAAAAACAAACTAAGTTGTGATTGGTTGCTTTACATATGTCAGTCACATGACACGTCCTGTCGAATGTGACATGTAAGATGTCTGACTGCAAAAGTCTTCTTGTGGAATGTTTTTATAAGCAGCAGAAACCTCAAAAAATGCTACAAAACCGTATGGCCAGTTCCATCCCGACCTTTTCCGCTTCCTCTTTTCTGTCAATGTCTCTTGTTCTCTCATTTCCGTTCTGTTCTCTCTTGTTGCCCTTCATCTCATCTGTCTCCTCTGTACACAGCGCTTTGAGCAGTACTGAAGATGACAAAACCCTCTCAAAAATAGTAGAGACAGAGAGAGAGAGAGAGAGAGAGAAGAGAGAGAGAGAGAGAGAGAGAGAGAGAGAGAGAGAGAGCGAGAGCAAGAGGGACGTGAAGTTACACACATACATTTAGTGCATTCAGTACACATTTAGTACAGCAGTGTTGTGTGTGTGTGTAAGTGGGTTAGGTTTAAATGACAGATCATTATCATGCTAATTAAAACATTTTGTAGCTGAGACTTGTGCTGCATTTGTGTTTGTGTGTGATTAAAACAGATTCATCAGTGCCCAAATCATTTACACTGGACTCAAGATACACACTGATTCCAGCACATGGATAGTTATGAAGACATGAAATATTTTAGACCTTTAACACATTCAACACAGCTGAAACCCAACTGAACCATGTAAACACAAAACACAACCAAGTTACAACACAGTCAACTGAATCACCATGACACAGTTAGAAACAGCTCAACACAGTTTAGCCTGGTGGATGCTGACCTTTGACCTCTCCTTAGGTCAGATAAGAGTACAACTCCCCTGAGAATCATAAGAGAGAGAGAGAGAGAAAGAGAGAGAGAGAGGAGAGAGAGAGAGAGAGAGAGGGAGGGAGAGAGAGAGAGGAGACAGCAAAGCACAATTTCTAACAGCTGTCCTAACTGATGATTTACATTATAATTATGCAATCAATATTAGAAAAAATAAACGCCAGCACCAACTACATGCATACATGCATGCATACATTATATTTGTAATATATACATATATCTTTTATATACAAAAGAGGACAGCTGATTTCAAATCAGACCCCCAAAACACCAGGGTCTGTGGTAATGGTGGAAAACTGATCTGAGAGCAGCACCTTTAAGCCACATGATCCCTCAGTAATGCAGGAGGACACGGTCTGAGCTCAGGTCAGTGAAGCTCTTCCTCATACTAATGCTAGCGGCTGCAGTGAGAATGGTTTAATTAGAGGTTTAGTATTGATCAGCACTGAGGACACCTCTGCTGACAGAGCAGTGTGTGTGTGAGTGTGTGTGTCAGTACAAGAAGTGTAATTAAGAAATTCAGAGAGCACTGGAGCAGGTCGCCTGAAACTGACATGCAAACCTCACAAATCTGAGCAAAACCTCGTTTTGGAGACGTCCTCATCTGTTTTTTTTTTATAAATTGTAAAAATGCAGACAGTTTTTAGGGTTAGAGTGCGGGTTATGTTACAGCGTTTATAACTAATAAGTGTGCTGCGTTCCTATAAATCACATAAGGTAATAAAAGAGTACCATAGTATGACCACAGTATTATTTGTGACATATTGGGTTGGAGAATGTTTGTCTTGCAAAAAAGTGAACTGTGAAAAAATCTCTCTCTATCTCTGTAAGTGCTTTCTATTCAGTGGCAGCAAGAGAGGGAGAGAGAGAGGAAACCATGGAAACCAGAGGTTTCTGATAAACAGCTGAAGTATGTCTCTAGTGTGTGTCGTGTCTGGTATCTGTAGGTTCTGACAGGGTTGTGTGTGTTCCTGCGTGTTGAACTTGAATGGACAGCAGTTACGCAGCTGGTGGACAGCAGTGATGCATGCGTGTGGTCTGTCATACACACACAACATATAGATCTGTGCTTCTCAACTGCTCTGGCTGTAAGATCCAGTTTTAACATGAGCATTGTACAGCTGTACACAAAACAGTCATCCAACACTGTACCAAAATAATCAAATATTGCATATGAAATTGTTAAATTTGAATGAACTGCAACCTATAAAATGCCAAATATTATACTGTAGGCTACATAGAGAAGGTTTTTGGTGTCATACTCCCTCCATCCCATAATTCACCTCTGCACAGCACAAATTGTGCTCTGTACACAATTAATCTTGTTAGTTAATCTATATTTAATGTAGCCTGGCTCATTGTTTCTTTAAACTTTAGTCATTTTGTTTGTGGTTTCATAATTTGTGGATGTTCCACAAGCTACACACGTCACCATGTGCTTAATTTGGCTTTTACAGTGTTCCTGTAGCTCAACTGTAGAGCATTGTGTCAGCAGCACAAAGGTTGTGGGTTTGATTCCCAGGGAACACACGTTGTTCAATTGTGGAGCTGGAATGTACTACAAGTCACTTTGGATAACAGCATCTTCCAAATTCGTGAATGTAAGTGTACATATCAGTGAAAACAGTAGAGATTTAGCGTAAAATTGTCAGTCTATGCACAAATATTTTATTTTGAAGTGTTTTAACTACATCAGCCTGAGTCACAAGCCACCGGTTCAGAACTACAGATGAACTGAAGAAATCTTTAGTGTTAACATTGAGTTACATTGTGAGTCGGTGTGTTTGTGTATTTGTGATTGTTTGTAATGTTGCAGTGGCTTGCACCGGGATGCCTGTCTGTCTGTCTGTCTGTCCGCCTCTCTGTCTGTTGATCTTTAATTCGGTTAAACTCGGTACAAAGACACTGCTGATCCATTCTCTCTCTCTCCGTCATTATTCTCGGTCTTTTTTTACGTTCTTTTAGCTGCTTAATTGGTGGTCGGCGACGTGGCTTAATGGAGGCAGACTGCTGAAAGCTTTTCAACACAATTCATCTGCCTCACTCGCTCTTCTCAAACGCACATTCGAAAGTTTCTCTCATCATCACACGCACACAGTTATAAGACTCAGTATCTCCTTGTGAATCATATCAGATATTAGAAATTATATTTTGTTTAAAGAAAACAGCCTGAGATTATTTAAACTGAAATGTATTAATACTTCATGGTGATATTCGGCAGTGGTATTAGTATATTACAGAAAACACCTGACAGTCATTTTTACGGTAATGCTGTACAGACCACTGTATTACAGTAATGAGAATTAAAGTAGTAAAAAATTTTGAACAAAAACGTTACATACTACAGTGGTTAAAATGAGGGGTGATTGAGTCATACAAATATCAATGCAATAAATCTAAAAAAATAAGCTTCACTTTCTTTATGCAAAATATAATTTCTTATTTCTTTGTTAATTTCAGGGTTAAATGTAAGCTGGACTCGTTCTCGGCAGGTTACATGAGATTCTGCCGTCTGCTCTTTGCTGGTTTTGACACACACACACACACACACACACACACACACACACACACACACACACACACACACACACACACACACACACAAAACTGCGTTTTATAAACGAAGGCCTCCTGCAGTCTCAGCTCTCTGCATAGACACTGATAAATAGATGCCCTTCTTGAAAAGCTGCGGTGTGTGTGTGTTTGCTGCAGTGAGGTGAAGAGTGGGAGGGACAGAAAGGAGAGTTTTGGAGAGACAGAGTGAGGAAGAGCGAGAGAGCTGGAGTGGATCGTAATGGGTGTAATTTGAGTGAGAGAGACTAAGACGAAATAAAGAGCGTAACGATTAGGAGAGGAAGACGGGGGTTATCCAGAGAATCAGAAACAGAAAATGGCAGAATGTGAAGCCATCAGAGAGCTCTGGCAAAAACTGCATGTAAAAAGAGAGACAGATGTAGAGATGGAGAGGGTGCATGAGAAAGACAGAGAGTATGAAGATCTGAAGGTGAAATGTATCATTTCTGCCTCACTAGAATCACTGATCAGATCTGCAACAAATCTGACTATATTCAGACAGGTTTCCTGAACAATCCAAACATCCTTTAAAATGTAACAGACTGTCCTCTCAGGCAGTAAAACATTAAATATCTTACACAGCACAGTGTGAAATTCAGAAAAGACTGCAATTTGTTGCTGTGAAATGGGATGCTTCTAGACCCTACGAAAAACAAAAAGTGAGAAACTGAATGAGAAACTGAATGAGAGAGAGAGAGCTGTTCACTCTAATAAGACTGTCACACACTCACAGTCAGAGTGAGTCGGGCGTCTCTGCTGTATTCTCAGACTTCTGGCTGAAGGCATCAAGTCTGGTCCACACGGCACAAGAACTGGTGAAACAGAGAGAGCAGCTGCCCAACAGAAAAACCACTGTTTGTCTTACACTGAATCATGCACTTGTCCACATGACGCAGAGGACACAAGACATTGGTTAGCTTGTCTGCAGACTTCTGTGGCAGAATTGTGTGTGAGTGTGTGTGTGTAAGAGAGAAATGCTGTGAGGTTGCACTTTCCAATGTGCAGTATTAACCTGATAACATGTCTGGACCATCTCCACGGCAACAGAAGCTGCTGTCCCTTTCCATCTCTGACCTTTACGATGACCTGCCCCAGAGAGAAAGAGAGAGAGAGAAAGAGACATACCTGCTCACTGGTAGAGCTCCGCATTTGCTGCTTTCAAAGCTATGGTGATGCACAAGTGTGTGTGTTTGTATGTGTGCTTGCCACCTGCATTTGTGTGTACATAAAAAGAAATCTGATCTCAAATTCACATCAAACGGGCCTGTCTGAGAGCTGACCTCGCTCATACACACACACGCATGCACACGCGCACACACACAGTAACTCTCTTTCTTTGCTGTACACGCCATTTCCCTGCGCTCAAGGTTAAAGCTTATTAAGATGTGCGTTTGGTGTGTGTGTGTGGGTAGTGAAATCTCTCCTAACTCTTCTGAAAACAGCTGCAACAGGGATGATCTCAGATGGCACACCCACGGACAGACTGATGCGTACTGCACACAGAAATGGCAAGAGATTTCTCAAACCTGCATGCTTTAACCTGATTGGCTGGCTGTGAAGGTCAGGGTGCACAGGTTTTTATCAGCCCGCTAGAAAACAAAACTGCGACCACAGGCTGCTAATGAGAACTGTATTATTCAAATGTTTGTTTAAACCTTTAAGCAGCTTTTACACCAGTTATTAACATTCGCTTCAGAAAAACTGAAGTCTTTTCACAGTGTTTGTTCATTCTATAACATGCAAAAATATCACTCGAAATCATTATCATTATTTGAGTCAATAAAGCAAAAGTTACGAAACTATTCTGGTCGGCCTTTGTTGCTTTAAAATCCGTTATTAGAACGCAATCTCAACAAACACTTTGGAGATTTTGGTTTTTCCCATTCACACAGACAGATAATTGTATGCTGACATCATCTACATAGTAAGCAGCTGCCCGTGGCATTACCAAGATGGCCGCTGAGAGAATGCACTAGCCTTAAACATTATTGATTTCAAACTTTGTTGATTTCACATCCTTAAAATGCATTTTATCTGTCTGTCCAATGAGCTTTCTCTTGACCATAAAGGCCCAAACTCCAGTGAAACAACGCTGCACAGAGAGAGAGAGAGAGAGAGAGAGAGAGAGAGAGAGGCCGATTATTCCTGGCTGCCTCATTTCCAAGTCCAATTTCTCAGAACGGAGCAATCGAGCGACGCTGAGCGAAAGGTCCCCGCCACCCCTCCCCTGCGCCGTTCTTTCCCTCCAAGGAAGTGGGGTGTGCAGAGAGCATCCTGCAGTCGATGGGGGTATCGATCCCTCTCCGGTTTGGTAAAGTGATAGATAAAGCACCGAGTGGAATGACAGCGCGAGAAAAATCATTTAACCCCGCGGGAGAGGAGAGGCAGCCCGGTAATGACAGCGCACGGCGCGGGTTTATCTTCGTGGAAAGATAGCGGGAACGCAAACACGGCCAGCGTGCAGAGAAGAGAGGGAAGAAAAGAGAGAGAGATAGACAGGGAGACGTGCCTCATTTTCTAAGAAGTGATTTGAATAATGAGCGAGTGTAATTTTCTCTCTCTCTCTTGCTCGTTCACGGAGCGGGCCTCTAATTGCTCGGGCTGAATGTAGAGTACGCTCGCAGTCTGTGATCTGACGCTCCTGCTCGCACAACCGCACACATTCTGCTCTCTCCTTCCTTTCAGCTCCTTTATGTTCCTGATCCTTTTTCCTCTTTTTCTCTCGCAGTCTCCAGGCCCTATTCATGAATAGGGTCGAATTTTAAAAAAAAAAAGTTAATCGTTAATTTCAGTAGGCCAAACTAAACATCATATATGCTGTTTTCTGCTACCAAAATTTGGCGAGGGAATGTTTGTATTAATCTTAATCTTCACTGCAGGAGTCAGCAGAAACCCAAACCAGATGCTCAGACTGTGTGTGTACATGCACACAAATCTTTGTATGGATGAGTGTGTCTGTGTCCAGAGCATGGAGTGCTATTCCTGAGTGGCAAATACAATAATTGTATGTTACGCTGGAGCCAAGCAATCAGACATGAATGAAGAAATTAATTGGCCGATATCTAGAGTTTAAAACAGAGTTCCTCCCTCCCCGACACACACATACACACACACACACACACACACACACACAAAAACACTCTCTAATCAGCTGTGGCTGACAGCCCCCCCTCCCTGTAAACATTAGTGGGCAGAGGATCAGAGAGGGGCATTATGGGAGATGAAAGAGGTTCAGCCGACATCGCAAAGGTTGCCGAGGTGTGTTACGCGCCACAAATCTGCAAGGCGAGAGCCGAAAAATTACCACCCCACACACATACATACACAGAATGCACTTATTCACAAATACACAAGCAGTATTGTTATTAACTACCGCTGCTAACTTTAAATATAGATGATTATGATATTTGTTACTAACAAACGAAAAGCAGTACAAATATGCCTTTGCTAACTGAAAACTTTGCTAACTGAAAACTTTGTATACAATAAATAAATATATGCAGATGTGATAACTACAAATAATAAAAACACATACAACCGCTATCTTTGACTAAATATAGTTGTTCAAAGATTACATTACTGTCAACGTAACAGAAAACGTTTTTGTTTGTTTGACATGGTGAAACAAAAAATGTAATTATAACAAACAGTTTGCATTTGTTGTACGTAAAAAGATGTCGTCACGCCCTTCCCGATTCATGATATCAATGTGACGGCTGAATCGTTTAAGCCCCTG
>JAZGTH010000071.1:1580000-1590000 GCA_036877525.1 Chromobotia macracanthus | reverse complement strand
TGATCCTAGCCACACACACACACACACACACACGATTAAATATTCATTGGTCGGGCGGTGCTGTTGGTCTTGGGCAGCTCTGGGCGGCAGTAAACGCAGACTCAGGCTCTCACTGGCACATTACTCATGCAAAAAGCTGTCTCATATACACACACACACAGACACTGCAGAGGTGTCTACTGGTTTATCCGCACCTGACAGACAATGTCCCCATCACAGTGTGTTTATTTTATCTCTCTTTGCCTCATCACTTTCTTTTCTGTCTCATCTCTTCCTCCATTATTGTTTGATAAGAGACACAAAGGGCAACAGAAAACACACAGACAGAGACCAAAGCCAAAAAGGCAGAGAAATAGCTTTGTACGTGCTGCTAGAGAGGCTGTGGAAGGGTTAACTCTACGAGTGAGTCTCTGAGAGAGTTGAGAGCAGAACACACAATAGACCGTGTGTGTGTGTGTGTGTGTGTGTGTGTGTGTGTGTGTGCGTGTGCGTGTTCCAGGAAACAGGATGTCCCTTTGTGTGAGTGCCTGTGCTAAAGTGCTGTGAAACTCTACCAGGGCACAGGCCGCTCAGCTTGTAACGCAGCACCATCGCATGCGTGAGCGTGCTTCTATGTGAGAGAGAGAGCACCTACTGCTGCTTAGACATCGCAAACTAACAGACACACCGAACATTCTCTGATGTCAAAGAGCCAGAGAACGCAAGAGAAACAGACGAGAAGCAGCATAACTGCTGATAGAGAGTAATTTATGCACAGCTCCGATCACACACAGATGTTCTGAGAGAGAAACAGCGAGAGAGAGAGAGAGACTGTGCCGTATGGAAAATCTACAGCGATCAGCCTGGAATAAAATTCCTGGTGCATGTGTGCTCGTACCGCAGCCGTAACCCTGCCCTGACCTCAACGTCACGGATCAAAGGGGATTATTACACAGTGAGCAGCGTGCCAAGAGTCTGACTGGAAAACAGAAAAAACACCAGACAGAAGAGCTGCAAGACTCCGAAATACATATATATCAACAAAATCCATGTTATCTGCTCACATTCTTCCAATCAGCATCAAAGACAATGAAACTGACTGACTGAGACTGCTTCAGCCTGATAATTCAGTTAAACAGCCGATATTCACATCTGTACCACAAACCGTCTGAATTTTCATAAGTCTACAGTTAGGCTGAAGAACTATATCACGTCGCATAATAATATTTTATTGTAATCACTTTTAAAAATATTGTATTTATTGAATATTGTCATCTATGATTGTATTGCTGTTGCTAATGCTTCATTAAAGCAATAAGGAACAGATTAAAACAAAACTAGAAAAGACAATGCGCTCATTACAAAACCGTCTACACTGCACACATGCAGTACAACATACCTAGAATGCAAATGCAAATACACAATGGGAAAAAAAATCAACAAGCAACACAACAAAACTAGAACACACTCATTACATTCAAGTCAGCCGTCTGCACTGCAGTCGCACAAGCTGACAAAACTAAAACTTTCCCATCACAGCCAACAAAGCAGCCCATGCAGAGTGCGAGCTACACAACAAAACTAAAACACTCTGGTTCTAACCATCGTAGTGAGAAAATCGCAGCGCTCGCGGTGTAGATATTTTCATTCATTATAACAGGAGGGTTGTAATTTCATCACACCGCATCGCTCGCATGCAGTGTAGAGCCAGAGCTGAGATCTGCCGCATGTGTGTGTGTAAGTGTGCAGCGGAGCTCAGTGAAGTACGAAGATAAGCGGCAGCGCGGCTCGTCTCAGAGCTTTGGGAAATGTGTGTGTGTCTCTCAGAAGGATTAGCAGAGCTGGGGGCCGGTGCAAGGAGAGGGAACAAAATGCCTGGAGGACTGAAGGGCCCATGAGACACACACACACAAACACACACACAGAACAGCGGAGCCTCTCTGACTGAGCGCGGCTTTGCTTTTTTCTTTCCTGTTCGACTCTCTCACCGCAACTCGGTTGCTCAATGGAACAGCTCAAAGACACTTCACAAAACGACCTACCTCAAACACACCCGTATTTAAATGCCAAAATTACACAGCTGTCTGGCCTAGTTAGCCAACGGAATAACAATAAATACAGCTGAGGCTTACGGCATGAACTGCGCCAGAGAGATTCTCTCACGCTGAACGGATGAGATCTTTAGGGAGCGCCAGATCGTGGGTGAGAAAAACGAGAGGCAGATTAGAACCGGATAGAGAGAGAGAGAGAGAGAGAGAGAGAGAGAGAGAGAGAGAGAGAGAGAGAGAGAGAGAGAGAGAGAGAGAGAGAGAGAGAGAGAGAGAGAGAGAGAGAGGGAGTCAAGTGTGGGTGGAGGGTGTAACGCTGCTTAGGGAAACACACACAAACACACACTCAAATCCCAGTGTTTCCGAATGTTGTGTCAGTCAAAGCCAAAAAGCTCAACAGGGGGTCCACGACTGGAGCTATGGCATTTACTATAGAGACAGAGGAGAGAGGGAGAGAGAGAGAGAGAGGGGGAGACAGTGAAATCTGGATTTTCTTTAGATTATTATTATCTAGGCCAGAGAAACAGGGCAGATCATTGAAAGACAGCCAAAATCACCGGGGAACAGAACACAGATTGTAAACCATCAACATGATGTGCTACCACTAGAATACTCTCATTATAATCGACAGAGCTGTCTACTGTACAACATACAGATTCATGGATTATAACAGAGCGTTTCAGTTATGTCACAATGCATGACGTTAAGTGTTTTGAGCTTAGCCGAATATTTTCATCATCGCATGTCAAATCAACACAACCACTAAAATACTCCACTTATAGTGAAGATATCCACACTGTAAGCATGCTACCGTTTCTTACATGCTCCAGTTATAATAAACAAGCTGTTGAAGTCTTCATATTTAAGGCTGCTTGGTTGATTACAGCAGGGTTGTTTAGTAATGGTTCGTAAGTAACAAACTTGCAGTACACGACAATCAACCAGCAGTACGACAGAACACCTGTGACTGATTTAATTGCTGTCTGTGTGAACACACCTTAACAGGAAGCATTTTAGTTTGTTGCTGTATTCGTTGTTTGCTTGCAGGCAAGAATTGTACTCGTGGGGTGTCAACACGTCGACAAAAGCATGTCAAAAATAGCAGCGTGCAGTTATCAATCTCAGAGCCACTTGAATACCAGAGCAGGAATATCAGAACCACCAGCAAATGTCCCTGAGACTAAAAGAGAGAGAGTAGAGAGAGAGTCTCTCCCTCTGTCTATCTTAATGAGGCTCAATCTCACCGCTGCTGCACTGAGGCGGGCCCTCGTAACTCATGAAGCCGCTGTCAATTACTCGCTCTCTCCAGCTCCTCTGACAGGGGTTTATCTACAGCAGGTTGTAGATTGCGAGCCAGGAAGCTGATTTCCCCCGGTTGGTGGCAAAGGTCAGAGAAAGGTGAGAGAGACTGGGGAAGATGAATGTGTGCATGTGAGAGACAGAGAGAGTGGAGAAATGTGAAGCATGCACGACAGATTAAAAATGCAAGTGTGCGTAGCAGCGAAGGTTTCCTTTAAACGTTTTGAGGCAATGCGTGTTGCTGCCCCTACCTAAAACAAAAACAGTTTGCAATAGTTAGCTCAGTTAGTTCAGCGGTCGACATTTGTATAGCTAGCTACCAGACTGTTATTCCTATCTGGTTTAACATCACACAGACGTGAAGGTAACACTATCGCTTGTTTAAAAGGCCACACGCTTGCAACGCTGCTGGCTAAGCATCAGCATCTGTCTTTGTGCACTGCATAGGGTACGTTTCTGGCCTTGACAGTATGTCCCTGATCTCACACCCTCCAGCCCTCCTGAACACACAGAAACATGCTAACGGTGCTGCCGAAACATCGTGCGCGCCGAGCTACCTCTCCATTCTGTAGCTCTCGCTCTTTCTCTCCCGTGGCTCATTCATTTTTCATTAGCTGCGCTAACGCAGGCAAAACACTGCCCGTCTCTGGCTGCTCACACGCACACTTTCCCCTCCCTCTCAATCTCACTTGCTTGCTTTGTCTCTCTGGCTTGCTTCCTCGCAATCTGTAGCGCGCACACACTCAGACACGCTCCCTTTCTCTCGCAATCTCAGCCTCACACACACACACACATCTCCCTGGTGCTCGTTTTCCTTGCCTCCCTCCTGCTCGCAATCTTTCACACACACACACACACACACACACACACACACACACACACACACACACACACACACACACACACACACACACACACACACACACACACACACACACACACGCTCCCTCTGCTCGTTGACACTCGCCTCTCTCTCCTTGCCATGCCGAGGGGAAACGCTTTCTTCTCCTCTAATTGAAGCTGTTCGGTTGCCATGACGCCGCCCAGAGAGAGACACACGCAGAGGGCTGCTGATTGTTCAGCGTCAGGGCTGTTTTTATCCCGCACACACATAAGCGCACGGGCGCAGGGCTGTTTTTCAGTGCCGTGATTGCGAGTGTGTGTGTGTGTGCATGTCGGAGAAGAGAGTCGCAGCTCTAAAGTATTACAGCTGCCCATCACGAGCTTCAATTCCGCAGGAAAAAACGGCACTGCCTGCTAACCCGTGTGACGTGATCAGCCTGCATGAATTTCTAGAGAGATGGACAGGCCCTGGTGTACCTGCCTTTCAGCTTCAAAACAACTAAAGATCTAGATCTTCTGCCCTTCTGTGCAATTACTCATTCAATGCAGCTCAAGGTTTAGATTCTTCTGCTTCAACACATCAAGCTCTAGATTCTTCTGCTTCTATGCATTAGCACATCTCAAGTTCTAGATGATATTATTCTTCTGCTTCAACATCTAACATTCTAGATTCTTCTGCCCTTCGGCTTCAACACACTACATGATGAGAGCTAGAACATTACAGTGTAAGTGTGATATTGTTAAGCGTGTATGAAGCTCTGTATGGATTTACAGTGAATTGTTGGCCACATTTCAGTTGCAGAGTAAAAATCTAATACAGCTACCTTTTGGATCAGTGCTAAAGGCATATATCTCCTCTTGTTTCTTTTACTTGACCCGTCTATCTGCCTGTCTCCTGTCTCTCTCTCTGTATTGCTCTCTTGCTAGCTGAGTGCTCGATTGCATTTCTCATCTGTTTTGCAGTGGCAGAGGGTTTAGTTTTCACTCCGCTAACTTGGGGTCGAGTTCGGCCAAACGACACACACACACACAGAAGGCTGTTTATAATGAACGCCACTTACCGAGTGCAAATTTGTTTCTCTCTGATCTGTTATCAGTCTTTATATCTGCTCTCTCTGGGGGAAAGCTGGAGTCAGGGCTGTGCTTGCGTTTAAGAACTGGAATTAAGAAAACAGATCACATGAGTATGATTTTGCATATCTTTCAGCTGGGCACAGAGGCACAAAATGTTGATGTGCCTCCATCAGCGTGTCCTCCTCACACACACACACAAGTGAGAAAGAGAGGAAGAGCTATTGATCTGTTGTTTTCCACGAGTCATAGGGTTTTGTGATTGGGCCATTTAGTGGTCGAGCAGCCGCCAGTGTGTCTGCAGACACTCAGAGAGAAACATCACCTCCCCTCCATCGTAACGGACGCCTGGTCCTCCACGCGGCTTGTTTGGTTAATGGAGGAGAGCGATCGGGTCATCGTTTGGACTCTGCTTCAGTGTACTCTTGCCAGACCAGTCCAGGGCAGAATGAATTTAAAGATTACTGTAATTTTTGAAGCAATGTTTTTTTCACAAACACACAACACACAAACTCAACTATAAACCACTACTTGTAGTTTTCTCTGCCCATTAAACTGGGACAGGAAAATGTATTTTAACAGAAAAAAAAAAACACTTCACCTTGTGGAACTGTAGTTCAAAACCAAAGTTTTGGCATGATGTACCTGTGGTGCGGCAATTAATGCACATGCTCCAGATTTTCTAAGCCTTAGTGCTCATTCGAATGTTGCAGGTTTGAGTCTGGAAAGAACAGGACAGCACAAGGAGGAAATGTAGAAGACAGGAGGAGAATCAAGGTAATGAGCCAGTGGAGGCTCATTGGACGCTTGCCACACTGTCCTTGACAGAACTCACCAGCTTTTCATTGAAGAGTCAAGGCCAACAGTGTGTCAGGGCAACAGCGCACTGCCTGCACAGAGAGAGAGATGAGAGGGATAAAGACATATACTGTTAAAAGAGGCAGTGAGGCAAGCCAGAATGCTTCATAAAGGCCATGTGGACATACACTGTGACAAAACATGTTACTTGTTTTTGTTTGTTAGCATCTTCATCATGTTTTCCAGTAAAAATCAACACAAATGGTTTCATCGGTTTTCATCAGATCAAGACATCGATTGTTTGCAGTTTACAAGAAACAGAGAGGAAGAGTGAGAGTGTATGTGTTGTAGTCTCAGAGCGAGGTGTTGCGTCTGTGTTTTCTCTCACCTTGAGACACAGCTGAGACAAAAGAAAACAACTAAGTGTGTGTGTTTGTAGCCTCCAGCCTAGCTGTCATCCGTTCTCTTTCCATCTCTCTTAGAATAAAGGCTGACTCACCACAGACTCTCTCCTTCTCGTTTGTTTCTTATCTGTCTCTTGCTCTTGATTTACTCTCTCTTTGCGTCCCTCTCACGCAGTTAACGTTTGAACTTCTGTTCATTAGATATCGCAGTATTTCCCATAAAAGTTAACGCTAAACACAAGCCAGAGGGGTTTTAACTGCTCAACAGTTGCTTTCAGGAGACGAGCAACATCTCGTGTCATTCCAAGCATGGGGTTACGTCTCAAGAAACAAACAGCCGTTCTTGGAGGGTTTTGCTTGTGGGAAAAATCGCATGCGTGTGTGTGGGGCTAATTCTACAGATTACTGGAGACGGGCTGTTTGTGCGAGCGATCACAGTTGTTTAGACGTGTGTTTCCTTTGGGAAGTACTGTTTCTTAACTCTGTAATCATAGCTGGTGTCTGGGCAGCAAGAAGAAACCTGAAGGTTCAAAAAAATCAAGAGAAAGATGAGAGTTTGTTCATCCTGTGTTTATTCGGCTGTGTTTGTACACCAGGATGGGGGGGCGTCTGCTGTTGATATCCACTTTTTGTGTGTGTGCGTGCTGGTGTTGGTCTGTTTGTGTGTACGGCTGTCAAGTGAAAGCTTGTGTTAGCGAGATAGCTTGAGGTTACGCCGCTGGAGGGGTTTTCTGCAGCGGGCGATTCTGACAGTTAAAGACTCGCAACCGTGAAGCGTGTCTCTCTCTCTCTCTCTCTCTCTCTCTCTCTCTCTTTCTGTCGCTCGCAGCAGTGAGAACACACCCAAACGCCCACATGCTCGCTGCATGTCGCAGCCATCTGCGCGGTTAACCCTTTAAATGACAGCGGTAAATGATAAACTAAAACGAAATGCTAACGTTTCTGTTATCTGAAATAGACAGGAAAATAAGTTAACACAGGAAATAGAAAAAAACTAAATTTGACTAAAATAAATTTGCATGGCACCCAAAATAAAAAAAAAAAAAACATAAGGTGTTTTTATCAAAGTTTTTGATACGGTAAATTACACCAACATACTGTTCTCTAATAAATCATTCCAAACATAACTAAAACATTGTTACATCTAGTTGTTGTGTTACCTGGATAACTCGTTTAAAAAACTGAACATCTTTCAAACTATGTCATAAACTAAATATACTGATAAAACAAACAAAGCAAAAAACTAACCTACACCTAGTGAAAAGTAAAAACTGGAATGACAAACTGAAAATGCGACAAAAATAAAAACTATCATTACACTGAAGGACTAAAGTCGCACTGCAACAGACAGGCGCAGCAGACGGCAAGAGAGAGAGAGAGACAGAGTCGTGACTATATGTAGATGTTTTGTGTTCTGTATTCGGCATTACAACGCTCCAGCCCTGAATTCTGGCGCAGGGAATGCTGGGATAAAGACCTGGTAGCCAGACATGCTGTCTCTCTCTCTCTCTCTCTCTCTCCTGTAGTTTCAGGCCAAGCATGCAGCGTCAACACACAAGAGGTGTGTGGGCTGTGCACCGCAGACACACAAAACAAACACAACCGAAACAACAGCTACTTAAGAACACACCAACCGAATGATGTGTGTGTTCTAATGTGAGACTATTGGATGAACAGAAAAAACATTATTTCTAGACAGAAAGATTTAGGGTCTTAATTACACTAAGCAGAGGACAATAAACAATCACAAACAGACAGACATGAAAGCCATCCGATTGGCTGTCTTAACACAGTTTCCAGGAGTCATTGTATATAAGGTGTTATCAGCTGGTTGCATTATGAGGTATCAGGTAAACAATCAGTGCGGCTGAGGAAGAGTGAGTGAGTATGTGTGTGTGTGAGTGTAAGTGTGTGTATGTGAGTGGTGTGTGAGTGTGTTTCTGTGCTCTGGTTGATCTCAGGATGAAATGCTGCTATTGTTCTGCTAACAGACTGACAGAAATCACGAGGAAAGAAAGATTTCAGCCTAGAATGACAAACAACGAGCTTCATTCACACAGCTTCATGTTTGTGCGTCTTCCCAACCACAGAAATGCACCAAACTCAACACAGATTTCTCGCAACACATTTGGTGCTTTAAATCCTTTCCAGCTCAGGTGTGAGTTACTTTCCTGTCCTTAGTGAAAAGAAAATCACAGTCAGAACATATTTGATGTCTATCATACAGCTACAGGCAGAATTTTGGACAAATGAGACCCAACACAACAAATATAGAAACTGAGAAAACAACAAGATGTCTTGTTGCAGTCATGGATGGTTAGGTTTAAAAACTCCTTTTGGACATGTTTCCAGTTTTTACAGACAAGGTATGTGTTTTACAACCTCCAGGTGTGAGGTGTGCTGTGAGTGTCCGATAAACAGAGACAAATCATAAACACGCTTCTGATTCGCTGTGATTCTCGTGTCACGAGGCTTTTTGGCTTTCAGTGTGGACAGAAAAACACTCGTCAATGGAATCTTGCCCAGCATCTGTCTGGAGGAGACACGTGCTGGAGGCAGCACTGGAAACACACGGGTGACGGTTTCCCCTCGCGCACGACTGACTACGCAGGGCAGAAAATTACTGGAGTCAGGGCTGGTCTGCTGGTTCTCCGAGAGGGTGGGCGGAACAACGTCGGGAGAGCGAGACAGAGAGAAAATGAGAGGGCAAGACAGAGATGTTGAAGTGTGACCTTTCTTCCAAATGTCACCAGTGTGCGCAACGATTAATGGCTGTTTATGTGCTGGGAACACATTTTGTGTGTGTTTGTGCGAGAGTCAGAGAGACACATTAAGTCATAACTGAACTAAAACTGAAGCATAACTCCATGCCACAAATTCACTAGAAAGTGTTTTTTGCGTGTTTTGTGTGTGTGAGAAGTATGAACACTGTGTGTGTGACAAGCAGACTAGATTCTGTCTGTTGGTATTACATCAGACAACACACACACACTCAGAGCGTAGGATCTATAGTAACAGACTGACAGCTCTCTCTCTGTGCCTCTCTGACACAGTTCACAGTTTCCTCTCTCCTCTGCAGCTCTCTGTAAATGAGTGTGTGTGACTCATTTGAAGCTTACACTGGCTTCTCACCTTACAGACGTGTTGTGCACGTGCTCTCTCGAGCAGAGAAGATGGACTGATGGTTCTCCCAAAGGTTCTCCAGTGACATCATAGATAAACATTGAAAGGTTTTTCTGTGATGATCTATGGGGTTAAACACATTCTCCAGTGGCAAAATTAGAAATATACCTATAACATGGAATGTATAATGAGAGAGGGAGAGAGAGAGAGGGAGAGAGAAAGAGCGAGAGAAAGAGAGAGAGCAGGCTGTAAGCACTTGATTCTAGCCTTCCTTGAAAAGATCCTGACATTAAGAGAAGGTTGTCAACTTAGGGCACTGGTTGGTGACGAGACATCTGCCCGAGACACCTGAATGACAGACCTGCCCGATTCACAGCACGCTCTCCTTCACCGAGAACAGATGAGGAACCAAAAACCACCACAAGGTCATACATC
>JAZGTH010000071.1:1532500-1575000 GCA_036877525.1 Chromobotia macracanthus | reverse complement strand
TCACATTTCACGACTTTATTCTGTTAGTTTTGCCCCAAGAAGTCAGAAACACGCATACACACAAACGGTGCAGCACAGGTTTGGGGTCAGTTCAGTCTTATTTCTCATGTAGGACCATGGGAAGAAAGTGCAGGTTTCTGAAGGCACAGGCCGTGCGTGCGCAATAACGCACGGAGGCCGCTAATGGCGTCACAGGGGAGTTTCCAGGAGGGCCGGCCCCTCGACTTCATGTCAGCGCTCGAGTTTACTGCCAAACCCGCACCTCCTCCTTCTCCTCCCCGAAGCGCTTTTCTTCTCTTTGCTCTCGCCGATCAAGCAGTCTGTAACGCAAACAGGCTGTGGGTGAGAGGCGTCAGGGGTTTGGAAACGGTCGGGAGGAAACTCCTCTCCGCTCTTCCGCACACACTGTCAGAGCAATTAACAGCTAATGGGCTGCTGTGAACCAGGTGTCGCCGAACACGCAGCGGTGGCTTCCATATGCAATGCTTGAGTTAAAAAGACAAACATCTGATCGTTTTAACATGTATATAAAATATGACTTATAATCGTAAAATATGGATTTCAATTTATCATTTCTAAAATTAACACTATTTCTGTTTCAATAGATAGTTCCAGTCCTAAATACCTACTGGTTGTTGATGAATGTTATTTAAAAAAGCAACAATATCTTCTCCCACCTCTTCCAAAATCCTTATCTAATACGGCACGTATGGTTATGTTGTCTGCTCAGAAGGCACAATTTAATTGATTTAAATACGCACTTTGTTGGATTTTGGCAACCGCTCCTCACCTAAAATCTGAACTCCACACAGAGGCATATAAACTGCAGGGAGAAACCTTGTGCTGTTGACTTTGCAGCCGCAGATCCATGTGTTTGCTCACTGGGGTACGGGCGGAGTGATGAATGTATGTGCGTGCGGGGCCGTGGCCTGGCTGTGTTGCTCGGGCAAGACCAAGAAAAATTGCCTCCTGGGAGCAGAGAGCGAGAAAGAACTGCAGAAAGCAGAAAATGGTTTATGAACTGAGGGAATCTTTCCAGCAGCTGCTCCTCTAACAGGGGCCACATGTTTCAGGGTTCTGTGTAACCCTAAAAACACCTCAGAATGTGTGTCCCCAAACCGTCAAACAATAATGCGTCATGTCCGCCTATAATTCAAAAAACCTTTGGAAAAGAAGATACGGCCTTCTAGAAATGGCCCTCTAAAGGAACTGATGCAAGACCATAGCACAAAGAGGTGCGGGCACCCCAAAATGTTTTAAAAAGTGTTATGTCAGTTGTCTGTTTAAGTTTTAAATCCCTTCTCAGAGTAAGCAACACCCCACAGAGAGCTAAACATGCGGGAGCTTTTAGGATTTGGGAGACCTGACAGGTCAACGTGTCAGCTTAGCTGTAGCATCTAAACAATGAGAGCTTTAATTTGTTTCTGCTGGTGGACAGCAGCCCTCAGGCAGTTGAGCTAGAGCCTGGATTAGAGTTACAAATGTAGTGGAGCTCAGAATGTTTACAAGCCAAAATTTCAATAAAGGTTCTTCATAAAGCCACAAAAGAACTATTTTTACTGTATGGTTCCATAAAGAGCCTGTAACAATCATAGAACCTTTCTGTTTCACAAAATTTCATTGTAGTGGAAAAGGTTCTTTAGACTACTAAAAGACATGAATTTAAAGAAATGGTTCTTTGGGGAACCAACAATGGTTCTTCTATGGTATGGCAGTGAAGAACCTTGTAAGAACCTTTATTTTTAAGAGTGTCGACTTGTTTTCTGATCCAAGGTAAGCAAGGACAAGGGGGCTCTTGTGTATTCCGTCCTTCTTGAGCTATCACATTTGCGCTCTCTCTGTCTCTCTCTCTCTCTGGCGTGTAATCATCAGGGAGTAGCAGAGGTTGTGCCTGCGGCTTCTCCGGGCGGCCACACGGCCGTGTTTATAGACGCGGTCTCAAGGTTGCTGCCCCCGACGCACATTTGCACACACAGCGGTCATAAACGCTCCATGCACACACAAACCGGGAGAGAGGATAAAACCGAGCAGGCGAAAAATGTAAAGCGAGCTTTTCTTTTCCTCGTGGAATGAAAGCATTAGGGCACAAATCTTCTGAAACTGCACGCCACTCAGAAAGGCTGGGGAACATTCCAGTGGGGTAATTAGTCAGTGTGTGTACAGGGGCATGAAATTGGAGCGTGTATTCAGATCTGTCGATAGTTAAATGTGCCTGGACTGTGCAGAGCAGAAAATACTGGCTGCCTTGTGCGAACAAAACAAAGCTTACTATCTAGGGTTTTAATGCCGAGGTGAACTTCATTAATTGACCTAAATTATTTTATAAATACGTGTTGCTTGTCTTACTGTGCAAAATACACTGATGTATTACAAACTGATCCAATCAATAATTTATGGATATCATTAAGCCACGCCCTAAATTTTTTCCCTTATCATGCAAATGTATTTCACATTGATGCTCATAGGCCTCTGTTCAGCAAGCAAAATATCCAGCTTTGTCTGCATGTGTGTGTACGTGTAAATGTTGGAGAATTGTTGTAAGTGATGTATGACGCTGTGCAGGTGGATATGGTCGTGTGTGTGCGTGCGTGTTTGTGTGATTTATAACGTTTGCTGGAGGCGTCGCAGCTCTGAGAGTTCCCTGCAACCTGAGACCTGACTAGCGTGTTCTGTATGGCTTTGGCTGCGCGCCCGCGTCCTTGTTCCAGCTCGCCACCGCTCACGCCTTGGAGCCACGATAGCTGCTGCCAGCATCTGACTGAACGGACAGATGGTCAGATCACAGTTACCTGCCGGAGAGCTCGACTCCTGCACGATCTGCCAGTGTGTGTGTGAGATAACTGAACCAGCTGAAGCAGTTTTTTCTGGGTCAGGGACTGTTCACACAGGCTAGGGTGCTGTGTTCCCTTTAATTGGTCATTCCCAGCTAACAGCATATGTTCTCAGAACGTTGGCTAACACTCTCTAACAGTTATCTCACAGCGATCAAAAATGCTCTTGCAGTAATATTTATAGAACATTTGCTTAACGTTATATATCATATATGGAAAACAATATTCTTAAGTATTCTTAACGTTTTTAAAATGTTACAGAATTTAAAAAAGCCTGAATAATGTTCTTATATCCAAGCAATAATGTTAATACAGTGTCTAAAAACTGGATGTTCCTAGAACATTCAAAATAAAATTTTTAACATTTCTGTTACTTAATGGAAATGTCAGTGAAACATTTTTACAACTTAAAATTTTCATTGTTGTTTTAGACTCTTATGATTTTCTTCAAAGAACAAAGACAGTGTAGCATCATTGTGCATTATAAATGTGATTTGTGAGCTGGACTGAAAGTACAGAATGAGGAAGAGTTAATACAGTGTGAACAACACAAGTGTGAGGAAATGACAGAGCTGAGTGAACTGATCCTTTAACGTGTTTGTTTATGAGGACCATTGTCTTGTGTCTCACACACACGCAACGTGTCTGACAGGTGATGATCTGCAGGAAAGAACAGATTCACAGGAGAGAAAGCAAGCAACATCTATCTATCTATCTATCTATCTATCTATCTATCAAGTACCATTTGTTGCAGCAGAACTCTGCTCTGAATTCAGCTACACTGAGGAAACAGTTCAGATATTTAAAGGGACAGTACAACCAAGACTGAAAATGATGTCATCAGCCTCATGTTGTGTCAAATTTGCATGACGTTCTTCTTTCTTTATGAAGAGAAGTTCTGCAGAATGTTAATGATGCTCTTCTGTTCATACAGTGAAAGTGAGAAGTGCCGTGAGGCTGCCAGTCACTTCACATTGATGATTCACATGATGTTTCACAGAGGATGGAAACACCCATACAGGGTTGGAAGAACATGAGGGTGAGTACGACAGAATTTCCATTGTTGGGTCAGTGTGGGTGTTCTGTCCGCATCAGAGGGAAAAATGCAGGCGAAAATCATGTGGTTATACTTTTATTTCAAAAGGGAATTTTTGCAATTCCAATCCTGCTCATACATCACCAAACGCATCTAAAAAACTCCACTGCATCTCATTGTTTTGGTATTTTCTCATTCTCTCATGCACATCCTTTGTGTATTCCTTAAAAACATCCTCACACATGCTCTGCGCGGCTCTCTCCAGCCCCCGCTCACTGGAGCGCACACACACTCGAGGGCAGCAATATCCTCACACAGATCGTGCTGAGCTATTAGAGCGCGCCGCCGGGGCCCCGAGAGACCGCCGCTCTCTGATTTCCTTTCGCAGCGCAGAATAATGCAATCCATTCAGCCTGCCTCTCTCTCTCTGCTCTCGCTCTGAGAGCTGCGTGCGGCGCTCTGAAAGGCCCTTCGCAGAATTAATTAGTGTAGAGGTTACCTAATCCGCTGGAGAGCGAACGTTTTTCCTGCCTGCCCTCAAACCAGAAATGTGTGTGTCCATGCCAAGTGTCTCTCAGTGATGGGCAGAGCATCGGCCCCTGGAACACACACACAACCTTCCGACAGCTGCAGTGAAGTAGATGCCTGGTTTAAATACACCCTTCCTGCACTTTGCTCGCAGGGTGATACTGTGTCTACACTGCAAGCGACATGATGAACGATCAAGAATGCTTCAGTTATACTCACCAAAGCTATGAACCATCACATGCGTGTTGTGTAGCTTTTGTTGATTATAACGTGAGCATTCCAGTTTTGTAGGGCGATGCGGAAAATGTATGCAAATTTAGCAGTTGTAAAATGTGACGTCTTGCCATGGGGCTACAAAACGTGGCACAAGACTATGAGGCTGTCTGCACTGAAAGCTACACGTTACCTCAGAATGTTCGCTAACCACAGACCAACCAGCTACGAGCTAGCATGTAGGCCCAAAACTAACTTACCAAAGTATGCAAACATACACTTCTAAATATGCAAGATCAAATTTGTCACATAAATGCTCGTCGTGTATGGATTATAACAGGAGAGATATATTTTCCTGCATCATGACGCACCACATGCGTCCAGCAGACACGGTCAGTGTACACGAGGTGTGAGGCAGACAGATGTGTCTCTCTCTCTCTTTTCACACTGACAGTCATCTCGTCAGTTTCAGAGCACAGTCTAATAGATAAAGAGCAGATTAACCATCGTAACACGTATCCCGGGGAGGGGGAGGGTGTAATTACCAAGCCTAATGTCATTTAATTGTTTTTTAATTAGATGGCCACATTTCTTCCCTGTAGTCCGGCATTCACAGTGCTCGGCAGTATGCGGTTGTATCCGCTGTAACTCCTAAATTATATTACTCGTAAAATGCGACTTACATTTGACACCTCATAGAGCTAAAATGACCAACAACAGAGTGTCACGCTAGAACGATTTTTTGATCTATATTTAAATTTTAATATTAGGATTCTGTTTTGTATATGTATGGTAAATATATAGTTCTGTCTAAAATCTGATTGTCTAAACCACCTTTAAAACGTTTCTTTTAAATATTATAATAATGTGGCAGTCCTATATATATATATATATATCTATTAAAATTGTGTTTATTAGTAGTAAATTATTAAATATTTTCTATTAAAGATTCAGCTCTCCCAATAACATAACTCAAGCTCATGCACTGATTCAGTACAGACATTTCTAGCTTTTAACCACAGCGAACAAACAAAGTTTGTCCACAAAGTTTTATCCACTCTGACGACATTTCTAATCACTGTTGGTGACTAACATGTACAGTCAGTTGCTCAGGAAGACCATCAGTCGTGACCACTCAGAAACATTCAAAATGAAATTCTCTGAGTAATTAACTAGGGTGATTAAAATCTACAGCTCTTCAGTTTAACCAGTTAGAAGTCACAGAAAAACAGCAACAAATATTACATTTCTCTACCTTAAATACAACAGTTGTTTAGAAGATTCTGTCATTGTGTACACAATCCCATGTTGCTCCGAACACATATGCTCTTATGTTTTGTGTGAGACACAAATGGAGAATTTCAAAAACCTTTGGAAAAAAGTTTTTTTTCCAGACAACAGTTATATTACACTTGTGGAGAAAATATAAAATTTTTACACGGGTTTGGAATGACATAGGAGCAAGTAAATATTAATTTTCTTTGTTTGGGTAAACTAACCTTCTAAAAACAACAACAGGATATTTTGGTTCTGCTTGAAGGATGGTCTGCAGTTGAAAAATGTGTGACAATTACATTAAAGTTAGGGAAAGTTAAGCAAGACCTTACTGTCCGAACTGTTATCAGAGCGACAAACGCTTCCCTCACTTCTGCCTCAGGCCTGTAATATCCTGTGACTCACGCTTTATTTCCTGTTTTGTCCAGCATGACAGGAAGTGACCAACTCACGTTATAGAGAGCTCATCTCATGCCAAAAGAGCCACTATGGAATTTAGGTCTTAATTTCTGATAATAGAAACAAACCAAATGATTTAATAATCTGTTAACACAAATCAGTTAAACAGAGCAGCCCTACAACCTCAACACGCTCAACTCTTGTCTTTTAATGTCAACATTCAACTGCATTCATAACTTATTTTACTGCCAAAAAGACAAGTTTAAAGAAAATAGTTAATGATTAAAATAATGTTAAAAAATCATACAAAATATGATCAGGATACTGTAAAAACGTAAATTCTGTCAAATATTTAAGAATGAAAGACCACAAGATGTACAAGATATTTTATTGCCATTTATTTAAAGGAATTTTTTTTGGTAAAATATAAATACAAATGATAGCGCATGTAATTACAAAGTCCGAACACTTCTCGAAAAACAATAATAACACACATCAGAAACATGTTACTGAAATAATCACCCGTTATTTACAAGTTCAAGCATGTCTCTGCCGAACAAAGCGTCAGATTAGTATTTTACAATTACTCGAATATTTTACAAAAAAACGCCACATTAAAATATCTTCAATCCTACTCATAAATAAGTGACTGTAGTCAAAGCAAAAGCTCTCGTTCAGAGTACGGACCGGCTTCGTAGTTTAGAGTTTAACACTGAGACTGAAAACTGGTTTCTGGTCAACATCATAAAAACGAAATCACTGACAAAGTGCGCTATTAACTCCTGACGAACTGAAGTGACTTTCAGCCTATGTGAACCCACAGATCTGCTTTCATTCTCAATGTGACGTCACCATTAAAACCCAATTCAACCCCGATTACATATTTACACCAGTTCTCAAAACATCCAATTATAAAACAAAGACCTGACCAAACAAGACAAAAAAGGCAGCGTATATATATATATATTTATATTTTATATATATTTATATCTATATATATAATACACACATAAAATACAGTGACTGTATATATAGCTATATTCCTATTTAGAAAACATCTCTTTTATACGAAAGAGAGTCATGTTTCGAGCATGGCTTCATATCTCCAAGTTAGAGACAGTGATCCAGATCTCGGCTCCTCTATCTGTATCTCCAGAATGTACACTATGTACAGCTTTGCATCAAGATGTTTAGAAACCTCACAGCCAAAACAGAAATTTTGTTTGCATTGGGACCAAATTGGCTTCCAGGCATCCAAAAACTCCTTAAAATGTCAAAAAAGATCTCAGAACCTCTCTGTCCTTTACTTATAGTGCTCCTCAGGTCTTCAGGGTTTATGAACGCGGTCTGGACGCTGGCTCCCAGCGGTTGTCCAAGCACTCGATCGATGAACCCAACAACGCCACCAGCTCAGCGCTGATTTCCACCAGGTCCAGGAGTTCCTTGCTGTCAGGCATGAATCCCTCGAGCTCCTCGGGACAGGAGAAGAGCTGACTCAGAGACGCCTGCTTGTAGAACTCCGCCTCAGCGATGGTCACCACCTCAATGTGCGTGAATGTGGCACGGAACGTTCTGGCGGACATCTTCAAACGTTTGAGTACGTCTGAGAGCAGCAGCCAGTTTCTCGGTCTAAGGGAAAGATTTTAAGAGAGAAAGAAAAATTAATTAGATGATAGTGTCTGGATTGTTATGGGCTATAGTTCAAGGAAATAAGATTTGAACAAAAAAAAACACTTTAGCAACCATGTAGCTGTGCTGCAGTAACTAGTCACAACAAGGTAGCATTGTCACACCCAGTTTTACATTTTATAATATTTTAGGTCACTTCATTCATAGTACAGAAGTGAGAAACCGTTGCGAGTCAAATTTGAATGTCCATTGTTCACATGAGCACCCCATCACAAAGCATGAGAGTGTTTAAAGCGAGAAGCAGCCGACAAAAGACAAAACACGCAAGCACGCACACCGCATCACATGCTTGCCCTTGTGTAGACGCATGCACATCATTTGACAAAATTACATGAAGATTTTCAAGGCCTAAACTGGCACAAAAACACAATGGGCCTCACACACAGAGCGGGGAAAGCAGTAACAGGCAGCGCTCAATCGATGACACTTGAGGCGGACTGTGGCTCTTGCGGAGCGAGAGCCCTGAATGGAGTGGGTGAGAGAGAGAGCGGGGGGAAGAGCGGGTGAGCGAGCGAGGAGGGGGAGGAAATGTGAGGAGAGCAGAAAGCCATTAATACTGCATCAGCCAGCAGCGCTGAGCGAGGACGGGGGAGGGGAAGTCAGCCCGGAGACAAGCGCAGACTGAAGATTATACACCACAGTGAGCACGGCAGCTGAGCCCGGGAGTGAGCGGGGGGGCGGAGAGAGAGAGCGAGATACCGGTCGAGCTAGAGTCTGTGTGGGAGGTAATTAGCTGTGTCTGTTTAGCAGCGCGTCACTAGACTCTCTCTCTCTCTCTCTCTCTCTCTCTCTCTCTCTCTATCTCTTCACGCTGTTTAACCGCAACGGGACTTGTGTCTTCGCTGACGCTAAACTAACACTGTGACTGACTGTCGTTTTCGTCTGATGCACCGAAGTCGTGCTGTTCTCTGAGGAAACACCTGTCTCAGGTATAGTGTCGCAGGACAAAACTAATGTACGTGAATTCAACAACAACTGAAATCAATGATACTCTAATAACGATCAACCAACATTCCATTTAATGTCATGCATGTAATCGGAAAAAATTCAGACTAAATTCATCATTTATGACAATCCATTTTCATCAAAACTTTGTGTAATAGTTGTGTGATCATCGGTTCCACCTACATTCTTTTGATATTTATTAAACGTTTGATTGTTATTAACACTGCGCTCGCTGTTGTTAAATTGCTTTGGGTAATGAAGGATCTTCCGGTAACGATCAAACTTCGATGAACGATTTCCTGTGTCCTGAATGTCATCATCTCCCATTTACTTCCCAATTACAAAAATCCATTTGGATCAGACTAAAATGGCTTTAAGCAAATCAACGGTGCAGTCTATGATCCTGTAATAATGATGAAACATTCACTAATGATTCTCAATGTCACGCATGCAATCTCTGTCTGGATTCCTCATTTACCAAAACCAACAGCTTCGTAAAATCAAGAATCTTCTAATGACGCCGTTTTACTAGCTAGTCAGGTCCAAGAGAATTTTCATCAATTTGGCAAAACGCAATAAAAATACCAGTTACAGTCAGGGTTATAAATAATTGCTCATCAGTCACAGGTTTGGGCCGATCAACAGATCTTTCACATTCTCTCTCTCCACATTCACGGTGTGGCGTCTTCTGTAGCGTGAAAAGCGAGGTTGTTTCTTACCCCTGTGAGAGAGAAATCTGGATGTTGTAGCACGGGAGCAGCGGTCGGTCTGAGAACTCAAACTCAAAGACCTCTCTCTGTTCATCCTCTTCCTCACCAGGTCCGGGAGGGTCGGCCAGGATATCATAACCGGAAGAGTCGTCAGCAGGCTCTGTTAAAGAGACGGAAATCGATTAGAAATGCAAGACAAGATGTGAATTATAGGAATACACACACATTCTCTTTATTTTACCTCCCTCACACACTTGCAGGTGTTTCTGAGAGCTTTCAGTGGATTTTGCTGCTAAGATTTCCCTACAGATTCCCTTCCTCCCTCCCTCTGACAGATTCACGCAGAGACACGCTCGTCCAAAGCGGCTCTCGCGTTGTTCTCCTAACACTCGCTCCTATTTGCACTCTCTTCCATTAAGCGGCGCCGCGGGAGGATCGTGTGCAGAAGCCACTTCAGTCGCTCGTGCGAGCTGGAGGATCAGCGCAGACAAACCGAGGTGCCTCTTTCTCTCTCGCTCCCTGGCTCATTTTTACGATTTGGGTTTTTCCGAGGTGGCGCATCAACGGAGCAAAGCTCCAAAAATAGCTGCATACTCCCGTCCACACCTCCCTCCTCTCCTGGCACTGTTATTCTAGGAATCTGAGGGAATATGTGCAGTAGCGCAGGGGTTTGTTTTCGGCCAGCTGGAGACAGGCCCGCTCACACACGCAGGGCGATCTGCAGATATATGGCAGCCAGGGGAACTCTCGCTACGCAGTTAGAATTCGTTAAAAAAGGAAAAAAAGAGCAATAAAAAATGCTGCTACCCATTTTTTGCCCCAGGGTGCCGAACGTACTACCCAAAGGATGGGTAAAATCTTTAAAGTAAACATCAGAGAAACAGAGAGTGAGAGAGAGCGCACATGGCTGTTATTTATTTATTTTTCTGTTTTTAGATCAATGGCCATCTACAAACATTGATGATTCCCTTAGCGATTTACCTCCAGGCCAATACCCCTCTGTCTGTCTCTCTCTCTCTTGTTCTCTCTCTCTGTCTGTCTGTGTCTCTCCCTCTCTGTCTGTCTGTGAGCTTGACTCGCACTTGATTTCTCTTGCCTTTGTTTCTTTCATCTTCTACTCTGGAAGTGCTCTTTGTTTCTGTGAGTGTGTGTTTGAGTGTTACTCACCGCACACTGCACTGCCATAAAATTCCCAGTACACACTGGGGTCATCGTCTGCTCTGCCCTGCAGATCCGCAAAGTAATCTAGAGAGAGAGAGAGAGAAAGAGAGAGTGATGTAAGCAGGAAGTAGCTGGAGATACACTGACACATTTTGGCAGATATAGATGGGCAGTAAATTAATGGAAACCAATATGATTGTCAATATTATATATTTATATTGTTTTAACAAAAGGTTAAACAATGCAGATGTCCATGGTATAGCTTCAAGCTTACATTGTATGGTTTCTTTTTCATTAAGTTTTACACGATGAGCGGTGTATCACGCTAACCCCACAACAAACCCTCCCCAGTCATCACACGACTGAAGAGTTTCCTGTACAGACCAGGGAGGCTCTGAAATCACGCTGTCACTTGTGGTTACGTGATCAGATGCCACCTGGTGCAGCATGTTGCTGCTAGCGGCTACAGAAGTCGCCCATGCCAGCCCAACCTCTTCCAGAAACAGCGCGAGCGAGCAAGAGAGAGAGAAGAGTGAACGAGAGCAAAGGCGCTTGATTAGAAGGCTCCCACAGAGGGAAAACAAATTTAGGGAGGGTCTGTAAATCAGCACAGCAGACAGCAGAACGGGACATGCCTGCTGATTTACACACACACACACACACAACATGCTGCCCTGAGCTTCCAGGCCCTAGCGGTCTCCTGCCTCACAAACTCATGCATAATCAAATGCACACACAGTCAGTGTGAAGCTCCACCATGTGACTGAACTGCCCTTTAACTGCCAGCCTTGAAGCTAATCCGCACACACACACACTTGTGTATTAAGACAGCTCTAGAGGTGAAAAAACTCGACTACCGTCAAGAACAAACGCCGGCTGTGTCCACATTGTTTGCGCTGGCCTGTAGTTCAGCTCAAACTTTCAGAGGATTAATCAAGCCGTCTTTGTGAGAAAGTCCGTCTGCTGCAGGCTGAGATGAGCCCGTGTTAACATGCACACAGGAAAGAGCATCTCTGTAAATGCCATGTCTGGCATCTTCACATGCATCAAGCGCAGCTCGTCTCTTCTTTCATACAAACATCTAACCTTGATCATTAAAATTTTACTGTAAAACTTTACTGTAAAACAAGAAAAGTGCTTTAATTTACAGGAAAGAAATATATTTAAATTTAATTTGGTTGAAATCAAAACAAAGACGACAAAAAAGACAAATCCAATGTCTGTAAAACTAGCTGCATAATTTCACAACAAAACCATTAAAGTGCCACCGCTTGTCTGATCTCCGTCACCATTTGTGCACAGATTAGACCCAGATTACCGTTCTAATAATAGGACCGATCTGTTCTGAATATTGTAGAGCGAGACGTACACCCTTCGAAACAGACACACAGCGGCCAAGCGCAAATAAAGACCCACACAGACAAACGCACACACATAATCTTCTTTCGGGAAAAGCTGATTTGTCTGTGCTAGAGGCTTCTCTTCTCCAGCTGTTGCTTAGTAACCAGATAGCCAAGCAGAGACGTGCAGTCAAACCCTCCGCTGTTACGGGAGGAGATGGAGGCAGAAAAGAGAGCGAGTGCTCTTACCGGACAAAAAACACTCCATTATGTCGCTGTGGGTCATCTTCAGTAAGCCGCGACCAGAGTATGTAGCTAGAGTCGGATCTGCGCCATACGACAGCAGCAGTCGAACCACATCCAAATGATCATTTTCTACAGCATCATGCAGAGGCCTGTTAGAGGAGAGTGGGACATTTACATCAGAACAACAAAACAAAATTAAATGCCACGTTTAATTGTTTAAAATAATGTGTTTAATTGTCATAATGATCGGCAGAAACTTGTTTTTATTCATTCAGTAAATTTGATTCAATTGAAAATACTACAATATTATTGGTTCATGTTTTGACTCTCACCACAGCCATGGTTACATCAACAGTCGTTTCAGACTTTTTGTTAAAGTTTTTGAATAAACAGTTTTTCTTTAGAGCATACACTGATTAACTGCTAACAAACGGTTAAAACATTTAGTTATTTTAAAGTAAATACTGTACATTTCCAGTTGGCAATGGTTGTAAATTCCACAGCTATCAAAATTCTCTAGTTCACTTTCTTTGTCAATTGGTGAAGTTTCGTTTAAACAGCTCAATTAGTTCGTCCTTAATTACTTTAATCTTATCTGTTCTTATTGGCCAATAAAACAGTCATTAAAACCTGTCCATGTCATTCATCTTCACGACAGGCATCAGAACTGAAATTGGATTTTTAGGTATGTGCGGAAGACATGGATCTCATGCGGCTAATCTGCTCTTCGTGCGCTAATTATCTGAGCTAAGACTCTCGGCCTCTTCTGTTGTCGTAAAGCCATTATTAGCAAACATATAATTACTGACAACGGCTGTGTGCGCGTCAGCACGTGCGCTTGTGTAATTATTGCCGCTCGAGCACAATATGACGAAAGCGCAGGAAGTCATGGAAACGAGTCGTTCTCCAAGGACAGTGTATAGCTTTTATTCTTCTGTGGGTTTGTGAGCGCAGTAATCTGAGTAATGCTGTGTGTGTGTGTGTGTGTGTGTGTGTGTTGTACCTGGTGCCGTCTTGCGCGCTGCAGTTGATGTCGGCCCCGTGCTGCAGTAAGTGCTGTACGATGGAGAGCCAGCCACGGGAACAGGCCTCATGGAGCGCGCAGTAACCCGCATTATCACGATGATTCACGTCACACACTTTATTCTCCAGACAGTACAAAACCACATCCTACAGAGAGAGAGAGTGGGAGAGAGACAAACGGTTACTATGGTGCAGTAAGGAATGGAATTCATTAGGCACCATTAAAAAGCGCAGAGAAAGAGAATTATTGATATGTGAGGTGTCAGGGGAGTAACAGATGAATCCTGCCCCGAGCCTGCTGTTCTATAGCAGATATCTGAGACACAACAAGAGAAATGTGTAAAATTGGTAAAATTTGATGAGTGCTGAACAACTTATAAAGTGTGGGAGGTGCTTGCCACAATGTTGAAGTTGGTCTTAATTTCTTCATTATTTTTCTGGTGACTAGATTTTGTCGGTGCCCCCAGGGGACTTGCGGGCCTCTGTATAAGGACTTAAAGCCAAAACAGCCCATCATGAGTGTTGCTATGCAGTGGCTAAGGCATTCTGAATGGTTGTTAGGGTGTTGCTATGCAGTATCTAAGGCATTCTGAGTGGTTGTTAGGGTGTTGCTATGCAGTAGCTAAGGCATTCTGAATGGTTGTTAGGGTGTTGCTATGCAGTATCTAAGGCATTCTGAGTGGTTGTTAGGGTGTTGCTATGCAGTAGCTAAGGCATTCTGAATGGTTGTTAGGGTGTTGCTATGCAGTAGCTATGGTATTCGCTAACTGGCCCAATTTAAAGGAGTCCACAGGCCTCTATGATATTCTGGATATGTTCTCTAGATAAAACTGATATGGGATATGGGATTTTTTCACCTTTTGGAATGGGATTTTTAATTATTATTATTCAATTGCCAATCTGCCAAAGTTTTTTTAATTGTCAGGACATGACCTGCAGATTTAAGACTGCTCCATAAAAATCATAACATAAATAAGATAAAATAATTTAAGTAAATATTTAATTAATAATTAGGAGATCACACTGAAAACATGAAACACCTTCAAGAATCAGCAGGACCACATTTACACCATAGCTGAGAACTAGCTGAGACCAAATTTACTGACAGTCCTGGCAGAATTTAATTGGAGAGCTCAGATTTAAAGGAACTCTTCCATCTATCACTTTGAGCTAATTCCTCATGCGCGGCTGCAACAAAAACAAATGCACGCACACAGATGGGTTTGAGAGTAGAGGCGGGTGGCTGCTCGACACTCAGACGAATGAGGGCATTAGGATTCAGGAGGTGTAGCACTCGCACTTCAACCCTGGCAGCGTCTCAGAGTGCGCTCAACCCCTCCCCCAACAGCCGCACGGTGGTACGACCCACCCAACAGCTCTGCCTCACGCTTTCCACCAGCTCCGTTTCCAGGATACGGCACGCTGCTGGCACTGATTCAAAAGAACGAGCCGTTAGCAGCGGTGCCGATCCGTTAACGAGCCCAAACGGGAAACTCGCTCCACATCAGCCAGGAGGTGCGGACCAAAACACAGAAGGAAAAACACACACACCTACCATGCCCAATTACCGAAAGCGAGCCGCGGTTGAAGGGAATTTTCTGTTTCTGTGTATAGTTCCATGGCCTCATTCCCTCAGCAGTGAGGTCTCCCTCTCTGCCTCTCTGGGAGTTTCTCAGTGGGAATATTTGGAAGTCACATTAAACAGACAATGAAAGCTGTGTTATACAGTCGAGCGAGAAGAAGATTCTGTTATTTCTCCTGTTTCTTGCTGTGTTGTTTTCTCCCCTGCTGTCTCTTGACTTCCAGCTAGCAACTGCGATCAATGTTTCATCTCAGACATTTAACCCCTTCACAACAGCATTCCCACAAAACAGCTTAACGTGCCACGTTTAACTATTTTTACCACAAACTAATCATAAAAAATCAAAGACGTAAGCTACAGCTGGTGTGGGGAGCAAGACAGACAGACAGAGCGGAAAGCAAAAAAGGAAGCTTAACTAAGCAGACCTGAACTGAAACCAGACTTTTGCACGCTGTAGTCAAAGTCTGTAGTGATTAATGCCTCCTTAAAACCTGCAAGTTTCCAGCCTTAAACAGCAGCCTACGATTCCAGCACCTCAAAAGCTCTAGAATGATAAAACATTAGGTGGTTGATAGATTTGTCTGAGGCAGTCAGAAAAAGCTCTTCTAATTCTAATTGATTAACATAATTCTTTATTCATTGATTCCACAATTCTGAAGCTATGATAAAATTCTAGAACTTCATATCAAATGCTTTAGAAATCTCGACCCCGAGGCAGTTGACACGTTACAGTTCTAAGGTAGTTGACACTACTGAGTTCTAGAATTCTACAGGAACTAATAAGAAGTTCTAGAATTCTAAAAAAAGGAGGTTGGTAGAGTTCTAGAAGTCTGAGGCCCTTAAAAAAGCTCTAGAATGCTAATTAATAAATGCAGTTGATAAAAGGGGGTCTAGATTTCTAAAGATGTGGGTCTAGATTTCTGGGGGTCTTGATTTCTAAAGCCATTGATATGGAGTTCTAGACATCTGAGGCAGACGATTTAAAAGTTCTAGAATTCAACAATAGTTCATCAGGAGTTTTAGAAATGTAAAGCAGCTGATAAAGTTCTTTTTGAATTCTGAGTGAATTTCTTGTGTCTGACCGGGGAAGCGGTGGCTTAATGATCCTCTGGCTACATACAGCGCTGACGAATGTTCTAATTTTACACACAACTGAGGAAAAAACAGCCTTCAGACTGAACAGACGTCACGTTGCCTCGGAAAGTGAGAGACTGGGGACAAAAAGACAAAAATGACAGTGAAAATGCAGGAGAGAGAGAACAGGATATGAGGATGGGAGAGAGAGAGAGAAAGTTTTTTAATTGAGAGAAAGGCAGGGCTGCAGTGGGAGTTGTGATAACAGAAGGGTTGAGGTGGCCTCCTTCTCAGAAGTGGATCATTAACGCATCAGGAATTTTCCCTGACAGCCGGTCAGGACAGGACTGAGTGTGTGCGAGACTTCGCATTTAATGTTTCACACAATCTAAAGCATCTGTCTTTATCAGTCAGGCTTTATTAGACTAGCCGCTGAGTATTTGTGTTTATACCTGCATAATACCTGCATCGTTTTCTTTTTTTACCAGCTTCACAGATGATGTTGCGGTAAAATATTAAGAGATGAAATGAGAACTCTCGCGTGTGCTGAAATGACATGAGACGGCTAAACACATACTCTTAAGAGCTGAGTGTGAGTGTGTTAGATTATGTCTTGTGCCATCAGACCTTTGACTACAGGCATGAAGTCTGGGCCACAGTGCAGCCGACTCTGGCCAAGAACCGCCCAAGAACAGCACAGTTCATTTTATTGTTTTTTACGTTCTGTTTTGCAGCGGGTTTATCTGAGAAAGATTAAAGAACATTAATAGTCCCACGTAAAAAAGAATGAATGACGCAGCAGTCTCCTTGAACAGTCAGAGAATACAGAAATGGAAAATGTGTTTACACTGTAAGATTACAAATTCTGCCTGTCCAAATGTAATAAGTACAGATTCTTTCACAGACGTAACTCAAAGTAAAAGCAGGATTTTTGCCTTCAAACACCTCAAACAAAACCGAATCTCTCCCAGCATGAAACCGCTAACCTCAAATACTGTTTACCTTGTAAATACGCCTTTCTTTTTTTAGGTGGACTGATGACAAAAAACAGAAACCCCTTACTCCCACAACCATAAACTTAGCCAATCAGATTAGAGTGTGCCAGATCAAAAAAGGTCTTGTCAGTTTAGTGTGTAATACACATCAGACGGTCAGAGATCGGACTGACGTGTGCAGGAGGGTCGAGGATCAGACTGAGAGATCCTGCTATTTGACTGGGCTTGGCAGACAGTGACAAAACGGGGTGTGACACACACACAGCTGGCTATTTAAAAAACATGTTATAACTTTTTTCAATTCTTAAACATGCAGATTTCAGATTCACAGGGTAAGAACTGAGATCAGATGAACAGACGGGGTTATTTAAGGTCGCAGGCTGTGTTTTGTGGTCGCCACCTACATCAAAAGAGCAGCTCAGAGCGGATGGAATCTGTTTATACGCGGCCTCGAGCCCCAGTCAGACCGGCGGACACGCTCGTGCAGTGAACTGTGGAAAACACGCCGTTTTTTCCACCTCAACCTGGTTAATGCATGAAATACAGGCCAGAATGACTCAATCTCACACGCAGAGCAACTCACAGACCCGCAAGTTTGTTTTGAAGGTGCGTGCGCATGAGGAAATGGAAACGATTGCGAGAGCGCGCGTGTACATGCTGTTTGCATGTTTACAGCGCCAGGACCGAGACGGAGCGCCACATTTAAGTGCGGGGCAGCTGCTGAGCTCTGTGCTGAAAGACTTGCCCTCTTGGTTTTAGAGCTGGATTAACACAGAGAGAGAGACACACACACACACACACAGAGACAGAGAGAGAGACACACACACACAGAGACAGAGAGAGACACACAGACACACAGAGAGACACAGAGAGAGAGAGACACACACAGAGACAGAGAGAGACACAGAGAGACAGAGAGAGAGACACACAGAGAGAGAGAGACACACACAGAGAGAGAGAGAGACAGAGACACACCGACAGAGAGAGAGAGAGAGAGAGACACACAGAGAGAGAGAGAGAGAGAGAGCACAGCACAGAGAGAGAGAGACACAAGAGAGAGAGAGAGACACAGAGAGAGAGAGAGACAGAGACACACAGACACAGAGAGAGAGAGACACACAGAGAGAGAGAGAGAGACACACAGAGAGAGAGAGAGACAGAGACACACAGACACAGAGAGAGAGAGACACACAGAGAGAGAGAGCACACAGAGAGAAAGAGAGAGACACACAGAGAGAGAGAGAGACAGAGACACACAGAGAGAGAGAGAGAGAGACACACAGAGAGAGAGAGACACAAGACACAGAGAGAGAGAAGAACAAAGAGAGAAGACACAGAGACACACAGAGAGAGAGAGAGACAGAGACACACAGAGAGAGAGAGAGACACAGAGACACACAGAGAGAGAGAGAGACACAGAGACACACAGAGAGAGAGAGAGACACAGAGACACACAGAGAGAGAGAGAGACACAGAGACACACAGAGAGAGAGAGAGACACACACACAGAGAGAGAGAGAGACACACACACAGAGAGAGAGAGACACACACAGAGAGAGAGAGACACAACACAGAGAGAGAGAGACACACACAGAGAGGAGCACACACAGAGAGAGAGAGACACAAGCACACAGAGAGAGAGAGACACACAGAGAGAGAGACACACAAGAGAGAGAGAGAGACACACACAGAGAGAGAGAGACACACACACAGAGAGAGAGAGAGACACACACAGAGAGAGAGAGAGACACACACACAGAGAGAGAGAGACACACACACACACACAAGAGAGAGAGACACACACAGAGAGAGAGAGAGAGACACACACACAGAGAGAGAGAGACACACACACACACAAGATCACGATGGCAGCTCACAGTTTATCTCTCGCACACACACAGCGACAGCAGCTTCCTGTCTGAAGCGGGAGCACGTGAGGGGAGGGGGAGCAACGAGTGAGACTAGAAAAACAAGCCGCTGTCGACTGAAAACACACATTCAGTCAATTCAAATGTGAAAAAAAAACACGAAAAAAAACTCTTCATAAAAATGTATACCTGCTACTAGTTACAAAAGCTATAATTAAGAAGTCTTAATTAGTAAACTAAAAATAGCTCTTCAAAATCTGGGATATTAGTAAAACAAACTGTTTGCAAAAAAACTCTTTATAAACAAACAGCTTTCAGTCTAAAACATGAATTTTAAATTGAACAAATAGCCATTGATTCTTGTTGAGTGAGAATCCTCTCTTCTGCTGGTGGTGACGGCGGGTGTTAGATCGGGCTGCGGAGGCGTGCGGAACGGGCGGCTAATGGTTTAAAACAGCACGTGTTTAGCACCTTCAGCCGAATGATGAATTAACACGCAGATTACAGAGAGCACTTGTCACATCACTGACTGAACCCCTAATGGCAAAGAGCCATTCTGCCTGAGAGTCTAGTGACTGCAGCAGAACCGGAGAGAGAGAAGAGAGAGGCAGAGAGGGAGAGAAGAAAGAGAGAGAGAGAGAAAAGAGTGAGACAGAGAGAGAAGAAAGAGAGAGAGAGAGACAGAAAGGAAGAGTAAAAAGAGAGAGAGAGAGAAGAGTGAGACAGAGAGAGAAAAGGGTGGGAGAGTAAAAAGAGAGAAAGAAGAAAGAGAGAGGGAGAGTAAAAAGAGAGAGAGAAAAGAGAGAGAGAGAAAAGAGAGGGAGAGTAAAAAGAGAGACAGAGAAAGAAGAAAGAGAGAGAAAAGAGTGAGAAGAAAGAGAGAGAGAGAGAGAGAGAAAAGAGAGGGAGAGTAAAAAGAGAGACAGAGAAAGAATAAAGAGAGAAAAGAAAGAGAAAAGAAAGAGAGGCTGGTTCACACACACACTCATATACACCCGCACAAACACACAATGACAGGTTTCAATCTACACACAAAGACCAATTTTCTGAGTCATAAAGAGGGAGGCGGCAACAAAACATGAATGTAAACAAGCAGCATCGTAATGCAGCACAATCGTCAGTGTTAGCAGACCATAATAAAACTGTGTGTGTGTGTGTGTGTGTGTGTGTGTGTGTGTGTGTGGCAGTGAAACACTAGCTGAGAAAGCGAGAGCTCAGAGGAGGTGAGGAAACACAAGCAGGCGAACAAGAAAACGCTGGGGGAGGGGAAACTTCAAACACATGCCTCAGTGTGTGTGTGTGATAACAGACAGATGTGTGTTCTGATATACACTGGGGACGTGATGAAACGTCTGGTCATTTCAAACAAACTGACAACATGCATGAACACACAACAACAAAACAACTAAACGCCATATGAAGCTGAGAAACTCAGAGCAATCCAGGGAAAAATCAAGAGTATCAGACTGGAAAAATGAAAAAAGTGTGTCACCATAAAACTAGCCTGATGCCGACACCATACGAATTGCTGCCTTGCATCAATGCTAAAAATGGTCTGTAAAATGCAATAAGAAACTTTTCTTTCAGTGGAATTCAATGCGCCGCGGAGCAAGAGGTGGGGGGGGTTGGTGGAGAGAAATCATGTGCTCGCAGCAGTAATCGCTCATTTCCTGTTCTCCGTGCCAGTCCTTTCAGACGTGCTGCCGGAACTAATCTAGCTCCCCATTTATCTGCACAAATTGGACACGGAACGCCTCACTATTCCAGAACCCACAGAACCATCGTATTCCAGAACTGTAAAATAACGTCGAATTCCATAAAATCAGGGACTCTACAGAACAACTACTGACCATATTACAAGATCGCCCACGGGCTGGAAAGGGTTAAAACTTTCCGCTGAGATGAAGAGAAAGCGCAAGGACGAGGCAAAGAAAGCGTGCGGCAAAAAAGCACGTCAGCCCGAGTGAGAGAATAAATGCGAGTGAAGAAGGTTGCGAGTGGGAGTGCAAAAGCTGAACGGAGAAAGAGATGAGATGTGTGTGTGTGCGCGACGGAGGAGAGAAAAGGAGAGCGAGGCTGTCGCAAGCAGGGAAAAAGTGTGTGCGTGCACACGCGCCAAACGATCGCTCTGTGCCTGTCGGGGGCTCTCGTATGTCAGACTGAGTCTCACGCAGAAATAATGAGATGCAAGCGGCGTGGGGGAGAAAGAGAGAGAGATGTAGAGACACACACTTACCTCATATCCCAGACGCGCAGCTCGCTGCAGTAGAGTCTCGCCCGCATTCTTGTTGACTATGAGTCGGCGTGCCTCTGGTGGCATCGGCCTGCTGGCTGGGGGCTCAGCCTGCACTGGAAGCGCAGGGGCAACCGGAGGTATTGGAACTTCTGGAACGATGCGTGGGGGGGTTGGGGGTGCAGCAGGTTGGCAGGCAGGGGAAGGAGGACGGGCTTTTACCGGAGAGGACTCGTAATCAGAGAGAGAGGCTGGCCGCTTCTGGGCAGAACGTTTCAACACCTGTCGGGAGAACAAAAGCAGTGTTACACTGGCATGTATGACAGATCGCTACGCCATGATAATCAAACTGCCACGAGGCCTCAGATTTCACACCGTTTTTTTCAAGTTTTCACTCTCGTCTCTGTCTCCGCTCTAGCAGACGAAGACAAAGAGAGAGCGGAAAACAAAGTGATGGAGCCACTCGCTAGGCGCCAAGAGACGAGGGTGGAGCGCTAATTAATCACAGCCACGAGATCATAGCAACACAATATAATCAAAAAGAGACATAAACATTAAAATGTCCATGACCAACCTGTTTCTCATCATAAACCAAAAACAAAGGGAAGTTGCTGTCACAGAGAGAAAGCACCGCACGGTCAGCGAGGTCATTTTTGGTGCAGTTAAATGTGCTGAAGCAAACAAAGAATTTTTACGCAAGTATAAACTTCCCATAAACACGTTTTTCAACAGAACGAGGTGGATCTTTTATGCTGGTTTTTCTCGGCCATGTATTTGTTTGCAGGCTGGATGGAGTGCTGTAAATCAGCAGCCGCAGACCTGTCAGCAAGTGTGCCTGCCGCCAGGGAAAGTTAAACAGGAAACAGCGAAAGACTTTGGCTCTCTCCCACTTGCTTTATCTCTCCCGCCTTCCATGTGAGAGTTCTGTATCTGCGGAGTACAGTGTAGCAGACAGATGAGCGTGAAGTCTTCCGTGTATGCATAGGCCATGAGTTCAGGCAAGCAGCCTGGAGGTCGGGCATGTGGGAACTCCGCCCACCCCAGAGGACTTCAACAGTGTAGCAGCTGTCAGAGCAAAACACACACACAGACATGCACAGCTCTGCCAGGTCTGTAACAGCCTGGAGAAAATGAGTCTCGCAATATGGTGAGAACTCCAGGAAAAGTCTCACACGTTTACTTAACTTTCTAGATATAAACATAGCATAAACTTCTTTTGTTTTTATAAACCCAATTAGACTAACTAAAAAGTTTCCCCCTAAATGAAAACAATTTACTTTTATGTAAAATTTGCATGCAGAATGCTAGCTATGAGCACACCCACTACATCTGCGTGCGACATCGCAACAGGGAGAACAAAGGCTGAGTGTTATTTAAAGAACGCACAGCATGTTCACTGCGGGAATCATTTTCCTTGACGGAAAGAAAGAGAAAGAGTTCGGAATTCTGACCCGGCCTTCATTTCTCCCCGCCCCCATTCCTGCCTCTCCACTGGGAATCTGCCTTTCAGCACAAGGAGGTCAAAGCAACCGCGCACTAAACACACACGCCACAGCTGCCCCTCCCGTCTGCGCTGAGCTATCCCAGAGAGCCTCCGTGCTTTTCTAATTGGGATGATTAACATTGTTGTGATTGGAGACACGTTTTTAAACGCTTCCTCGCTGAGTCGAGGGAGAGAGCTTGGGTTGCAAGCCAAAGCAAAGAGTTCAGGCGGTTTTCCTCACGCTCCGACAAAGAAAGAATGTTAGCGAGCACATAAACTAGCAGCGGTGACCTTGAATTATTATGCCAATGTGTGGTTCAAACCAAGGATATCTACACAATATCATTTCCGTTTGTCTTAACAACAGATGCTCAGCTGACGAATGACCTCCCGCCCGGAATTATGCAACCTTTTAAAGTATGCAAAAGGCCTCCAAATTTTAGAATTTGATTGCACAGTAATTAGTCACATGCCTTTAATTGCTCAATTGATTGGCTAATGACACCACAGGATCACAAATAGTTCCAAGCTCTTCACTAGCAACTATCATGACCCATGATGTGACAGCTGGAGGTAGCTCTTACCTTGTGTGGGTGGGTGGGGCTGAGTTCAGGGCAGTCCTCATTGGTGGACTGAGACAACATCCTACGCTCCTGTTGACCGAGGTGCTTGGTCTTGCATTGCCGCTTGCCCTTTGGTTTTTCAAAGTCACCATGGCGACGCAAACGAGAAGGGAAGATGCCATCTGAATCTTGGGAAGGTGAAGAGGAATCAACAGACTTGCGATGCTCCTTAAAGCGCTGTCGTTTGTCAGAGAAATGTGACGGGAGAGGAGAGGAAAATTTCCGTGTGGTGGAATCTCCACAAAAGCCGTCGGAAAGAACGGGAACAGCTAGAGGAAAAATAGAGACACAGTAAAACCGTGAGCTATTACCAAGTCAACACATAATCTGTGAATTTTTTCTGCACTTTTTGTGCTGATTGTGGGGAAATTCAGCATGTGGTAAAATGCTCTAACATCACTGTTATTCAGGACTGAAAACAGTCAAATCAAACAATATTTAATATTTAACACGTAAGAGGAACGTCGACATTCTCTGGAAATCTGCGTGTTTTTTTCAGAAACAGCTACTGCAGAAATTATATCAAATTTAAAATCACAAATTCCCCAGAAAGAAATCTCACATAGCTCAGATACCTCTTAACAATAAATGCAAAGAAAAACATGGATGACTTTATATTCTTATGTTTGCTGGAGATCGTTGTGGGAAACACACACACAGATCAAATCAACGTCTCTTGAAGGTCTTGTTAGGTAAATCAGACAGACAACAGCAGAACGGACAACAGTAAGCAGGCCGCCTTGTTATGAAGGACAAACAGAGGAGGGAGAGAGAATGCACAAACACTGACGCATCCTTTCTTTCATCCGCTTGCCGTTTCATATCACGTGACCGGAGCGGCAGCAAATGCGACACATTTATGCGATAACACCAACCAGTGGAGAAGGAGGGACAACAGACAGGATGAGTTAAAAAAAAAAAAACTGAAAACACAGCAAAGACTAGAAAAAGAGAAACGGGAAAGTGTAAGAATAGAGACAGGAACGCAGCAACAAGAGACAGACGATGAAAGGGTTAGCACAAGGCCGAGAGAGCGCGCGAGAGAGAGTGTGGCTGAAACCGAGCACGCTCCACATCTGCTTCATTATTCATCATATTCCCTGTTCAGTCACACACGCAGTAGCAGCAGCGCAGAGGAAATCTTGAGAACGTCACACAGCAAATGAAAGCACCCATAACCAACTTGTCAAATACAGATAAATTACAATTACCATAGTGATATTTCGCCATCTGTACTGACAGACAACCAGAATCTGACAGAATCATGGGTGTAACAAAATATACCACAAATAGTGTAAAATAAAGGAATTTACTTGTGTCAATTCTCAATATTTCAAATATTTTGTGAATATGGAGTAAACAAAAAGTACTGAAAAGAACTGAGAAAATAAAATAATTAACCAGCCATTTAACAGACATCAACCATTAAACAACCAATACTACCACACTGAGTGGAACCTACACGTACGGTTCTGAGACCCTTACAAGAACCTTCAACACACAGAACTTGTGTGTGTGCATGTGTGTGAACATGTCCCCATGGGCAAACTGTTCCAGTCTGTGTAAAGTGCTTCTCTCCTTCAACAGGCTAATTAAAATCCTACCCAGAGACCCTTGAGACCACATTCACCACACCTATCCCACACACACACACACAGATGAGTGTGTCTGCTCTAGAGCTCATGTGAAACACTCAATTAGCAAAAGAGAAGCAAAGACCTTAATGCTTTTAAATCAACAGAACTAAACCAGCGTGCTAAACACACACACAAGTGCCCTGGGGCTTACTGCAGAGAGTTTTGTAGCACTGGCATGCATGTCTCTTCTCTCACACCTTGTCACACACACACACAAATTAATTGTGTGTGTGTGTGTGTGTGTGTGTGTGTGTGTGTGTGTGTGTGTGTGTGTAGTATTCCCTCAGCTGAAGAGCAAGATGTGTGTGTTTGTAGCAGGAGACGGATTTTGACAGGGACATCTGGGGGATATTACCCTCCCATTAGCACGCAACTGGGCACACACACACACACAATGAATTAACCAGCAAACCATTTGTCAGCTTGAGTAAAGACTGTAAAAAGACATGACGTGTAGCTGGCCACTGCCTTGCGTCTTGCACCATTTTATTTTAGCATTCCATCACAAGTGTAAAGTTCTGAGTGTAGAGTGTAAAGACGGAGTCAAGTTAAACTTGTGTCAACTTTTACCAAACATTTCTTGAGACACATGCGTTCTGTTCCCTTCTCCTGCTCTCCATCTAGCTGTTTTGCCGCATTATTAGGAGACACGTAAACATCCTGTGAAAAACGTGTCTGACCGGTGTGAGCTGAACCCAAAACCAGCCTCATTAGAAGGGACTTCTAAAGACCAATTAGTCAACTAGTCCTTATCTTAACCTGCCAAACTAGCTGATGTAAAAAATACATTGTTTCGAACGTCCCTAACACCCACAAACACCTCGACTGAGGGTAGAGAGTAAGAGAGAGATAAAGAGTCTCGTCTTGATGCTCTCTAATCCTCCTGACAGAACGCCAGCACAATATCCAGCAGCCAAGATACTGACGGGCAGCCTCACACACACACACACAGTTGCTGTTTGCACAGTTGTGGAATCTCACGGCTCATTACTCTGCGGCATGCACTCTCTTGCCGACGCTTTTATACCAACAAGGAAGCGAGCGTCTAAGTGTGTGCGTGTGAGCGTGTGTGTGGCTGTCAATCAGCGAGAATCATTATTGCGATCCCAAAGCCGCAGACGCGGGGCGACGCGCTCCGCTTTCCTCTAATCTGCCTTTCCCTGCTGTTTCTCGCTCCTGCTTCTCTCTCGCTCTCATCTTTCACCTCAGCTCTACCCTCGGCACACCGAATCCTCTCTTCATCTCTCCCGGCTGTTTTCCGCTCCTTTTCACCCTTTCCATTGGCTTTTAACAGCCTTTCGCTCCCTCTCTCACTGTCTGTCTCTTTTGTTTTGGCTGATCTGCACGCCGCTCGTGTCTCTCCGCTCAATTTCCCTCTTCTGGGTCCTTCTCTGCCCTGCATAACTAAACGAATACTCTTTGTGTAGCGTATCCTTTTCAGATCTGTACTTCACAGGTGCAGCATGTAGTATGTAGAGCATAGTATGTAGGGCTTAGTATGTAGTATGCAAAATCAAGATTGTAGGATGTGTGGTGTAGGTAAGGCATAGTATCTAGCATGCAGAGAATAGTATGTAGGGTTTAGATGGTGCTATGTAGAAGACACTGCAAAGTATGTAGGGTGTAAATGTAACATGGAGGGAACAGTATGTTTATGAAGGAGGTTCTATGTAGGGCTATGTAGATTATAATGTGTACATTGTAAAGAATAGATTGTACTGTGCAAACAGGTTATAGTATAAAGGGTGTAGAATATAGGGTGAAGAAAGTGATGGTAGGGTACAGATTATAGTATGCAGGGTGTAGTGTGTGATTTTTAAAACCCATATCCACATGCTACTTAAAAGCGTCAACAGTCTGGCTGCAAGAGCTATGCAGCTAGAGGAAACTTTTGAGTCATATGCAAATAAAACAGGTATCAGATGACAAAATTAATTTACACCACTGTTCTCTCGCTGCCTGAAGTCCAAGGTCCAGGTGACACAAACATCCTCTAAAGATCGTTACGGACAATCACACTGAAGGTGATAAAGTGAGGAGGTACCTGTGTCAGATTCTTCATATTCCAGCTGCTCTTTAGTCAAACTTCTGTCCACCTCTCCTTTCCTCTTCACTACTCTCTCTTCCAGTCCGTTTGGCTTGACCTTTCGATCCACAGGCAGGGCACCAGGGGCAACTCTCAGGACCTCTGAGGGGCAGGGGTCAAGCTTTTCCCTCCTGGAGTTTTGGAGCTGTGAAAGAGAGGCTCTGGATGTGGGAGGCAATCCCAGGTTAGCAGCTGCAAATTGGTGCCGGTCAGGGTTGAGCTGTCCCTGTCTATCCCACAGATCCTGGAGATGATGGAGGTGACGAGGTTTACTGAGCCGAAGACCTGTCAGCTCGATACACACCTTGAGATTCTTCACCTCCTGCTCAGAGGGCTGCGGCCACACATCTGAAAAGAGATACAAGCAATTTGTTTACACCTCACATTAACATCTGTCTCGGGATATCCGATCAGTGGTCAGTCAAGACAGACTGCCTGGTATACACCCAGTATTAACATGCTTTTCAAACGAGTCTCCAGTGACCACTTGTGCTCAGATTTTGTGGAGCAAAGGGTCTGAATTTTGTGACATCATACATCACTTGCCTTAATAGTGTGACCAAAAAATGCCTCCCTATGATTTACCGCTTCGTTGTTTTCCTCACCTTGTAAGTCGCATTGGATAAAACCGTCTGCTAAATGCCTAAATGGAAATGTATGCGACTGTATGAGGGTGTCTGTTTCAGCACTGTACACTGAGGAGTGACAGGCACTCAGAGCAGTAATTGTTTTACTATTGTTATGAGGGCTGTTTTCTCCAGGAAATCAAACACCCGTGAGTTTCATAGTGCTAAAAAGAATGCACTGAAACGAACAGGCACCCTCATGCAGACACATACACTCTGCTGGAGAAACTAAGCTTTCTGGAGCACGCTTGCATGATGTGAGAATATACAAAGGCTGTTTTGATCTGAAAACGCCCTTTAGGCGGAGCACAGAGAGAGAGAAGGGCAGTGAACACCCGGCAGTTGTGTTTATATGGACCATGTGACGGCAATAAACACAAATCAAGATGAACCGAAAAGGTCAGTGCAAGGATCAAAGCCAGAGAGAGCAGAGGAAAGGAAAAAAACAGCTCTACCCTGGAAATAGACCGAGACGTGCAAGAGAGCAAGAAAGACGGCCAGCAGTAAGATGAAGACAGAGCAGACAACTTTTGGAAACGTGTCTTGTGACCCCTGCAGTCTGCTGTTGTTGAATACATTCTGCATAAACGCCACCTAATAAAAATATCTGAAAAGGATCAGACAAACCCAAAACCAATCTAATGCTTAAAACCAATTAGTCAACTAATCATTTAGGCAAGCCACCAACGTGTCGTTTTGTAGACTGAACATTTGTAGATTAATCTCTAGAAAGAACAGAATGTAATGGGGGAAAACAGGACAGACACTGTGAAGGACACGTAAAGGGGGTGGAGAGAGACAGACAGCTTAGATATCTACCTGAAATCAGTCTCGCTCTCTTTGCTGCAACGCAGGTATCATCCTCTCCTCTCGTCCGTCTCTCTCCCTCTTTCTCTCTCTCCTCTGCGGTGTGCGTGCAGTCAGGGTGGCCTTGGCTCAGTTCCAAACCCAGTGCACGTTTTCTGCTCGTCGCCGTGCCAACAGCCCCCTCCTCCTCCCCTTTCACTTCCCTCGCTCTCTTCTCCTCTGCTCGGCGGGGCTGTGGGACGTCGGCCGGCAGGCCGCACCGCTGGAGCACGGTAACCCGGTTGTTTGCACATGTTGGCGTCACACCTGCACAGTTACACACACACGTTAGTCAAACACTCTTCGTCATGGACTTGCGAAGAAAAGCCACATGGAATGAGAGTTCGAAAGAAGCACGAGCAGTACAGAAAACAAGGCTACAGGGAGAGAGAGACAGACAGACAGACAGGAAGAAACTAGAGAGAAACAAGCCCCTACCCTGGACACTTGTGTGTTTGTGCTAACTCCACCACACCCTTCCTACACAGAGAGCTAGACAGCAAACAGGGACGGCTTGCTCGTTCTCTCTGCAAGCTTAAATTAGCCCGAAACATTCGTGCCAAGAGCAAAAGCTGCAACCCAGCTCGAGTCTCCTCTCCCCACCCTCCTCCCCTTTCTCCTGTTCTGTGTGTGGCAGTGAAAAGCTCTCCTTGAGAAAATCTCACGGCAGCTAAGAGCAGCAGCGCAGATCAAAGACAGACACGGGGAGCTCACGCTCTGTACCGCCCGCTTCTCAAATAGACACAACACAAGTGCTCCCATCGTATAACATCATGCACACTTTCCAAAAAACACGCACATGACAATTATACAGCTACCTCAAACCTTGAAACCAAAGCCACGTATATGCAAAATGTCTAATTACCATAAGATTTACAAAAATCTGTGTACCACAAAAATACATAAAATAACACTTGTACATGAGAAACAACTTTAATTAACACACTCTCGAACTACCCTTATACTGGCCTGGGCAAGAATGTAGCCCACCCTACCACCGCCCGGGCTAACATGCACAAAGCATATGACTAACACCACATGCATCCCATAATTCATGACAACGTCTGCTCCATAGCAACTCTGCACCAAAGCGGATCGCCATGGTAACATTGTTCACGTCACCGCAAGAGAGCTATATTGAAGGACAGAGAGAGCATAGACATTAGGAAAGAACAAATTAACACACAAAGATATGCAATGTTGAATAATCAATTTTGTTACTTAAGTCTTTTAAGCAAACTGATTGTTGAACATGATGGGATCTGAAAGCAGTGATAAACTTTCATAGCTCCAGGACCCTGCCAAATCCACCCTGGAAGTTTTCACCATTTTTTTCCACTTTGTTTGCTCTCTGAGCATCATAGCAACTGCCGATCTGCCGAGCACGCTCTGTTTATGTAATCCAGAGTGCTGTTAACTGTCCGTGTGGCTGACACACATGCGAGCGTGCTACACACACAAACACATTCTGACCCACATGCACAGGAAACGCCTCGCCTCTGTGAAAGCCGCCAGGGAGAGCGAGGTCACATAGCAGCGAAGTGTTGATTTGGGAATCTGATGGCATTAGGCCATTAGCAGAGCTCAAGTGGAAAAACAAGAGTCAGAGAGGGAGAGAGAGACCGAGAGAAGGAAGAGAGCGAGCGATGCTTATACATGCATGCGTCGCCTGTTTGAGGGTGGCGGTGACGGAAGCCATGTTTACCGCGCTGTTTCCGCTGGTTTGACGCTGTTGCACGGAGCGCCGCGGCACAGGGACTGTCCCTGGTGACGTTAAGAGGAAGTGTGCTGGCGGGAGGGAGGGGATGAATAAAAGTGCCTGCTTAAACAGTATGCTTCTGAAAGATTGTATCAGACATGACAAAGGAAAAAAATATGAGTGAAAAGCATGCAAGCTAGCGAGATGAAAGTTAGACACAACACAGACGTTGCAAGAAAGATTCTGAGACTAAGACAGAGAATGACAATAGAGATAAAAAAAAATTCACGAGTGTAGAACAGCGCAAGAGGGACCGAGCTTGCGTGTGTGTTTGCGTGAATCTTACCGTTGTGCTGCTCTGTGTGATCGGAGAGAACTGAAAGGGCTACGGATGGCCTGGAGCTCGGCTGGCGCCGTTCCCAGTCTCCTGCTCCATGCTGGCTCTCTGCCAACTCCCTCTCTCTCTCCTTCTCCCGCTCCCAATCTCTCCCCGGCCCAGGCGCTGCAGACGACACACACCCCTCCTTCTCCTTCAGCTCCAGCTCCGAGAAACGGATCATCGCACGCTACAGGCACACACACACACAAGCACAATCGTGAAACCAGATCCAGTGTTACGAGCACCAGCTGTAAAGTTTGTCTCTCGTGTGCTAGGGTACAACATAGAGAGAAAACAATTAATAAAACTGGCACAAAAAAACTGTAGGCAAAAGTTAAACAGGAGCAAAAGCGCATTAAATGAAACAGATGCATCAAAACTGCTTAATGATAGAAGTGAAGTCGGGATTCATTTGCCTCAAATTTGACCATGCAATATTCAAAGTCCCTCATAAAGGGGATAAAAGAAGAGGGAAAACAAACAGGACAAGTCTGACATCACAACTGCCTGTGGGAGCAAAACCAAGAGTTACTCATTTTAACTGATTAGTAGTTTAAAAATAAAATGAACTGACCTCCCAGAACGCAGCTGGTTGACTTAAATTACTGTCCTCTTGTGATAATCCTTCCATCTAAGCAATCAGAATGGGGCTCAATGTCTTTTTCATTGATTTGAATTAAAAATGTTCACACATTTAACACATCTATACACAAACATCAACTTAACCCGTTACGGAACTACAAGAATCACCATTACAAGGCATTGTATGCAAGGTACTAACTCTTATTTACAGAAATATGGTGGAGTTCAACACATAATTGAGAACGATAATGTTTTGGAAAAATGGCAGAAACATTGCTGTGGTGTATGTGGAAATGTGCAGGCAATATTGGGCTTATTTAAAAGGGATTTTTCAAAATCATGTGGGGTGTCTGAAATGGGGCTATTGTCCTCCATCACCCTCTCCGTCTCTCTCTCTCACTCTGAGCTGCACAGCTGTGTGTGTGTATGTGATTGCACTAAAGCTTTCTGTTTTAATCTTCCCCGTCAGGAAAGAATGGGCCGGATTTTACTTCAGCTGGGAGGGCTGCCACCATGCACATGGCTATTGGGGGCCTGGGGGCGTGCATGTGTTTGTGTATGTGCGTAAAGAGAGAAATAGTGCACAAGAAGGAGCCTGTAGGAGAGGGCGTGTGGTTATGTTTGGGTATGCCCCACATATTTTTCGACACACACACCAGTCTCCAGGGCTCACCTGCAGGTTAACAGTTGCCTGCAGCATTATGTGCTAGCTAGGCTATGGCATGCGTGCACACGCACAAACACTCTGAGCTGAGCTTCCACACGACTGGGCAGTCACCAAAGACAGCATGCAGTGTTAACCCTTTCAGCTTCTAACTGAACCACACGCTCAAACGTGTGCATTCTTACACAAACACATGTTCTTTCACACTAACTGTGACACTGCTGGTGTTAGAGACTGCTTGACAGATTCACAGTAGGGGAGCAAGAAACAACAGAAAGAGAGAGCAGGAGAGGGAGGGTGGGTTATAGAGAGCCGTAATTAGTGAGGCGTTCAATATGACCATGCGAAGTGAGATGCAAGGGCTCGCTCAAAGCTGGAAAAATAACGAGAAGTCTTCTCAGGATTTCAGGGAACTTTATCAAATGTAGTGACAGTAACTGGTCCGTGAATATTCTAATGAAAACAGAAAGTGTAAGGTGTTCTCAGATTATAGCACTCTTATGTCACCTTAAGGTTCTGGAATGGTTCTCAAACAAGGCTGTGTGAAATATATATGGTGTACAATACTCCACAATTGCAAACGTTCCTATTTACTCTAACTAATACTAGAGGTTTGCAACTCACCTGCAGGGCTCGCTGTTCCCGGCTCAGTTTGCTTGAGTCTGCATACAGCTCAGTTGTGACACATTTGAAGCGGTCGCCAACATAACCTGATGAGTTGGCTATTCTCTTGGCCAGGCTGGATCTTTTGCTTTTAGACAATCCGTGTCCTTCCTCCTCATCCTCATGGGACTCTGTGTCTTCTGGTCTATCCTTGCCCAGGTCCACATATTGTTGATTAGCATGGTGCTGATCAGCTTTGAATTCTGCCCCATCAGCCCTAGCCCTTTCACCCGATGTTCTGGCACAGCGTAACGTCTGCTCCTCCAATATATCAGGCAGTGGGCTGTGCTCAGATGAGCTCTCCTCACCCTGGCTATGCACTGGAGAGTCAGCGTGCTTCTGAGGCCGAGGTGGACTGCATACCTCTGGCCGCTGCTCTGAATCAGCTGGCCTGGTTATGGCAGGCTGGCCAGAACGCAAGATCTGCATGAGCTCTGGCTCTTTACCCTCACATTTACTGCCACTCTCATTCCCTATCTCTGTCCCACTGCCGACTGGCTTAGCTGGCTCTTTGCTTTTGGCATCAGTGACACTATGTTTGTCTGGCTCAGGACTACCATCTGTGTCATCTTGGACCAGGTCAATGCAGACAATCTCCTCCTTATTCACTATGTGATGCTTGCTCTGAGACCTCGAGCCCAGAAATTTTTGCCTTTCTGATTCTCTCTCAGATTTGTAACCTGGGTCTGTCTCTGCAACACCCTGGCACTTATACAGAGGCTCCTCATGGTGCCAAGGCTTTTCTGAGGGCCTGGGCCTCAGCTCAAGATGTTCAGTGACTTTGTGGTCCAAGGGCAGGTGGGGAGACATTAGTGGGTGGACCATCTCTTGTGAGTCATGGTAGGTCAAATATTCTGCATGGTTAGGTGGGATTCCGTAAGGAAGGCCAGGTTTGGGTGGCAAACGTGTTGAAAACAGGCTGTTAGGGCCCAGTAGAACTGGGTGAGGGTACACTGGGCCTTTTCCAGGCAACTGCAAGTGAGAGAGGGACAGACTTTCAGGTACTGGGTATGAAAGATATCTGTTAGAATATGCTAAGCTTGGAGGAAGATAAGTGTCACCCTGAGACATGTAGAGGTGGCTTGAAGCATGTCCATTCTCTAAATGTGATTGTTGGTGCTTGAAACCAGTTTCAGGGATTTCAGGTTTTTTTAGTGTTTTTGAGGGCTTTGTACCTGAGGGGTGACCACCATGGTTATTAGTTGGAGTCTTTTCTGATGGGGTGGGGACTGACGTCTTTGGCCATTCACCGTTTTTCTTAGGGGAAGGTGAAGCAGATGATGGCCGAGATACTGTTGTTTTGACAACAGTGGCAGAATGTGGGATTGAGACATTGTTTTGGTTATCAATTCTGGGACAAGAGGAACTTCTTGACTGGGGCACAACATGCTCAAGATTCTTGTTTTTGATGATGTTGGACCCTTTGCTTTGACTAGCCTCAGAGCTGATTGTCTGGGTAGGATTTGGCACCACCCATGAAGAGGGTAAAGTGCTAATTATCTCAGGTCTTTCTGGAGTTTTAGAAGAACTGCTAACAGCAGAGGATGATGGAGATAGAGTTTCTTTTAACAGCTCCCTGTTTGGGGGAAGTCCATAACGGGCGGTGTGGGAGTATCCAAGTTTGACTAAGGCCTCTAATTTTGAGGGATATCCATTGGGAGTTCCTTCAAACTCCATGATTTTAGCAGACAGGTCTAAAGGCTTATCTGCTGGGTCTTTGGTAACAGGCCCCTGTTTCTCAGGTTGTTTCTCAGAAGACTTCCTAACAGGTGAGCTGCTGCTTTTTCTTTCATTCCCCACACCTCTGTTTAAGTCCAAGGTTGCCTCTTTGGCTTTGGGCTTCTGGCTAGAAGGCCGAATTGGAGATCTTAGCTCTTGGGAATTGTTGCTAATGTAGATAGGGTGAGCAACTGATGGTGAGGATGAGGAAGATGAGGAAGGACTCCGGTACATAGGCTTCTGGAATTCAACGGTGCTGTCCACAAGAGGCGGAGGAGCTACAGTCGGTTGAGGGGGGCGTGGTGTAGGGCGGGGAGGTTGCATTACCAGTGAAGGACTTGAGTCTATGACAGAGTTGTTGCTAACCCCAGTGCTGCTACCACTACTACTAGTGCTGCTTGTGTTTTTGCTGGAAGAGGCCCGGATAGACTTGCTGTTGTTGGCACTGTTTACGTTACTGCTGTGTTGTCTATCACTTGGAGACTGGTGAGGGGGCTGCTGATGTATGGTCTGCTGCCCAAATGCAGAGGGCTCATGGTGAATCCTTGGGCCAATGCTCTGTATAGTTTTGTCCTGGTGGTGCATCATCGGTGACAGCGCTGTAGGGGCAACAGTGGCACTGGGGATTCTGAGAGGTGGAGCAAGGGGTGAAGATATAGGTGCAGGAGGATAAGGAGGCATGTAGAATAAGCGCTCTGCACCAGCTGCACTACCTCTAGCTCCGGCACATAGAGACTGGTAAGCCAGAGGCTGGGGAAGGTAAGGTGGCGGCTGTGACAAAATGGATGCTTTATACATGTTTAAAGCAGTGTATTTACTGGAGTCTATGAAAGGGTACATTCCAGCTTCATGATAGGGGTTCATCCAGGGAACCCGCAGATAGCTGGCGCCACCATTCAGACCATTCAAGCCCAGTTCAGGGGGCTTGTCCCCGGGTACAACACATCTGTCCAACCCTAAAGCATCTGCACCCGTTCCAGGCACAACCAGTGGTTTCTGAATCCCAGGTGGGGAACTCTTATAAAGTCCAATGTAACTGTTTGCTGCCTTTCTGCTATCGAGAGACACGTCTGGTTTGTATAGCAGATCTGGGATTCTGTCACCAACAAAGCCTTTATCTGTCGGCAGGGTCCGGATTCCTGGTGGATAAACCATCCCTCCATGGACGCGGAGACTTTCCCGCATCAGGCTGGTCCGATCAATGCCGAGCGCGCTGAGAGGGTTCATTCTGCAGGCTGTACTCGCATCCACCTGGAACAAAAGAGCAGAAAATGGTCATGGCAGGGTGTGAGATGGAGGGGTGTAAAGAAGACAACAAACAAAGAGCAATAAGACCCAGACAACAGACAGACAGGGAAACAAAAGGCCAATCCAGATTAACAACAGGTAAAATCCGTCCAATCTTAATCTATTTAGAGATAAGATTCACCTGACTAAATGTGAGGACAGAATCATCAGTGAAACAAGAGCCTACATGAGGTGAGAGCCACAAAAAGCTGTAACAATATTACAGCACGACACACTAAAAGTGGTATTGTTACACAAATTTAAAGGTTACATAAGGTCCTTTCATAGTCCAATCTCAAACTGGTTTACATATTATTCTCTGATGATTTCTCTGCCACCCAAAAAAATTAACAGGGCACACTGGACTATAGTTAAGGTCACAGCGGGGCAAAGCAGAGATTGTTCTTTAATGTCAGGTTGTGATGTATGCTGTCAGAGCGCTCTGGCAGACAGCAGAGATCAGTCTTCCCATCATATACGGGAGAGATCTAGGAGCTGTTCTGACTTGTGCATTCTGAGGGAGTGCAGGTGTCAACAGTGGAGAATTTTAATGCAAGGAAACAGGTGATTGCGCTCTCTGCTGCATGACGGAATGATGCATTTCACAGCAGGAGGGGACAGCTGGAAATCGTACTGAAGTCTCACTATAAACTGCTTTGAGAATACTTGTTGTCATGCATGCATATATAAATAATGCATTTAACATTATATTTAGAGAAGAATAATGTAACAAAAAAGGTCTGCCCTTATTTTTACAAAACCTTGCTACAAAATTTGTCGCATAACTATATAAAGTAAATTTTGTACAGAAATGTATGCAATGTATAAATGCATGCAAATTATTTGTCTAAAGAAAGTGCAAAATTCTTACCATGCTTTGAATGAGGACTCTGTCAGTTCTCAACAGATTCTCTGCTCTTCACCATCTCATAAGAAAAATCTGGGTGGGAGAGAAAAAGATTGTACACATCACAAAGCTGCTAAGACTGAACATATACTGTATCTTATGGCGCTTCCTTGATCAGTTCAGAATAAACAGAGAAGTGAAAAGAAGAGAGCAGATAGACTGGTGTAATGCGAGTGGAGACAGAGGATGTAAGTAACGGCCTAAGTCTTCATGGCAAGACCTTAGGCAGTTTCTCCATCTCAATATGCCAGTCACAGAGCCACGTGCCTTGTTATCTCAAAGCAGCTCTGATAAAGAGTCCTTCTGCGTTCTGTATTCATACAGAGCACCGTGAGGGGAGGAGTAAGGGGGGTTTCATCATTACACAGGAGAAAGCAGCAATCAAATCACGCCCCCAAATACTGCCGCCCAGCCCCGCGGCTTGGCAAGACATAACAGCAGAGCTGTGTTGGGTAGGCGAGTCGCGCCTCTGTTATTGATGGCTCTACAGACCCCAGATTTCAATAACGCAAGCCCAGAGTTTATCTAGAGACGTGGCCTCAGTTGCAGCCATTGAAGGAGTGATGCAGTTTGCCCTCTGTCATCAATCAAACCAGCCTACACACACACAAACACACACAGATGTGCATGTGCGTGCGTCACTCCCATAGCAACCTGTCGCAAAACAGATTCAATGCATAAACAAAAGAGTTTCAGAAAATCACGATTCATCCCCGCAAAGCATTTATGTAAAACAGTAAAGGCTGCTTTTACAAAAGTCATGCTGGATTTTGCACATGGCAAACATGCATGTGGAACTGTGGAACCCTTTACATCGGCCTTCAGCTATGGGCACTTTTGGCAGTGTGTATCTTCAGTGCTCAGTTCTAACACATTTTACACAGAGCATTCTTTGGCACAAATTATATTTTAAACATAACCTTTACACAACCAATTCCACTGTCTTGCTAGGGTGAATTTTGTAGCAAGCATTTTCTGTATACTAAATACAAACAGATAATAGTTTCATACTTTTTCACGTAATTGGACAAATAACTAAAACACTCGACTTGAAAACGGACCATAAAATATTGTGTTTATATGCGACGTTTATCTGATTTGACTTTGTAATCCTCAAGTGTCTCACTTCAAGTCTGCTCCAGTTTTCCTATTCTGTAACTTTTGTTCTGTTACTGTGCAACATACAAACAGCATGCACTGTAAACAAATGTGTAAATGGTTCATTTCATTATTTTTAATATAAATCAATAGTCTTCACACCAGACTGAATGTCTAGAATATATATATATATTATATACATATATAGGCGGGCAGTGCACCAGACCCCTCTCGCCTCGGCCGCTCTGTGACCCGCTCTGTGACCCGCTCTCGGACATTATGCGTTGACAGTCATCAATCACAAGTCATTTAACACTAAGTGTGCGCTATATGTGGCGTTTAAACTCGTTTCTAATCACCCAGGCTTTATGAACACACTGGGCGACACGTTTCCCTCCGGGGACGCGCTCGGGCGTTCAGAAAGCCAGACGGAGCGCAACGCAATGTAAACGTTTTATCTGGACGCACCTTTACACATCATATAAAAACTACACGGATGAAACCAGCAACATATGAGCAAATGAACAGAAGTGACAACAGAGCAGCACAAAGAGAAAAACAAAAAAATGCATATAAAATAGATGTTGATACATGTGGAACAGGGCGATATGAGAAAGAAAGAAAGAAAGAAAGAAAGAAAGAAAGAGGCCATTTGGTGCACACGGACACAAAAGTAAAAGGAAATCATACAAAGCAATAACGTTTAGTGTATTTATATTTTTAAGGCAGAACGAATTGTTTTAAATGGTAAAGATGGAAGGCAGGAGTGACGTCACAAGAGGACGAGCGGCGTGAAAGACGCGCCGCTTCAGGTGCGCGTCCACAGAAGAAGACGAGATGATGTGCAGGAGCATGAGGAACTTCAGATGTTCAGATCCTGAGGTGTGAGGTTTAGCAGAAGGGCTGCTGTTCAGGGGAGGAGGCCGCTGAGATTTACACGCATCAGATCCTTGTGGCCCATCGCCAAATCCACCGCCAGCGCAGACGCTCTTAAAGCGGCAGTGAAATGTTTTATAATATCCGTAAGCTGAAGATAAAGCGCCAAATGAGCTGGAAAACATTTGGTGTGAAACTTACAACGTTGATAGTCAAGACAAACGTTCACAACCCTGTGTGCGTAACGAAGGCCTTTATAATGCAGCAAAATACAAGCATTTTTATTCAAAAGTCTCAAATAAAAGTGCGTATCTCCATTACCTTAAAGAAAAATGAGTGAGTTTGATACTGAAGTTGAGTGATACTGAGTGAACTTTAATGCATTCAAACACGTTAAATGAGATAAACGGAGCTGAAACTGCACACCCTTATTGTAAAAACGCATATACAACTCATCAGAACATCTGGCGAACGTTTTAAACACGTTAATAAATAACCAATGTTTCAATTCAGTGGAAATGTGCTGAGCCACCAAAGAGTTTAATGGTTTTGAGGTGAGCTCCGTCTGATTGAACCCTCAGAGACTTTCATTCGCTAGTGACATCAAACAGTTCAGTCTGTCAGCGGAGCGACGTGAGCTGATCTGCGGTCAGGTGAACAGCGGAGCGACGTGAGCTGATCTGCGGTCAGGTGAACAGCGGTCAGGTGAACAGCGGAGCGACGTGAGCTGATCTGCGGTCAGGTGAACAGCGGAGCGACGTGAGCTGATCTGCGGTCAGGTGAACAGCGGAGCGACGTGAGCTGATCTGCGGTCAGTGACAGCGGAGCGCGGAGGTCCGCTCAGGTGACAGGGGGACGGAGTATCGGTCAGGGAAAGGGTCAGTGACAGGGGCGAGATATCTGCGGTCAGGTGAACAGCGGGCGACGGAGTGATCTGCGGTCAGGTGAACAGCGGGGGTGAGTATCGCGGTCAGGTGAACAGCGGAGGACGTGAGCTGATCTGCGCTCAGGTGAACAGCGGAGCGGGGAGTGATCTGCGGTCAGGTGACAGCGGTCAGGTGAACAGCGGGCGACGTGAGTGATCTGGGTCAGGTGACAGCGGGCGACGTGAGCGATCTGCGGTCAGGTGAACAGCGGAGGACGTGAGTGATCTGCGGTCAGGTGAACAGCGGAGCGACGTGAGCTGATCTGCGCTCAGGTGAACAGCGGGCGACGTGAGCTGATCTGCGGTCAGGTGAACAGCGGAGCGACGTGAGCTGATCTGCGGTCAGGTGAACAGCGGAGCGACGTGAGCTGATCTGCGGTCAGGTGAACAGCGGAGCGACGTGAGCTGATCTGCGGTCAGGTGAACAGCGGAGCGACGTGAGCTGATCTGCGGTCAGGTGAACAGCGGAGCGACGTGAGCTGATCTGCGGTCAGGTGAACAGCGGAGCGACGTGAGCTGATCTGCGGACGCTCAGCTGAGCAGAGATAGAGCTGCCGCAGGCCCCGCGCGCGGACACTCTCTCTTTTCTTTCTTTCTTTCTTTCTCTTTCTCTCTCTTTCTTTCTCTTTCTCTCTCTCTTTCTTTCTCTCTCTCTCTTTCTTTCTCTCTCTCTCTTTCTTTCTCTCTCTCTCTTTCTTTCTCTCTCTCTCTCTTTCTCGTGCGCTCTGAGCTGCTGTAAAATGGTGGGTTGCTTGCGTGCACTCTAGAGACTATAGCGCTGGATCTGTCCAAGCGTCTCTCTCTCTCTGCCCCTCTCTCTCTGCCCCTCTCTCTCTCTCTCTCTCTCTCTCTCTCTCTCTCACTCTCTCTCACTCTCTCTCACTCTCTCTCTCTGTGTCTTTCACTCTCACTCTCTCTCTCTGTGTGTGTCTTTCACTCTCTCTGTGTCTCTCTGTGTCTTTCACTCTCTCTCTCACTCTTTGTCTCTCTCTCTGTCTGTCACTCTTTGTCTCTCTCTCACTCTCTCTCACTCTGTCTCTCTCTGTCTCTCTCTCTCTGTGTCTCTCTCTCTCTCTGTGTCTCTCTCTCTCTCTGTGTCTCTCTCTCTCTCTGTGTCTCTCTCTCTCTCTGTGTCTCTCTCTCTCTGTCTCTCTCTCTCTCTCTGTCTCTCTCTCTCTCTCTGTCTCTCTCTCTCTCTGTCTCTCTCTCTGTCTCTCTCTCGTCTCTCTCTCTCTCTCTCTGTGTCTTTCACTCTCTCTCTCACTCTGCCTCTCTCTCACTCTGCCTCTCTCTCACTCTGCCTCTCTCTCACTCTGCCTCTCTCTCACTCTGCCTCTCTCTCACTCTGCCTCTCTCTCACTCTCTCTCTCTCTCTCTCTGACTCTTTCTCTCCCTCTGTGTCTCTCTCTCTGTGTCTTTCACTCTCTCTCTCACTCTGCCTCTCTCTTACTCTCTCTCTCCCTCTCTGACTCTTTCTCTCCCTCTCTCTCTGTCTCTGTCTCTCTGTGTCTCTGTGTCATGGATGTGGACAGGACACATACAGGGTGGTAGGCCGGCTCGGTTCTCTCACATTATTGACATCAGAAGTGTGAACGGTGTTATTTGAGACACGTTCTGACTGTATAAAGATGCAGATGAAAGGTGTAAAATAACTCATAAACGAGGCAGTGTTCATTTACAGGCGGTTTGCGCACACTAGAAAGCTGTTTGTGAAACTGAAAGTCATCGTTTTGGTGTCGTGGTGAGGTATGACGTAAATAAAAGTATAAGGCGCGATGCATTTAAGAAAACCAGCTTTCACAGTGTGGGAAAAAGAAACAGCGCAAAGAAAACAATGTGTTGGTGGGTAGGCGTCGCCCCGGGGCCGCGCAGCGATCCGTGCACGCCGGGGCTCCTGCTGCGGCACAGACGCTCGCTGGAGCGCAGAGAAGCTCCCCGATTCCCGCGGGCCCGCTCGGACCTACAACAGACTTCAGTCAAACCGATCTCTCCACCCTCACACACTGGCGAATAAAGCCGAGAGGGTTGCCGAGACAAAAGCAAATCTGGCAACAAGCGCCTACATTTCATACCGTTCTGTGGATTTGGTGAACATGTTCTGTGTTCAGACGTTGTCTTTATAATAGTTTGCCAGTTCATTTGGCTTCTGTTAGATTGTGTACGGAGACCTGCGCGTTACTGTTTCTAAATAAGTTTACATGAGACATCAGTCCTAAACGTTGTAGTTTTCACGACGATCAAACGTCCAAGCGCTTGATTCTTTGTTTGTTGAAGCGTATTTCACAAACCCCAATACAACATTCCTCTTTCCTATAGCATTGTCCAACAGTGAATACCACCACAACCTAAAATACTGACCACACTGGACTGGTCTGTAATTTCCTATCATCTGATATTTTCGTGTAACCTCAAATGCGTCTGGTGGTCTAATTTTTGCCACATTCGTAACCAGCATCAGTCGTGTTAAATATTTAGTTTAGCCCTGGCACCGGTTTAACTCGGGCCATGACTTGATCTCGATGACACCCGCGGGTATGTATAGGGCATTACAATACGGGTCAGACATGTCGCACTCTCACACTTACAAATCTGATGTTGACATCGGACTACAGACCAGTCTGTCTCCAGAGCTGAGCTGACCGCTATAAATAAACAAATGCAGAGAGCTGGGGGCTGAAACAGACGAAAAACTGGATGTCTTACTTTCATCTTACATTGCAATTACAAAACAACAGACACCACAATAATCGTCACAAAAAGACATAAAGCACAAATAAAATAATACTATGAAGGCCTACAAGATATATCACGGACCCAAAATGATGCTTCGATTACGGGCCAACAGATGATCATTTTAATGCAATCATTTAACAGACTGTGATGAATATTTAGCGGATCTTTATAAAACAAGAAACGCGTTTCCCTTTATAAAGGTTTGACTCCAGAATTGGGTGCGATTTGAAACGAGGTAAAATAACTTCACTGTCTGTTTGTGCATTTTCTAAGCGTCACAATATGAAAGCACTTTCAGACTGTAAGGTAAATTGAGGCAGAGGTTCAGGCAGGCCTGTGAAAGTGTGGCTCTCCCCGCTTCATTCTGACACGTTTGATGAATCGCGTCCACGACGCTTCAATTACGCAGGTTGCACGTCGCAACCATTCAGAAACAAAACCCTTGTGAAACATTAACCAGAGGGATGAATGCACAACCAGCAGACTAGAAACTGGGGGCTAACTTTGAGTCAAAGCGTG
>JAZGTH010000071.1:1370000-1527500 GCA_036877525.1 Chromobotia macracanthus | reverse complement strand
TATCTATCTATCTATCTATCTATCTATCTATCTGTCTGTCTGTCTGTCTGTCTGTCTATCTGTCTGTCTGTGTGTCTATCTGTCTGTCTGTCTATGTATCTATCTATCTGTCTGTTTATCTATCTGTCTGTCTGTCTATGTATCTGTCTGTCTATGTATCTGTCTGTCTGTGTGTCTATCTATCTATCTATCTATCTATCTATCTATCTATCTATCTGTCTGTCTGTCTGTCTGTCTGTCTGTCTGTCTGTCTGTCTATGTATCTGTCTTCTGTTTGCTTCTATCTATCTGTCTGTCGTCTATCTATCCTCTGTCTGTTATCTATCTATCTATCTATCTATCTATCTGTCTATCTGTCTGTCTGTCTGTCTATGTATCTGTCTGTCTGTGTGTCTGTCTGTCTGTCTGTCTGTCATTAATAATTCACATTTCGGATGGGTGACACCGGACTCCAGGCAGAACCCTGTCCGGGTCATCGTGTCGCCTGTGTCCTGTTGGGTGGCCCGGCGGCTGGGTCACCCTCTAATTGTCTGCTATTGAATTACCTAATGGAATGTGAACATCAGTGGAGGCGTGTCACGGGGTCGCGCCTGCGCGCTCCAGTCCCGCGGCTCAGGGTGAGAAACCACCGAGCTGTTTACGAGACGAGATCCGGGACACAATCAAACACAAAAGCCCCCGAGAACGAGAAATGAGGAAACGAATTGCCCTTTCAATCTCCATACTGCAAGTCAGCACCCTGGATGATACTGATGTTTTGGACTGGAACGCTTTGGTTATGGTTCGTTTTTGGTTATGGTTCGTTTTTGGTTATGGTTCGTTTTTGGTTATGGAAAACAACCCTGATGCTCTTATTAGGAGCCACTGGGGATCTTTCTCATTAGTGTACCTCACTACACCACATGCGACCTTCTGGAAACGATGCAGGGTTTCCTTTACACACAGTGTTCCTGGACTAATAAAAATGTATTCCCAGAGAATAACCAAACGGGAATATTCTGGGAAAAAAGGCCACCGATGTTTAACAACAATAAAACTGAAGCTCTAATATATCACATGAACTCCCCAGACAACATTTCAGTAGCTTATTTTGTTATTTAAATCTGTTTATTGATTTTAACATATAACACTGAACACTCTTGTTAGGCGACGGTCCGCATTACAGTACACGCAGAAGTGATCTCACAGACCGGGCCGGTAAACACGATCGCTGCCGCTCGGAGATAACGGGACCGCGGAGCGACGGATCTAGAGCTCCTCCAGCTGGAGGACGACAGTATCGCAAGAAAACCGCTGAGAATTAAAGCAAAACGAATAATAATAATAATAATAATAAAAGCGAGGAAAGTTGTTGAGATTAAAATAATATATACGTTTTCTTTCAATTTCCTCAAACTGCAGTTGTATTCAAGGACCTGCACGACACGACCCGATAATAAACTCAGACTCAAACTTTCTGTTCTGAAAGGCGTTTGAATTATAAACACAAATCAAGAGTATTGAACAATAACATGTTATTCTACAGAATGATTTATAATTGTAAAGTATTAGGCCTGCACATCCTCTAATTCTTTCAGGAGACGTGTGATTTGTACGAGCTCAGAAAACATTTCAGTACGAAACGTAAACGTGAGCTACTACTACGTTCAGGTGGAGAAACTGAAGCTGAACACGACAAGAGAAGAGATGATATCGCACAACACTTATTTATTATGTATGTATTTGATATATTTACATATTAATTTATTTATTTATTTATTTATTAACGCTTTCAATGGTGTTCGATATCGTTCAGCCTAGAAACGTCTGTTTTGAGTTTACATGTGTGATGTATTTCAGATTATAATAAGATTAACAAAAGCCAAAGCGTTTCGTTTTTATAGTTATATTTATTTATTTATAGTTTTTATTATATTTATAGTTATATTTATTTATTTATTTATTTATTAACGCTTTCAATGGTGTTCGATATCGTTCAGCCTAGAAACGTCTGTTTTGAGTTTACATGTGTGATGTATTTCAGATTATAATAAGATTAATAAAAGCCAAAGCGTTTCGTTTTTATAGCCGAGAAGCGGCAGGCCCGCTGTGACGTCAAGACGCACGACGTCACGCGCCAGGCCTCGGTCACGTGACCGGTGCAGGGAGGACGCGCAGTCCGTCAGAAAGCGTCGCAGGGATGAATCGATCCGTTTTCCGCTCAGTGTTTGCGTTTCTGAGCATATTGTCAGGTAACGTCGTGTTATACCTCATCACCCATCACTGTGCGGGCTCGACACGTCGTGTTATGGGGTTTTAATGGGTTGTTTAATGAAATAATGGCGTCCGCGGGCCAGTGTCATCCCCGCAGTCATGTAAGCAGTAAGAGAGATCTGATCACATGTGTCGGTTGTGTTGATTGTTTGTTATGAACAAACGTGCGTTAGAATCGATCATCGTGTCGTTTTAGGTGTCGTTTCAGGTCTGATAGATGCTGATCTGTCGGTGAGGAGACGCGGGCAGGTCACGTGACAGTCTCAGATCAATTACGTTCCACTCAGCACGTTCATGACGTTGTGTCCGATCATAAGACATTTCTTTAAAAAACACGAAATGTTTCCCAAAACCGGCGTGTGGTGTTTCAATTAAAATATATAGACATAGATATGGGCGTTTATGTGGTTGTCTGACTTACTGTATAGATAAAGAGTTTGTATAGAATAAACGTGTAAAACATTATTCATGGCATATCAGTTTGTAGTCCAGTCATAATTAAAAGCGTTTGGTTTCAGTGTGTTTGTGTAATTGTAGATTTAGATCGCTTTCGCCAAATGTGTTGATGTGTATTTTCCCATCAGGTGTTTTGGGGGACAGTTTGACTGTCCTGCGGAGTCCCTCATATGTGAACTTCCAGGATGGACAGTGGCCAATATCAGGAGAGAAGATCCCTGATTTAGTCGCCCTGACCATGGGCTTCTCTGTTCATGAGGTGCCTGTGTGTGAGTCCTTCTTTACACGTGTGATGAGTCTCTCCTGCACATTCTTGATAAATGTTTTTGTTTGCAGGATCTTGATTGGCCGGGGCTGTCTGCGGGGTCTCCGTTCCAGCGCCCACGAGCCAACGCTCTGATCGTCGTTCGTGGACTGGAGAGTCTCGACCTGCCAAAAAATGTTTCCTCTTACCCTCTTGAAAATGTGAGTGATGTTCTCACATGAGTGAGTTATTTTTAACTCAGTCTGTGGTGCATGAACTCAGTATCATGTTGTTATGTATCAGGCTGTTTTTGACTCAACGTGTGGGTTGTCAGTTTAACATGTTGCAGTGAAATTGATGAGTGAAGTTATAGATCAAACAAAATAAAAGTTATCTTCAAAACTACTACAGTAAAGAGCACCTGAAGAAACAGAGGGGTGTTCCAGTATTGGCCAGTTGTGTGGTTTCCCTGTAAACTTCTCTTGTTTTGAGTCATAAGACTGACTGTGTCTCTGGCACTTCTCTTTTCTACATGTCTGTCTGTCTCTTTTTTTTTTTCTGTCTTTCTCTCCAGCCTGTTCCGTTCACTCTGGACAGTGTTGCGAACACAGTGCACACTCTGTTTGCAGACAGCACCCCAGTGGTCCTGCAGCTCGCTCCCAGTGAGGAGGTATAAACATTGTGATTCATAATGTCTGATTCATTATTAAAAACTGATTCATCATCATTCACTGATCACACACAAATTCACCAGTGTGATCTTCAGACACATGAGAGATGCATTAGATGAAACGTCAGTTTTGAGCTTGTGTTCTCGTGTGTTGTAGAGGCTGTATATGATGGGAATGGCCAACACAGTGTTTGAAGATCTTCCCGTGACCCTGCAGCAGATTCGAGGGCGTCTGTCTCAGGACGGGTCTGTCCTCACCTCACTGCCTCTCGTGTCCCTCAGCCGCACTAATGAGGTAAAGATGAGATCACATGACCTTCTTCCCAAACCTCAGCCCCTTATACAAACAAAATCTGCCAGTACTGTAATACTGTACTGTAGAATATCCATGTATATGTTATGGTGTATACTGGAAAACAGCACTTAGTGAAGTAGTCTCTAAAAGCAGGAACTTTGGCGTTTGCATTGCAGAAATGATGAGCATGTGAAAGTAATTGTTACAGATCGAAACCAGCAGCATTCAGTAAATTTGTTGTGGTGTTAATGCATATAAACCACCCCTCAAACTCATGAGATCAGGGCAGGCACTGGTCTAAATAAACATGGTTGTGTGTGGTCTCTGTTTCAGGCCGATCTTCTCTTCCTGTCTGAGGTTCAGGTGCTGTATGACATCTCAGCTCTGGTGAGTTTCCTCTGACTGACCTACTTAAAACCTGCATCATACAAAACATCCCTGTGAGATTTCAGCATGAAATAATATCATTTTATTAATATCAAATCTTTTTTAAACATTTGTTCTCCTTTATTTATTCAAGAATTACTTCACAAAAAAAATAAAATCTCAACACAAACATGTTGTTTCAAACTCATATGATGTTTATTTTCCATGAAGAACAAAAGAAGGAATGTTTGAAAAATCTTCACACGGTTCTTTTACAGACAGCATCAGTTTGTAGTCTCACAGTGTGTTAACCTGTTTTTGATGTTGTGTTGTTGTGTGTTTTGTACAGCTGCAGAAGCACAAGCACCTCGCTAAAGACTCTGCCCCTGACCTCTTCTCTCTGGAGCTTGCCGGATTGGAGGAGATTACTCGTCGCTACGGCAACGACTCCCCGCAGTTCCTGGACGCCACCAGAATCCTGACGGCTGCGCTGCAGAAGGTGTGATGGTATTTCCTGTGCTGCTGACAGTTCTCACACAACTTCAGAACCTCACAAGTCAATCACACTGCGAAACACATTACTGACTTAATCAGTATTTCTGTTCTGTTCCCAAATAAAAATATCTACACCAGATAAATTTACTTCAAAAGCAAAATTGCATAAGATGAATATTCTGAATTAAATTTTTGTAAAGATAATATATTTATTTTTTATAAAACAAGGCAAATTGTTTTTTTTAAAATTAAATTAATGTTAAATTTATACAGCTGTGCTTCTTAAGTGAAATAATGTGGTTTGAAGGATTTTGAGATTTCTATATGTAGGTATTGCATTTGTACAGATCAAGACAAAAATGATGATTTATGAATTTGTTAGCGTGGCTGACACTTCTATTAAACGTGACTTAAATGATATTTACAGTTACAACAATAGATTACAAAACAACAACAGTTACAAAACTGATCTCTTTGTATTAAATGAAGCCTGTGTGTGTTTGCATGTGTGTGAAGTTTGCGGACGACATCTCCAGCGTCTATGGAAACAATGCGGTTGTTGAAGTAGTGACTGTGAAGACCTTTGAAGTTCCTCTCAGCAGAAAGTCCCGTTCCATCCTCGAGTCCAGGCAGATCGTGAGTTACTAACAAGTCACTTCTGTCAGACTAGTTTAATCCATTTAGAAAAGTTGTCAGAAACAGTGGAACAACCTCCATGTTTCTCAGCATTGTTTTACTCATCAGGGTATGAAAAGGAAGAACCGATTGAGGACCGGCGCTGTAAGATGTTTCAGTGATTGTTTAGTTAGCAGTAAACGGTTAGCTAACTCTACTGTGTTTTTAGCAACAGTAACGTCTGGTTTGTCTTAGAGACGTTTTTGTTTTGGAACAAAACAATAAGTTGTTTACAGTACAGTAGAAAACACTGACCTACTTTAACAAAAGCGTGTGGTTGTTGCAGAGTAACCCAGACAGCCCCTACAACCTGGCCTACAAGTACAATTATGAGTATGCAGTGATCTTCAACATCGTTCTGTGGCTCATGATCGCTTTAGCTCTGGCCGTCATCGTCATCTCATACAACCTCTGGAACATGGATCCAGGGTACGACAGCATCATCTACAGAATGACCAATCAGAAGATCCGAATGGACTGATTGGCCTCGCCTCCCATTCCATGTTTGTGTTGTGTATTTGAGTGTGTTATATTTTTCTGTATATTGACCCTCTTTGATTTTTGATGGATGTGCACCACAGAATTGCGTATGGTATGAAATGTCACAAAAAACCATATGTTATAACCAGAAATAAATCTGACGATCCATAAATGTTGTATTGTCATAATTAAGCATAGATATGAATCTACAGAAGAGTTAAGGTGTTAAGATGTACAGAATTGAGATTGAACTCTATTTATTGTTGATTGTTGACTTGATTGTGTTGTTTTTGTTTTGATAAACTGGATATAGTGTTTATTTGTTCATTTAATTTGCTTTGACATTTTTACAGACTGTAACTCTAAATTGAAGTATGAGAGAGATACTGTAACATGATATAACACATGACTGTTTGTTGTGTACAGATGTTACCCTGAAGTCTACAGAACGTGTTACCAAACAAAATACAGAGTGTAACTCTAATAAAACAACTCTGTCAGTCACTTAAAAAAAAAAGTTTGAACCCCTTTTTATTCACAGTACATACAGCACACGACAGTTTACAAAGACACAACAGATGAAGCACTGTTACAAAGCATGTTTCCATGAGCTGTTTTGTTTAAATCATTAAAAAAAAAATTGTTCTAAATTTTGGAACTGTTCTTCTAACGTTTGCTCAGAAACAGGAAACATGCCCATATTTAACAATTCACATGACATAAATGTTGTAAATGGCAAAGCTTTGTGTTGCGCAAAACATGTCTAGACGCATGCTTTTCTCCCCATATATTGTTTGTTTGACACCATTGTTTCAAATACACATTGCAAAATACTTTACCAGCAGTTATCGAGTGCAACATGATGTTAAAGTTAACAACGAAAGAAGAACATTTACGAAGCTTTACTGTAACATCTGATGTTTCCTGGCATCAAAACCTCTATGTTTAATTAATAGTAAATGATTTTGTGAACAGTCAGATGAAGACAGCCTTTATCAGACTTATCTGATAGGGTTCTTTGTGTAAGTTATGAGTAGATGAAGCCACTTTTCTTTGTGATGATCTGTGTTCATGTTTGTGCTCGTCTGGCATTTGACTTTGGTTTCTGGAGAAGAGCGTAAGTCGCGTTGATCTGACTCGGTTCTGATTCTCTGGTGTTCATATGCAACTCGATTTCAGAATACTACAGATCCACACAAACACCAGTTAGCCAGTAATCATCACCAAACACCCTCATATGTGAACAAATGTGATGTTAGAGGACGAGCAGATTCTGTCTAACAGCTGCTTAAGATGTAAATATGAAACTTTGATATATATTAGAGTAACAGGAGTCTCACCTGAGCTGTGCTCACATCTTCAGACGGATCTGCTTCAACATTTTGACATGGTTCTGGGCTTTTCCTGTTTTTTTTTCTGGGTTTCTTGCATTTCAGCAGTAACAGAGCTGAAAGTAGAACAATACGTTTTAATGTACATTGTTTTTAAACAAAGCTAATTAAAATGAAATTCTAATTACGTTAAAACAACATTTATCACTAAGAAATGTGGTACAGGCAAACAAATCTACATGAAATTGTGCATGAACATGCAAGTATGTTTCTAACAGAATAACATTAGATTAATAACCTGCATCAGCACAAGTAACAGGGCTGACTGTATATGTTAATGTGATTTACATGTTCAACATCTGTGGGGCTCAGAAATGTTACCTATAACTGTGATGAACAGCACAACATTCAGTGAGACGGACGTAACTGTCAGAAACTGATGTGTCGTGGTTGTGTTCTGCTGCTTGTGCTGTTCCAGATCTTTCTGTTCTGTTTGATTCTGAGGAGCAGCTTCTGTCAGAAGCAAAAATCCATTTATAAAAACCAAACGAGATTGATATGTTTCAGGTAAACCTTAACGTTAAAATGCTTGTTTTACTGCACTGTACAGTCGCAACGCTGATAAATGTGGTTTAGATTATTTATGGCAGCTTACAAGAACAAATTTGTTGTGTGTAACTGTAGAAACACTTACCAGCAGTATAAAGTCTAGTTCCATTGCTGAGCTGTAGATTCATCATGGAGCCTGGTTTTATACAGTAATATATTCCTAATTCATCTGTTTTTATGTTACTAATAAATAAACGACTCTTAGTTTCTGATGAATATTTGATTTTCAATCTTTGATCATTATACAAAGCTGATGTAGATTCTGATGAGAAAGTTCGTAATATCATGACTAGAGAACCTGAAGGTTTCTGAAAAAGCCAATAAACATCGCTTATATTAACACTGCAGTTTAAAGTGACATTTTGCCCTAAAATCACCAGTTTATCAGTCAAACTGTCTCTAGCTTTACAGCACAGCAGCAGATCTGTGAAAAAACACACACATCAATCAGATTATTAATGTTACACAATTAAACACTGAATTCTGTAAATCGTACATGAAAAAATGACAGTAATATTAACTCACAGAAGAATAAGAGCGGCGTGGTCTTCATTCTGTGGTTCTTTAATTCTTATGCAGTGAGATTGTTAACTGTTACTCTGACAGGAAGTGACTGCCACAAAGACTCAGAAAAAATAAGAAGGAAGCCATCAGACACGCCTACAAAGAAGACATGAAACCTGACCTCACAATGACCGAAGTGCTCATCTCTGCTGATGAAGTATTTCTGCAGGCCAACATGAGCAAGATACAAGCAGATGAAACTGTTTAATAAGTGTGGTTAAAATCACTATTAACCTGATTAATAAACATGAGCTAGTGATGTCATCAACCTACAGCCAATGAGTAAAGACCAGCAGTGTGATTGCTTTGCTAATTAGTTTCCAATAAGAATTTCTGAAGTTCAAATCAAGAGTTACTCTTGAAGTTGTAGAGGTAACGTTAATACAATGTTTGTCGTTTTTAGATCATTTTATGCACAAGAACAGATCTATACTCTAAAATGTTAACAGAAAGATCTGAAAGAGTGATTCTTCTGAGAAAAGCCGGATATATTGGGTTTGTGGGTTTGCTGATCTAGTTTAACTCCAGCATGTGTGAGTTTATCTTTAGCGTCTTGCACAGTAACCCAGACAGCTCAGAGGTGTTGCACTTTAACCTGCCCTGCATGGACTGATTTTGTTTTAATGTGGTCTTATATACAGTGACCTGCTATGACACACTGATCAATGGCTCAGACACAATGTGTGTATGAACAGAACATAACAAATGCATTTATTTTGATTATATATTAGTTTATATATTATAAAAACACAAAGACATAATCAAACCACCTCAATAACACCATGGTTGTTTTATTTTTCATAACAGCAGTTTATTATTAAAGTTGTTGAAAGACGTTATCTAAAAACATTTACATGACACATAAGCATTTTTATTGTAAAGCTGTACAGACAGACAGATTTCGTTTATGATCTATATTTTTCTCATGATTGTGTGTGTTGTCATTTTGTCATTGGTTTGAGAGACAGAAGTGCTGCTGGTCTCACTGAATGTTCACACATGTGAAACTCCACCTCAGTAAACTACACAAACAGAAAATTCAGTGTTTTTAATGGCTGCGTGTTGTACAGAAAGAATTCTGTTGCTATTCCGATTTACTGCTATTGTTTATCCTGATTGACATCAACAGTCACACGTGATTCTGGAGTTTTACCTCTGCAGTGTCTGTGTTGTAAACTTGTATTTGTTCATCTTCACACTTTTGGGAGCTTTTCTTACATGTCTTGAGTTGAATCTGCAATAGACCTAAAACTGAACAAACGACTTCTGATTAAAAACAAACTCACATTAATGTAGAAACTCCTCACACAACATAATAATAAACTTCATTTAAAACTACAAATATAATTGTGATGTTTTGATGTACATTAGCAGAATTCAGAAATCTTACCTATAAGAGCGACAATCATCAGTGGCAGGAATATAACAGTCAGAAGTGTGTGTGATAGCTGAGGTCGTGGTTCACAGATGCATGAATTCTCATCTTGGCCAGGAGGTTCTACAGAAACGGCAGATCCACCAGTTTTGTGTTTTATAGACACACTATTAAAAACTGAACTCTACTGAAGACAAACTACAGAACTTATGTGCACCTTTCACAAATACACTATAATGCAACCAAAAATGGTCCATGTCCTAATTTAAATATGACCTGTTGACTGTTTGTAACTATTAGCTTCATTTTGATGATCATAAATGTAATGTTTAGCTTTGTCCCTCAGTTTGTGCACAACCAGTTTTATGAAAAATGTAACGTCCTAAAATTGCCTTGCAACATTTAAGAAAAACAAGTTGTAATTTAATTATTTTCTCAAAATGTAGTTATGTTGACAATATATAGAAATATATATGCAAATGTAGTTGCATTTGTCAAGTTCAACCCTGTTACCCGATTACTGAGCTGATAATAATTCATAGATTCATTTAGGCTAAACCTGTAACCCTGTTATCCTGACATTTTTAAAGCATTTTTATACCATTTTGATGTTTCTTTATTTTTGTTCATTGCTAACAGTGGCATAAATTAAGGGTTAACGTCTGGATGTAAATTTAGACATAACAGGGTTGACGATCATTACTTTCTGAAAGTGCTTTCATTCACTACTTTGTTTGTTGATAAGAGAAAAAACTATGACTTTCTGTTTCATCTCCTGTTTTGTTGCTTATTCTTATAAAGGTTCAGAAACTGAGAGAAAGCATCAGTTTACATCATTTATAAGATATAACATTATAAACATATTTGAACTTACCAGCAGTATAAAGTCTAGTTCCATTGCTGAGCTGTAGATTCATCATGGAGCCTGGTTTTATACAGTAATATATTCCTAATTCATCTGTTTTTATGTTACTAATAAATAAACGACTTCAATCTTTGATCATTATACAAAGCTGATGTAGATTCTGATGAGAAAGTTCGTAATATCATGACTAGAGAACCTGAAGGTTTCTGAAAAAGCCAATAAACATCGCTTACATTAACACTGCAGTTTAAAGTGACATTTTGCCCTAAAATCACCAGTTTATCAGTCAAACTGTCTCTAGCTTTACAGCACAGCAGCAGATCTGTGAAAAAACACACACATCAATCAGATTATTAATGTTACACAATTAAACACTGAATTCTGTAAATCGTACATGAAAAAATGACAGTAATATTAACTCACAGAAGAATAAGAGCGGCGTGGTCTTCATTCTGTTAACTGTTACTCTGACAGGAAGTGACTGCCACAAAGACTCAAACAGGAAGTCCCCTATTATTAACAATATGCAGTGTGACACAAACCATTAGTTCTGTAAGAAAACAACTTTTATAAAGATTATCAAGGAAATATATTAGATATAAAAGATACATTATGTTATATTAAAGTTATATTAAGGAGTAAAAAAACAGAACTCTAAAATGTAAAACTATCCAGTTGTGACAAGATAACATAAAATCAGAAGAAACTTGAGTAATATGAAACTAATGCTGAGTAAGATGATTGTCTCTGTCAGGACATTTCTTTAAAAATAAAAATTAAGGAAGAAAACAAAATGACATTGACTCATAATCAGTGTTTATATAATAGCTGTTATATGAAGCACATGATTAAATCTGTTGAATACTGTTTATTAGCTTACATACAAAATACAAGCAGCCCAAAGTATATGAAACACAGTATATGTAAAATACAGCCAAATAAATACCAAAACAAAATCACTACAATAAATAAATCTGAGACACAGAGAGACAACAAGTCCTCTCAACATCATATACAAGATTTAAGACGAACCAATCAGAAGATTTGAGCCCATCAGAACAGGGCAGGAAACAAGAACGAGAAAAGAAAAGTCCAAAATAAAAGTTCACAGGCTGTAGACACTTTGTTGTTACTACTGTATGCACACACGCAGAACTTCACTTCAGAATACTGAAAGCACAAAAATATAACCGGTTCAGTTCATTTCTGAGAGACTGTTGCATGATCTGATATGAATATGTTGAGTCACTGATATAACCAGTCTTACCTGAACACCATGATCAAACTCCTCCAGTCCAACTTTTTGATATTCAGGATTTGTCTCAGATAGTTTGTGGCTGATCTTTAATAAACCTAAAATATCACAACAGTCTCAAATGGCAATCTTCTAGTTCATTTCAGTGATCTTACTGTGATCTTGTGATTATTTAACTGTGATCACATGACTCTTGTTACTGTCACAAACAGCACAATGTTCAGTGTGACACATGAAATAATCACAGTCTGATGTGATTCCTGCTGCTGGGGCTGAAAACCAGTTTAATCTTGAACAGCTTCTGTGTTTTTGGAAATCCAGGGACACATGGATACACTGCAGTACAGGTTCATTGAGAGGACACTGTACTATCACACACATTAAACAGACATGTTCGGAATATTTGTTTATGAATTTGTGGATAATAAACAAGTTCTGTATGACCTTCCGAAGTACATTATCATGACTGGAGGATCAGGCATCTTCAGCACAAACCTCAAAATCACTGTTATATCAAAACTACAGTCTACACTCACATGTTGTTTAGCCATTATACTCTCTGCACACTGAGATCACATGTGGAAACCTTGAGGAAACATGACAAGTCATTACGACTGTGACCAGATCACAGAAAATCCAAAACAGTTACACTGAAAAAGTGAAACTCGCAGAAGATTAAAATCTGTGTGGTCTTCATTCTGTGGTCTGTGATGTCTGACTGAGGAAGTGTTACTGCTGCAGAATAAACTGAGACATTGAAATGATGTCACAGCTGAACTCGTGTTCACCCTGTCCTGACTTCTCAAAAACTGCTTCTTATTCACAGCCGGTCAAAGACTTTAACAACTCACAGGGATTTTAGAATGAAAGCCTCATTTAATCAAAAAGTGTATTGAGTGAGAGAGTGAGTGATTTGTGATGCATAATAATGCATAATAAAAACTGCAAAAAATAATGCAAAAAAAATAAACTGATTGTAATCATTTAAAATATGTATAAACAATATTTTAAAGACAAAATACTGAAATAATAACTGAAAGCCGGAAATATTTTCCATGCCTGCAGGTAAAATTATGTCTTGTAGTAACAGTACAACAATATGATGTGTGTCCACTAGAGGGCAGAATTGTATCCGTATCACAACCTGCATTTATCGACCTTTTAAACAAAATGTCAATATGAGGAGGAGCTGGTATACGGATGCTGCAGGTCCATCAGGAGGAGCTGGTGTACGGATGCTGCAGGTCCATCAGGAGGAGCTGGTGTACGGATGCTGCAGGTCCATCAGGAGGAGCTGGTGTACGGATGCTGCAGGTCCATCAGGAGGAGCCTGGTGCTGATGCTGCAGGTCCATCGGATGTGTGCGTGCTGCAGGTCCATCAGGAGGAGCTGGTGTACGGATGCTGCAGGTCCATCAGGAGGAGCTGGTGTACGGATGCTGCAGGTCCATCAGGAGGAGCTGGTGTACGGATGCTGCAGGTCCATCAGGAGGAGCTGGTGTACGGATGCTGCAGGTCCATCAGGAGGAGCTGGTGTACTGGATGCTGCAGGTCCATCAGGAGGAGCTGGTGTACGGATGCTGCAGGTCCATCAGGAGGAGCTGGTGTACTGATGCTGCAGGTCCATCAGGAGGAGCTGGTGTACGGATGCTGCAGGTCCATCAGGAGGAGCTGGTGTACTGATGCTGCAGGTCCATCAGGAGGAGCTGGTGTACTGATGCTGCAGGTCCATCAGGAGGAGCTGGTGTGCTGATGCTGCAGGTCCATCAGGAGGAGCTGGTGTGCTGATGCTGCAGGTCCATCAGGAGGAGCTGGTGTGCTGATGCTGCAGGTCCATCAGGAGGAGCTGGTGTGCTGATGCTGCAGGTCCATCAGGAGGAGCTGGTGTACGGATGCTGCAGGTCCATCAGGAGGAGCTGGTGTGCTGATGCTGCAGGTCCATCAGGAGGAGCTGGTGTGCTGATGCTGCAGGTCCATCGGGAGGAGCTGGTGTACTGATGCTGCAGGTCCATCATGAGGAGCTGGTGTGCTGATGCTGCAGGTCCATCAGGAGGAGCTGGTGTGCTGATGCTGCAGGTCCATCAGGAGGAGCTGGTGTGCTGATGCTGCAGGTCCATCAGGAGGAGCTGGTGTGCTGATGCTGCAGGTCCATCAGGAGGAGCGCTTCCTGTAAACACTGATGATGAGCTTCTGTTATGTTCATGATATAATTCAGGCATGTTCAATGTGTGAGTAAATAATTTCACAGCCATTAGAAAGAGAAAACGAGAGAGAGAGAGAGAGAGAGAGAGAGAGAGAGAGAGAGAGAGGAAGAGATAGACAGAAACTTTTTGTCTGTATTGGCAGCAGCTTTTTTTGACTTCTGAATGTTGTTTAAATGACTCCAGCAGATTGTAAACTGAGCAAACTTCCCTGTAAGCAACAGTGAAAGTGATGCTTACCTTAACAACATCCTCACCAGTGAAAACCTGACACAACACTGCAGTGTGAGGAGATATTAGCACAGATCAACTCTTCATCACTCTGTTTTATATACAGAGGTCAGTTATATGTGAACTAACCAAAAGTTGATTGTAGCTTAGTGGATATCACATCTGTTCATTCTTACAATACAATATTAATATCCTTCCAGAACAAACTCTTATTGACACAGGAGTGTAAGTAATGGAAGAGCAGGTCAATATTTACTCGATCAGTGTTTATTAACACACATTTGACATTTACTCGCTTGTGTTCCTGTAGTTAAGAACGGTTTATTTGTCCCTGTGTGAATCATTAGAAGGTGTGGCTGAATGGATCAATAATGTTTCTCTTCTGGTGTGGATGTATCCATATACATCTGCTATATAATCCAGTTCATCTCTGTTATAGTGTATCTGTGGGTTTTCCTTTACATTGTGTGTTTCATACTAAATGTACAGCATGTAAATATGATTGTTAAATATAATTCTTATTTATTTAGATTGTGGGATGAAATGTTTACCTGGTCATGTTCTTCACACAGTTTGTGATAATAACCCATTAAGTTTATCGTTAAATACAGTAGCACAATTGTTTTTTATTTTAGTATTGTTTTGTGTTGTGTGTTTTTACATATGTAAACATTAAACATAATCTCTTATATTGTCTAATAACTGTAAGTAACGGGCTTCTGTGATACTTAAGATAAAATATAATATAATGTAATGTATGTAATATAATGTAATGTAATAAAATATTATATAATGCAATGTAGTGTAATGTAATATAATTAATGTAATGTAATGTTATATTATGTAATGTAGTGCATGTAATATAATGTAATGTTATATAATATAATATAATGTAGTGTAATGTAATATAATGTATGTAATATAATATAATGTATGTAATATAATATAATGTATGTAATGTAATATAATATAATGTATGTAATATAATATAATATAATGTATGTAATATAATATAATGTATGTAATATAATATAATGTATGTAATATAATATAATGTAATATAATATAGCCATCACAGCTCGACCCCTCCTGCTCATTGTCATGATTTTTAGCAGCTCCGCTCCGGTTCCTGCGCTCCGCTCCGTGTGTTGCGGCTCGCCGCGGCTCTACCTCAGCTGACTGGCGGCGCTTGTTTACTGCTGGAGACGCGAGGAGAACCGGAGCCGTTAACACGGGAGCAGCTCCCGCCCGCTGAACCGCACACCGAGCAGCCCCGCTGAACCGCACACCGAGCAGCCCCGCTGAACCGCACACCGAGCTCTTCTGGACCGGACCGAGGGCTCCGGGTCTGCTGAATTAACGCGAACGATTAACGCAACGCGGCCGTGACGCGCGTACGCACGCGCGCGCGCCAGGAGCATTGTGCTGGAAGCGAAGGCTTTGGGGGAATATATTACATACATAGATATCAAATATAATTATATATAAACATATATAATTATATATAAACATATAAACATGGTTTGCTCGGAACAATTCATTGTGTAATTGCACACACGCAGAAAGACGAAACAGTCTTCTGCTGAACGCGTCTGAAACGTGACGCGACGCGCTCCAGCGAGTCCACTCACTTGTGAAGGTTCTGGCTGTGGGGACACAACCGCAAGCTTTTGTGCGAGCTGTGGGAATGTATTGTAATCGTTGACCTGGACACCCCCTGCTCATTATGTCACATTATTATTATTATTTTTAATCATTTTTATCGCGTTCATTTGCAAACCAGTGCGCTTGGGATCCAGGGCTATGACTTTCACTTCTCTCAGAAGTGCGGAAGAAATGCATTGATTACTGAAGCGGGAGGATGCATCCCATCAGTCGTTTAATATTCGGGTGCACGACCATGATCTTAAATCCGGACTCCCCGCAGGCCCTTCTTGGACTGGACTTCAACAGAAGCACGCTGGACCCCCGGGTCCACTTGTTAGGGGGTCTGGTTTAGGTCTCTTTGTGACTGATACGGTTTTTCGGGCTCTGTTTAATAGTTCATCGCCATTTTCTTTTCGGTCGTGAAGACACCGGACGTGGATTTATTTTCCCAGGAAAACCAGAACGTGTCGACGGGCATGATGCGCGTGAGAGCGTCTGTGCTGGTTTTCGTCACTTTTGTCTACGTGGTGTGCCACAGCGGGTCGTTACGTGGAGAAAGTGAGTATTAGTGCAACACGACACGATTAATAGTGAACACACACTCATTTATTCGGCTGCTGTGGGTTATAACGCAGGGGACTCGTGGAGCTGCCTGCAGACTTCCGGTGCGTCCGAAAGGGGTGTGTGTCACACGCCACGCGTTTTCATCGCGTTATTACGCGTCGATTCTCGCTTCCAAGCCATTTATCACGATCACACACGCCGGTACCGTGAACTGACACCGAGACCGGAGCGCGGCGTTTGCTGTGTGAGACGAAACGCGCGTTCGTGTCCGTCGGTCCCCCCCGCGTCTTCGCGCAGTGGGCCGCTCCTCCGGCCTGGACTCGGCGGGATTCGCGCGAACGCGCAGGTTAGAATTCCAGTCGAGGGCGCGCACGCACGTACGTCACGTTCTGTTAGCAAGCGTAAGAGTCTCGCATCCCATAAGTGCGAGATCAGCGCATATATTTCCATATAATTTTGTATATAATTTTGTATTGTTTTTTATATGCTAGGTATGTGGATGACGTGTGTGTGACGTAGGCCCATCATAAAGCACTGATGTCTTTATACCTGTTCAGAAGTGTCATCCATGTGTGATGGGTGTAATGCTGGCTGGTGGTTATACTGTGTTAACACACAATAAGGGTTCATTTGTTCACAATAGTTCATTAACAGTTAACAATACGTTTTACTAAGTTATTATGCACAACTTATGTTAACAAGTGCAAGCTTATTGTAAAGTCTTACTGTTCTTTGGAAATCCTTATGTTGGTTTCTGGCTGAATTTCAGATAAGAGCTTTTAAATATATAGCTGCTGTTTCTAAACCCCTCCAGCTTTTCCATTTCTGAATATCATCTTAAATTTAGGACGGGCACTTTCATGGCCGCACTTAGAATAGTCACCTGTTAATGTTTTTAATAGCTGCTGTCTTCAGGAGGTCCTGGAGCGGGAAGTTACTCAGCATTACTTATTTAACTAGTTGGCAGGTGGCATAAGATTTGATTAAAAAATAAGTTTATCAGTGGGAATTGGCAACTGATCCGTAACTTGGTAAACCATCATGCATTCGAAACAATTATTACTAAAAAGAGTCTTTCTTTTAACCGTGACTTAGCTCTGTTTGGTGAAACTGTTTTGCCAGCAGTTCTGTCTGTTTCTTGTTTTGTTTTTCATTGTTTGCCGGGTCTCTTATCTCTAGAGTCTCTTAAAGGCAGCTTTCATTGTTACTGTTTTACAAAACCTCTCAAATTTAGAGGCATTCTGTAGTCTTGTTTGGGATCTTCGGACACTCTTCAGTTTGTGTCAGAATGTCTCCCAGAATTCAGAGCGTGTGGAATGTCTTTGAAGTGGCCCACCCTGTAGCTGCTCTTGCAGTTGAGGGTTCTGGGCGTCTGCTGTCTGTTGACCTCTAGTCTTCCAGGTTTCGTACCTGAACATTCAGCTCTCTGAATCTCCAGGGTGGGCTTCCCTCAGGAAATCTGAGCTTTTATCACAGGATTTTGTTCTTTGGCTTTTGTCATTGTCATAGTCAAGTTGGTAAATTCAAGAATTTGTCTAAAAATTCTCATTATGAAAAAAGTAAATTTTTATGACAAGTAAAGTGATATGGTTTCATTTGGTTAAGTGTATTTTAAATGAACAATTTCAATACGATATGCCTGTTGACACATTCAGCTAACCTGTTGACTTCACACAGTCACGCCTCGCCTCTGCTCAAAAATCAATTCACGATAACATTCTTTTATTGACATGTTCGTAAGGTTAATTTGTGACCCACAAATGAGGTTGATGTAGATTACAGCATGCCTGAACAATCTGATCTGTTAAACCGCTGCTGTTTGTGTCCGTGTGGCTTTATCTGTCAGTGATCTCATGCAGTAATGTCTGTTAAAGCACGCTTGTAATGTAGCCGTTGAGCCGGGGCTCTTTCAGCACTTGTGAGAGGGGCGGGAGAAACTCGTCTCCTGCGTTTGCAAACCTGAAAACGTGTTTTAACTTCAGCTAGCTGATGGGCTAAATGTATGTTAAGAACTGCCACACGGGGTCTTTTCTAACAGTTAACATTTCTGTCTGATTGAAAGAGAGAGAAATCATTAGGATTTGTATAGAAGATTTGTCTTTATTAGGGTTGGTGTAATCAGGATTGTTGGACTAACAAGTTGGACTTGTTGGTTAATAATTTTTTCATTACTGCCATCGCAGCTTTAGTTACAGACGAAAATGTGTTTTGTGAGCAGTAAAGTTTAAGATTACTAAAACGACATGTTTTGATCCTTTAAAGGATTTATATTCAGTAAGACCTAAATCATTTATTATAAAAGTAAACATGGTCCATTTTTTATTTCTTGTTGTTTTTAATGTGAATGGAATGAGATACAGTAGCATATTGAAATCAGATGCAGTTTCTTCAAAATTCAATCTGGAAAAGTCTGTTTTTCTTTGGTGGTGTGATACCTCTAGGGTTGAGTTTAGATGGAGCGTTTTATAAAATAGTTTAAGAGGTAAAGACAGTCTTCTTTTCTCGCTGCTCTGCATGTCTCTCTGGAGTTTGGACGGTATGTGTGACTCTTTTCTCCATTACAGCGCTGTAAATGTGAGGGATGCTCGATTGTATTCTGCTAGAAAACCTTTTAACAAGGTTAAGAGGGTGATATTAATTTGTTTTACTTTGCGGGTAAATTAAATTTAGTTTTTTTTCTTCTCCTTTCAAATAAACAGTGTTGGATAGTCGGGAAAAGAGAGTCCAAGACAATGAGCAAAAGCAGGCTTCAATCAGCAGAAACAGATTTGTATTGTCCTCTTTGATCAGGTTGTTAAGCAGATGGTTTTGTGTAAAAGTTAGTGATTTAAATAGTTCAGTAGAGTTCGGTACCAAAGTTAAAAATGGCTCAGTGTTTTTACACGAACATTGTACTACATTTTGCTCCAGACCTGAATTCTGTTGTACTTGAATGTCTTTAAAGAACTTTTCCTCAAAAAGGTATGAGGTGTGAGGTCAGCTGCACATTCCAGAGCGAGGACAGAAGTTCCCATGTCTGTGTGTCTGTGTTTCTGTACCTGGAGGTGAGAGAGTTCACCGTCATACACTGATTTGTTTTCCCGCTCATACGGCACATATCCCCCGAGTCTAGCCCGCCCAAACCGCACGTACAAACACAAATACCGACTACAGTAATCCACCCCGTACACATCATCAGTCGGCTGTTTTTTTAGAGGTTTTGTAAGTGTGAACGCCAAACTCTATTACCTGCTTGTTTTCGTCCAGTGCAGTTATGCATAAATAATCAGGTCAGTACTTTGTGAACGGGCTGTGTTCGAACATGCTTTTCTATGTTGTACATTTTATTTCCACCTGTATGCAAAGTTTTGGTTGTACGCAACTTAGTTTAGACCTACTTTAGTTTATTAAGATTTATGGCCAGTACTCTCAAATTTAATATAAAAAAGCAATCACAACATCAATTGCGATTTTGATTTAATGTTGATGTTAAAACAATACGAACATTTTAGTAATGGTGTAATTGTAAAACATTTTGAAGCATGCAGAAATATCTGTCGATTCCTCATTGCAATTGTAAAGCAGTGTAGATTTTGGCAGCCATCCAGGGTGAAAAATTAGCCATGGTTTACTACAGTGACAAAAACAGTTACTGTTAATTATAAAACTGTCAACGTGTTGAGTTTTATTTATCTGGTTTGCTTAGACAGTTTCTCTTACGTTTTTCAGTCTTCTGTTTGTTTGTTTATTAGTTTGTTTCTGATTCTGTTCTTTATAGCTCTTTCTATTTCTTCAGGTTGGTTTAGTAAAATTCTGTTCGATCCTGCTTCTATGTAATACTCTTTTGCTCTGTGCGTCTGTATTGTTTGCTGTTCAGCTCGTTTCGTTTGATGTTTCGTTCGAGTTCACAGAGTCTGCCCCACCTCTGCAGAGTCTGACAGAGTGCGCAGGTTTCTGGTAGAGGCAGGTTTTACCCAGCAGCAGGCAGTCTGAGCTGGTGGTCTTCAGAACAGACAAACAGCCCATTAAGATGACATGTCAACCCCTGCAGACACGCGGCTGTTCCTCAGTCTGTGGTAACTCAGAGACGTCAGGAGAGAGCCACACTGCCGTATTCATGCCCTGAATGAGAAATAAATCTGTATTGGCTTTTGTCTTCTTGGCTATTGGCAGCTTTATTTCCGCTCTGCAGCCTGTCACAGAAAAACTCAGCTTGTGTTTTGCAGTGGCCACATGTAATCATGTTAGCAACAAACGATAAAAGGATTGTATATAGATGTTTCTAAAGCATAAAAATATCATAAAGATTATTTCATGTTTTAGCTTATTTAATACCATATGCTATATATCATATTTATTGTTAGTTTTATTACGTTAAATGATAAAATAAGTTATTCAAACAAAAATAATCAAGATAAACCTACTAATCATCCAATCAGATTCATCCATAACTTTAATTACGTAGACGGTCGACAGTTCACAAAACGGTTATTATTAGAAAATGACACTGTCCTGTGATTCTGGTTGTCTTCTGAGGCTCTGGTGTGTTAAAAACGTGGCAGCCGCCTCCTCTGGACAGGCTGTGAATTCGAGAAAAACAGCCAAATAGTGGAGATGCCAGTTCTGATCCGGTTTCGGAGCACATACCTCTGCTGACGGAAACCGCGTCCCCGTTGACCCGAGGGGTGCGTGGCTGCTTTTAGAAGCAGCAGGAAATGCGTTCTAGTGTCTAGTGCAGTAACGGGCAGAGGTCTTTCGTGAAAGCCTGATTAGCCCACGGCTGTTGATATTTGATGCGTTCTCCATTTGACCGTAAATTTTCACTCAAAGCCCACAGCTGCAAAAACTGCATCAGCCAGGGTTGTCCTCTGTTTCATACACTCGTTCGTCAGCCGCAGGCCTCAGAAGTTGCATTCGCTGCTCATAACTACCTGATAAATGAATTCTTGGCATTGTAGATCTAGACTGTTTAGGCTAAAAGCATTTTCTGTTGTCCAGAGGCTAAATGGAGGCGTTCCATTTGTTGCAAAGGAATGCAGAAATGCATTATGGGATGCAGAAAATGTTTTTAAAGCAGCATCTGTCTGCTAGATGTTAGATGTATCATTTTTTAGACTAAACTTTTCTGAACTTTATTTGTAGGGAATAAAGATTGATTTCAGATTGTATTTTGTGAAATATCTAGATATTTAAGCCCTGCTGTTGTCAGTGAAACTCTCATGTGAGACGTTAGCTCAGACTGTCAACTGTGGAACACTTTAACCTAAATTAAAATCTGTATATTGCACAAGCAAAATTCAGACCAAGCCCCCATTTCTCTGTGACCTGTCACTCTCCGATTTCCAAGTTACTATTGCTACAGGAGTATTAAATTATCCACTGGGAATGTGCAGCTAAAAACAAGGGAGCGTCTCATAATGTGTGAGAAATTCTGCCTGAAACTTCATGGGCATTTCTTGTTGCCTGTTTATTAATATTATTTTCCAGCTCGCTCGTGGCGGCTAAAGTGATCAGTAAAACTCATTGTACAGTGGAAGGTGTAATATCAACTTTTTGCAGATCACTATAAAAGTGATCTGGTTTTTTGCGATTTAATTTAAGGAACTAACGTCAAATGAAGAAGAAATATTTCTGAACCCAGCTGTATGTTTGATTTTACAGCAGATATCTCCCTGTGTTTTTCTGCAGTTCAGAAATGAAAGTTGACCCTCATCTCTGCAGGCCGGTGAAGCTTGGAAGCTGCGCGACTGCATGCATTTGAAAGCAGAACGGTTGCTTTCACACTCGTGTGTGCTGGTTGATGGGTTTGTGCGATAAGCACCAGAGATGTATTTCACAGGGCGAGCTGACACATTGTCTTTATCTCCATATCTTCCTAGATCTTCATGCTTGTTGCTTGTTTGTACAGTGCTTTCAGAGTCTTTGTTGACCTCATATGAAGATGAGATTGTGCTTGTACACAACCTCTAAACATCTAGCAGACTCTGCGACGTTTGTTTGCCATTCAAAGCTGTTGTCAACTTTCACATTTGTCACTATTTTGTCGCACTTTACTCTGTATGCATCACTCGATTAGTCGTGTCTTAATTTCGGCATCTAATAAAACCCCACAGCCATTACCAAGGCATGGCGTAAACAGCAGCAACTTAAAACCTGACATCACCCCAGTGACCCCCACAAATCACTCGTAAAGCAGCCCGGTGTCCACTCTCATTCAGGTCACCCCCACGTTTCCAAAATGCTTCACAGATTTGCTTTTGCTTGATTATTGGCTTAGAAATAATGCAGCATCTTAATTATCTTAAGATTTAACCCAAGAATTGTCTTTGTTTTAAATATTTTAATTTAAATTAGATTTTGAGTCTCAGATTTTTAAGTGTGGGCTTTTGAACCCCAACTGTTTTTTTAGTTAATTTAGGAGTGTAAACCAGTAATCTTTATGAAGTAGATGCAGAAGGGCTGGAAAAGCAGGATTCTCACTGGTCAGATCTGTGGAAATTCAAGGTATTGAACTGTCACAACTACTGTATTTATTTATTGTAGTTGTTCTTATATTTAAGTTTCTGTAAAGGGAACAGACTGGAGTGGCCAATGCAATTCATCTCACAACTGCTCTATGTTTCTGCATGCTGGGACATGTTGCTATGGTGATATGTTGTCGTTTTATGATGTTTGTTCAGTTATCTTCAGGGGCCTGATGTAAACGTTTCTTGCGAGTATTTTGGTGCCGTAATAATACAGTATGTGTTTTAGTCCCATTAAAAATTTAGACATTTATTCACCCTCTCCTAACCCTTGTGACTCTGTGACACCAAAGAAATAAAACAGAATGTCCACAGAAACCTGTTCAGACACGATTAGTTGTCGACCAGACGATTTTGAAAGTGTAGTTTCAGTCTGTACCTCACTCTTCAGGTTTTATCTTACTAATCTTATCTGCACCTTTACAGGCAAATTTGTGGGTTTTTTTTGTTTTATTCATCAATTCTTGGTAAGATGTGGTGAAACTGACATTTCAGTCTGTGATGGGAAAACTATTAGCATCCAGTAACGATGGTTAAGCTGCAGATATTCGCACATTGTGTGAAAAACCAAACGCGTTGTGACCAAAAAGACTGCAAGACACCTGCTTATACCACAAATCACCCGCTCTCTTTGTCTTTATGAGTAACATGTTTGTCAGAAACAAGATTTTGTTGTATCATGATATAATAATTATAATGTTTTAATTTATTTTAAATATGAATATTTGTTCTTATATTTCATAATTATTATAAGTGAATTGGACTGTTGTCTAACAGCAGAGCTTTTATTATGGAGGAACGTTCTGTGGAATAATCATCATCAGATGTTGATGGCAGATGTCAACGTTCTTTTTCTCTCGTCACAGTTTGCCCCAGCACGCACATCCGCAACAACGCCACCAACCTGCGTGTTCTGGAGAACTGCACGGTGATTGAGGGCCACCTGAAGATCCTGCTGATGTTCAAGACCAAACCGGAGGACTTCCATGGCCTGAGCTTCCCGAAGCTGGTCATGATAACAGACTACCTGCTGCTGTTCCGCATCTATGGCCTGGAGAGTCTCAGCGACCTCTTCCCGAACCTCACCGTCATCCGCGGCACCAACCTCTTCTTCAACTACGCCCTGGTCATGTTCGAAATGCTCCAGCTGAGAGAGATCGGCCTCCACAGCCTGACCAACATCACGCGAGGGGCGGTACGCATCGAGAAGAACCCGGATCTCTGCTACCTCTCCACCCTCGACTGGTCCAAAATCCTGGACTCGGTGGAGGACAACTACATTGTGGCCAACAAAGATGATCGTGAGTGTGGAGACGTTTGCCCGGGTATCATGTCTGGTGTGATAACCTGTATGCAGACCACCATCAACGGACATTTTGGCGACCGATGTTGGAATCAGGATTATTGCCAGAAAAGTGAGTTGTGTTTTTATTGAAATAATTGTTTATTAATATTATTTACTTTGAATTATTTATTTAATTAGCCCTTAAATAGTTTGTATATGTTGAGCTCTCTCTCTCTCCCTCTCTCTCTCCCTCTCTCTGTCTCTCTCTCTGTCTCTCTCTCTCTCTCTCTCTCTCTCTCTCTCTCTCTCTACCAGTAACCATAGCAACCAGTGCTGGGCTGTTATATAGATTTGTCACAATGTATTTGCAGTGAATTTACTGGCAGCATGACACTTATCAGTTTATTGTAAAGACTCGGTTTTCTAATCCATTGCAGAGCAAATGCATATCATGTTATATATAAAATATTTTGATAAGTTTCAGAGCTGTGATGCAGGTCTAATAGCAGCTCAACCTCCCTGCTGGTTAATTAACTGCTGTTGTAGTAAACAGAGATCTGACGTGACGACTTGAGTGATCTGCATGTCAAAGCTGCTTACGATAACAAAGATGAACAGTGTGTGAGCGAGCGAGCGAGAGAGAAAGAGAGAGATTGTGTTGGCTGGCAGACGCTGCTGTAATACAGACGAGGACACTCTGTGCCAATACAAATCTTGGATGTTTGAAAGTTCAGCATGTTCCTCACCTGTTCTTTGTTCACCTCACACCTCCTACACCCTGAATCAATCAAACATCTCATTTACATTCACCTTGTGCGGTTTTCGTTTTTGGAGCGAAATGAATTAGAAGCGTTCAATATGTCTGTCTGATCTCAAATGCAGCCGGGAATCAATAATCAATTAAAAGATGCATTAACGCACACGGAAAGTTGTAGAATTTTACACCGCATGGAAGGAAGCGCTTTGATTCAGAGATCACGACTGCTGTGAAGGTTAGCGTTAGTGCTGGCTGCCTAGCAACCAACAGGTTGATTAGCGAGGACTTTGTTCAGACAAAAGTCTTCACAGGCTGTCGGTTTTCAAAAAAGTACTTTTGCATGTTTTTGATTGTTGTCGTGGAACGTGTTTCTGTAGTGATGTCACTTCAGCACTGCTGACTTCATGCAGATGAGGTCAGGCTCTTCAGTAAGGCCAACAGGTTCTGATCCGACTTCAGCCCAAATAAAGATCCACGCTGGCAGCGAGAAGGTGTCAACGGGTCCTCAAAGTGCAGCAGGCATGCATGACTCCACTGTCGGTCATGTGATAGGTGAGAGTTCAGTCAGACCTCATGTCAAAGCCGAGCCCATGTCTGGATCATGATGCAGTGTTGCTGTATATGGCAGGATCTGCGAGTGTGTAACGCTGCATCCAGTTTCCTTATGACTGCCAGATGAACACAACCTGTCCGTGTTTGCTTGTTTAGCCCCACCATCATGTTTTCATGTTCCTGTAAGGAATTCTGTTATACCACAAATAGTAAAAGGGGAAAACCGCTGACAGCGTTGACAGAATATTTTCTGCCTAGTTCCAGAACAATCTTTATGTCTTTGTTTTCCTTCTTTGTTTTTAATTAAAGGTAAAGTTTGTCTCTTTTTTTGGAGTTTAATACATTCTTCTGTCCCTGTAAGATATGCAGAATTAGGTATGCAAGAATCATTCCCTAAAAAATGTACACTTACTAGTGCCGTTTACATACATCCATTGATTTGGAAGTGAAAAGGGCTGCGAATGCTGTTTTATGTCGATTTGTAGCTAATATTCTGTATGCATTAAATCGATTGTGGAAGCTCCACCAAATGAATAAACGTAAGAGTCCGAGTTTTTCAAGAATTCAGTTTCTGTGTGTGTAGAGTCAACATATTAACTGTTTAAGTTTAGCTGGTGGAAAGATAAAATCTCTGCAGGTGCTTTTGTAAACGTCGTTTTTCATTCCTAGCTAAACAACAAAAAAACTCTGAGTACTTGAAACGAAGCTGCGGGTTCAGTTGAACTGGTGTTCAGAGTTAATGACAATGCAATAAACACAGACGCAGAGTCCCTGCCCTGGTAACATTTGTCCGTGATTCTTAAGTTAGAGAAAATGGTTACAACAGAGAAAGCCGGCGAGTACAAATATCAGATCTTTATAGATAAGAGATATCTCTTCGTTTGGCACACTGCGTTGTGTTATTCTGTGAGTATATCTGTTTCGTCGACAGCAGCTCTTGCACAACACAGAGGTTTCTGGGTCAAAGTTCAGCCGTGGCGAGTTCGCTGGTTTTTTGTCGTAGCGTTTTTTTTCCGTTCTGATGATGTGGACTTCAAGTCGTTGTTTCTACTACCAGTTGCTGTGATATAACAGCTTAACTTTAACCTGGTTAACTGAAGCTAAAATGTCTCTTTGGTTTGGTTGCATAAAATCCAAATTTTATCTCATTTTAAGCTCCATGATTATTGATATTGAAGTGATATTTTGTGTTGAAACACAAAAACAATATATTGACTTTGTTTGCTTCCAAAGGTGTAGCGGAAAGTGGTTTGTTGGTATGATGAAGTGATTTATTAAACCTTTTCTTCTTGTGTTTGGCATATAATTGTCCTGTTGTTAACATTTTAGTGTGTGTTTTTATTGCTGTAAAATAGATATAGTCTATATCTAAAAATAGTAGATATAGTATAGATAGTCACAGATATACAGTGAGCTGAGAAATCTATACTGAAATTCTTCAACTCCAGTTCAATTTAAATTAAAGCTGAAAATTAACAAAGAAAAAAGAAACAAAATGAGGTGAAGAAAGTGAAGAAGAAATATTTAAGATTCTGTTTCGAAGCCTCTAATCAAATGTAAGCAAGTAAGTGACGTTTACAGTGAAATGTTGATTTTGTATGTAAGGTCGTATTTTTCTGCTGGCTTTGAAGTGCATCAAATGATCTTTGGAACAAATTGTTATGCTGATTATTTACTTTAAAAAACAAACAAAACAAATGTGCAAAATATTGTTTTCAAATCAGAAAAATGAGAATTTCACCATTTGTCTCACAGCTTTTAGGCCACGAAATTAGAAATTATAATTGTAAATAATATGTAATTCTATAACAAAGATACAAAAATACAAATTGTATGATATGTGTTGTTTTGATTGCTGTTAGCTCTGCATTTTTAAAAGAAAAACGAGCAGAAAGACGCGCAGGGAATGTTGGGAAGCCCTGGTGTCCACTAACACATCTCCAACACGTTTAAGATCCACTTCAGTGGGTTTAAGAAGGTGATCTTCTCATTGTCATGTCTTAGCTGAAAGTCTCTGAAAAACGTCTGATGTTTTTCTGATCTTCTGGTCTTCACTGACAGTAAAGCTTGTGAGATATCCACATGGGACTGCAGAAATCTAGCCTTTATAGAATGACAATAGATTGTTTGTGTGCTTGTTTATTTTGTCGTGTACATCGCATTTAGCGTCCCTCATCCGCAGAGACAGAATAAAGGCACCATATCTGAAGGACATCTCTTCCTGTCTGTTTTACCTACATGTAAATTGTTTTGATGATTAAAATCTTGTCTTATTTCTCCTGGTAGTTTCAAAAGTGGTTGAGTCAGAGGAAACGTCTGATTTATACAAACCTGAAAACTCAAGCACACAACAGTCCTCTTGTGTGGTATGTGGTGGGTATGAAATAGCATGTTTTGTGTAATGTTTATGTAGGCCATATTATGTAGGTTATTGTGTATAGGGCGTGGGCTGTAGTATGTAGGTTAAAGGGTGTAGGGTGTATGTAGGGCATAGTACAGTATGTAGGGTGTATTGTGCGTGTGTGTGTTCATAACATCTCAACATTGGCTGTTGAGCCTGCATTGTTACTGTGGACATGGTTTGAGGGTACACACAGGGGATGTGTGGCGCTATTAAGTGTTATTTTGTTCTGAATACATAATTTCTGTCTGTGCTGCTCATGTTATCAGCTGTACTGAAAACCATCTTATCAAACCACAAGGGTAATGTGGAATCAGACAGAAACGACTTTCCAGCGCACTGTCTGGTTTAACTTCACATACAACTGCGGCAACAGAACGAAATACCGTGTGTTAGCTGTATCTTCTGTCTGCTGTTAGAGGAAATGAGTATCAGTGCAGGTTTTTGAGTATCAGTGCCTCTGAAGCGCTGGAGGGTATGTGTGGTTTTCCAAACCCATCTCAGAGCGGGTCAGTCAGATCTCTCCTCACAGTAAAGAGATCCTCAGTGTGACAGATAAAGAGCTCATGAAGATTCCCTCTCACCGTTTTACTGCTCATTCCAGCTGGAGGTACATCTGCTCGGCTTGAGCAAGAAACAGCTTTTCTCTTTTGTAGCTTTTATTTTAGCATAAAAATATATTAGACATAACAGTAAAATCATAAACGTGGTAAATGATAGGTCCAAACAGTTCTGTTTGGCCCGTGTTCATTATAAAATGATTTTTGTGAAGCACATATTTCAGTTTTGGTCTTCAGGGTTCAGTATGGAACGTCTCTGGATCTTGCACAAAGATCTCTTGATTGAGGATCAGAGGAGGCGTTTCATGAGCCCAACGGTCATGGCACCCTGGAGTCGTCGCTCCTCACTGTGCACATGAGAGGGTTTGAGTTTCCCCACTGAACTCTGACACAGATACTGTTGCCTGGATCACAAGTTCTCACTACCATCTAAACCAGCATAGCGCTGCCTCGTGCATTGCATGCAACCGCTTGCAGCAAACGCATTCTGACAGCCGTTTATTTGGAAAAAGTGAAAAGTGACTGTGTCACCTTGTGTGTTTGGTCGTTATTTCGTTTTTGCACACGTGTGTGTTGATGTAAGTCTGTGTGTTGCGTGTGTGTGATGGCTTGTATGTAGAGTGTCCGCAGAGGAAGTGTGAGGCCCTGTGGCAGCTGCCTGCAGTCGTTTTCCACAGCAATGTGTTGCATGAGGCACACTGTTTTAATGTTGTGTTTCATCTAGTTATTCTGAACGTCTCCTGTGTAAACGCCTTCTAAGAAAAGTATCCAATCAGGTACAATTAAACCCAAATCCAGCCAAATAACTTGGCGCTTTCTAATGATCTTTTAGTTGTACAAGAAAACCCACCATCATTTTTTGTAAAGGGGAAGTTATGCATGTCTGTTTGCTGTGTGTTTGGGGTAAGATAGTTGTCCACGAGCTGTTTCTGTGAATGACCGCCTCATGTTTTGATCAAAGAAGAGTGCGTATCGTAAACATCCATTTCACGTTCGCTTCTCCGGTGGCTTGTGTTTGGCTAAGGAAGCGTGGGTTGTATGGGATTAGCCGTTTCGGAAGAATAGCTTTAGCAGCTGTACTTCCTCCCTGATTCTGTGTGTGTGTGTGTTTGCAGTGGACTACCCCAGCCTTCATTCATTAGCTAAACAGGAAGCCCTGAGGGAGATAAAGTCTCTCTCTTCTTTCTTATCAATGGCAGCGTTTTTACACCCTGTATTTGCACAGCAATACTGACACACTTCTCTGATAAACTTCCTCTCTCGTCTGGCTCTCTTTCTTTCCCTCATCTGTTCAGCGTCCTTGGAAAGGGGGACGCTGAAGCCACAGAGACAGTACACTTGAAATCTTTCTGCCATGCATGTAAATATGGGGACGTAACTAGAGGAAAGTATTTGCATGTGTCGTTGGACTGTTAAATGTGAGCAGATGTGGTGTCACTAGTGCGAAATAAATCGTTGTCCTCATTGTTTTGTGTGGCTTTGTTTTTGTTTCTGATTGGATGTGTGTAGCTTGGATCTCACGTGCAGCTTGTTTGGTCTGTTTTTATCGAAATGTTTAATGTAGCTGAGTGTCGTAAATGAAATTGAAAAATCAAATGTAAACAATTTCGTGACATTGACAATGTTAAATTCTTCGTACACAAGGTCACAAGTTGTGTAGTCAGTGCTAGCTCACGTGTTTGCTGCTATCATCACAAAAAAACATTCTGACATTTAACTTTATTTTTAAAAATATTTTAAGTTGTTATACTGATAACAAAACTTAAAGCGAAAGCGATGTATTAAATTATACAACAATGCAATATAAACGCATGTTCGTGTGGTCTTTGTCTTTTGAACACTGTTGTCTATCAGTGTTTCGTGTCAAGAACACTAGATGTACATTTTATATTTCTACATTTAAACTCAATTTTGGATTTTCGCTCAGAGAAAGTTGTTTTTTGCTATAAAACGTTACGTGATAAACGTCTGAGAATCTGAGAATGTTGAATAGCAGACAATGAAGACAAGTCAGTTCTGTGCTGCCCTCTCTATGAGCGATCCGGAAAACTGTCTCTCTGGAAGTGTTGAACGTCTGCTCCTAAACATCAGTTATATTAATAAATGAGGAGAGGTCATCGACATGCAGGTTGTGCAGTTTTCCAGTGTTGCTAGGCAACAGTGAAGCAGCCGTGTTGAAAAGCAAGTCTGTGTGTGTGATGAGTTTTCTGATGGGCTGTGTGTATTCAGGCAAATGTCTTCCACACAGATCAGGAATCTGGCTTTATTGTGACGTTCACAGAAAATATTGGAATTATTATTTATATTTTATGTCTTTGTGCGGCTCTTCTGCTTTCCACAGGTATCAGGCATCTCGCGAGACATGTGGAAGTGACTAACTTTGATGAGAAGCTCGTGTTTTTGATCGTAAAGCATTTGTGTTCGCAGAACGTTGGAGATTTCTGTGGAATTGGGTTGCTTGTGCCCCGCCCGTTTGATATCAGTTATGAATTATGAAATATTCATCATTTTATTAATTTCAGCTACCAAAGAAAAGAAAGTGAAAGTGTATTGAAAGTGTATTTCAATTTTTGATGTATATATTTGAATATATTTTATATTTTACATGTGTCTACAAAATCCCACAGATTTGATCTGGTTCTTAATAAATCCTACATAAACATTTTTAAAAATGATCTTTTTGACTGGTTAACAATCAGCAAGCAAAAATAAACAGCTTTATATAATATTTTTAGGATTTTTTATTTGTAGTATTTCCATTTGCATATTTGTGTTTTCCATTTTCCAAGTTTTGTGTATAAATGTCAGTTAGTAGTGCATTATAGCCATTTTATTTATCATCTTATTTCTTATTTGCTTAAATTGTGTTTTGTATGTATAAACATAATATTGGCCGTTGGTGACCCTGCCGTCCAGGTTTTTTATTGCCATTATCTATGTAAGAAACAAACACACATAATCTGTCGTTCAGAATTAAAACACTGTTCATAAATACAAAAATTTAATGTGTGTATTGGGGCATTACTAATCACTATAAGCGTGATTAAACGTATCAGGAACAGACGGAGAATACGTTGCTCCAGGCTTCCCGAATGGCCAGGATTAATTGTGTAGTGAAGGAGGCATTGCTTAACTTGCACCTATGTACAGGTGACAGTAGAGGTTTGTTTTCAAGCCATGAATGTGACACATAACCGCGTTGACTGTATTCTCATATTATTAGTGTATCTTTACTGCTCATGGGCATTAACTAAACAGGTGCTGGTTAAGTAGTAGCGTCTCTGGATGTCGAAGAGCTTTTTCAGACAGTCTGACATACGAGTCAACCACTCTGCTTTGAAGAGAATGACTCAATCGGTTATGAATTGTGTTGATGTCATGGCCAAAGTTGGATCAACAACCCGAGCGGTTTAATGTAGTACAGATACATCATGTGATCTCTCATAACGTACCTGTTGTTTAACCCTCATATGTCACTTTTAAGGGCGTTACCTGTTCACAAGATCTGTGGCTCTTGGGTTACTGCCGGTCGAAATATGTTTGCACTGTATACAAGCAATATTACAGTGCATATAACATTTGTAATGAAATATTAAATGACTGCTGCATGATGCTGTCAGATATTCCCCTCTAGTTTGTTTGTCTCAGGCTGTTGTTGTTATTGTTTCCTTCGTTGCCACTCGGCAGCACATCTTGGCGCCTGGTGCCTCGACTGTAAAAGCTCACAGCTGGCGAGTGGCGAATGGAAGGACCTCTGGATTGGTTTGTTGCTCGTCCCCTCGTACTTCTCATTGTCTCTAATGAGATGTTGGGGCTTGAATGATCGTCAGTTTCCGCACTTTCATCAAAGCGTGAGGCTTCCCTCAGAGTGAGAACCAGCTGTGGGTTCTCCCACGCAGAGCACTGACTCAGTGCGGAGAGTCTTGGGTTCCAGTCACATTCTAACCCGCCCTGCCACAGACTGTGTACAATTTTCTGCCGCGGCTCATACCCCCTTGTAGCTCATCAGGATGTCACTTTTGAGTTTATGGGTTTATGGCTTTACGGCACATTGTAAGGAAACCCCACCCTGGATCTCCTAAGATTATCCAGTGTAGTTCACTTTAGTGAAGTCTGGATTAATTTAAAATGTTCACATTAACACAGAATTCTTTGAAAGACACCTTAATTTGTAGCTATAGGATTATTATAAAGCTATTACTTTATTATGTTAAACTTTATGTTTGGGTTTTAAACCTTAAATGTTTGTGACCCTAAAACCAGCCTAACGTCTAGGCAACCCAGAGACTAGTTTATTTAGTAGACAGCAAGGTTTTTTGTTCTCTCACTCTGTTTAAGAGCACAGATTAAATTCTGTTCACAGAGAACTGAACCCGTGCTTCTGGTCCGCTGGGTCAGAGTGCTTTACAGCTGTGAAAAGAGTTACCGTCCTGTGAGTCTGCAGGATTTCCCTAAATCAGCCGAGTTTGGGAAAGCAAAGCTCTGGATTCTGTCACCGTGCCATACTCCACTGAACTATGAGTCAGACCCGAAACAACTCGCTCTTCTGATCCGGTTTTATCCTCTAGAACTTTGCCAGCTCGCAGCCATTCCAAGAAAACATGTAAACATCCTGATTGTTCGCACCATAGGCGGGGGATGAGCACAGAAACGCTTGGCAGAGCTTGCAGAAAATGTATTTTTAGATCGCCGGAAACGGGGACCATGCGGTTCACAGTATTTCTGGGTTATTATATCTCTTTAAAAAATGAACGCTCCAGCTACGATTACAGATGCCATGTGGCGTGCATGTAGCATGCGTATGTGAGGATTCCCCTCACGTGCTGTTAATAAAGTTTATTTAAATCAGACGGTGGAGCATCACGTCATCAGCTTTTGTGCTGAACGGTGTGTCAGATAGAATTGTAGTTCTGTCTTTGTTCAGTGATTTCAGCTTGTTTTGCTACTGCTCTGTTCTCTTTAAATCTCTTATTTACAGTGTTTACTCATGACGGTCAGTGTCTTCTGCTGTTTATAGTGTGATCTCAGAAGTAAACACTTTTAAGAAGAGTTGTTTCTTGTTGATTGCTAACAAACAAAACTTGGATTCAGTGTCCAAGACTGGTTTTACTATTTTTTTTAAAGAGCATAAGTCTGTTTATTATTATTATTATTTTAACATTTTTATTTTATTATTAGCATTATTATTAATATAATAATAATAACTGATGTTTATTTTTATTCTAATTCCAGATTAATGATTTTATTCCATGATTAATTATTCATTATTTTTAATTCAGTGAGACTGATTCAAACTGGACGTTAGACACCACACTTTACCTTTGACCCGTTTTCAGGTTTTATGATATTCTTGTGTCTAATTGCTGTGAAATGTAACTGTATTGATGGTGATGTCTGCTAACTGTATAACTGACTGATGTCCGTGTTTCTCACACAAGAACATTCGCAGTGCGGTGCCTCTGTCCGTGACTTCAGAGATCCTGCTTGAATCGGTCAGGAGAAAAGGAAATCAATACGTTTTCCACAGCTCGTTCTTGCTGAAGGCCACAGTGGAGAGTGTGCCAGGGAAGTTGTCTTCAGTTTAGGCTAACAGCCCTGACTGTAAACTGTGTTTGGTGTGGCACATTCGTTCCTGCTACCTGTGGGATGTTGTTTTGATCTTATGGTTGTGAGTTTGTAACTGTTTTGAGAAGTGTGGTGTTTAACCAGCCATCACATTCTCCATGAAGACGTTTGTGTTTTGATAATTGATTTCCTCCATGTGACCACGTGCTGGTGATTTTCTCATTCTGATCTCGTCTCTTTCTTCTCCCTAACGATTCGGCTGTTTATAGCTTTATCACGTCTACCCTGCTGTAGCCTCCTGCGAACAAACACCCCCCAACCCCTGGCCTCTATTGAGTTTGCATTGTGACAGCCCCCCACCCGCACTCTCCCCGTTTCTAAGGAAGGGCTGGGCTGGTCAGCTGACTGCACGGAGCTGTTGTTTATCACCGTGTTGTAGGTCGAGAGGGCGACTGTTAATCTTTAACATTCAGTGCTGCCTGTTGCCCTCTGTCTAAACAGTGACCACCGCAAGTAGCTATCATCCAACTTGTGTGTAATGTTGAGTTTGCAGAACACGTTCTGTCCTCTTACAGGTCAGATTGTTGAGTTAAATTTCCCTTCAAATCATGTTGATTCAGATTGCACATCACCTCAAAATCTGAAGAAAATAAGACGTTAAATTTGTTTTTGTTTTATCAATTTAGGCCTGTATACTGTATACTATACAATACTACCATGATGTGTAGTAGTAGTAATAATAGTAGTAGTAGTAGTAATAACCAGTGTAACTGGTATATCAGAAATAAAGAAAACAAATAGGGGGTGATATTGTCATGAAAATAATGCATTATACACATCATTTTCTGCATGTTCTGCATGGTTTCTTAAATCGGTGTTTTGATTTTGAGGTGAAGTGGCATTGTTGAGGTTGTGTATTCTCTCTGTTGGACTGCATTAGTCTCACAACAGAAGCCCATCATATCAGTGATGTGTGTGAAAAAGAACAGTCAGATGGTGATGTTTGGTCTCATCATTATATCCAGCTGTGCTCTGTCTGCACAAGAAAAACACAATGGCTGTTAATGGCTGTTGTCCATTTCCTATTGGATATTATTTCTTATTCTGCACTCCAGGTATACCACACAATGAGTAAATGTTTCTTGAGTAGCATTGTATATAGACTGTGTGCAAAATAAGGCCACAGATGGCTTTACTGTAAATATACAGTACAGAGAACTGTGAACTAGCAGCATACGTGTTTGTTTCCAGCTCCCTGCGTTCTCTTGTCTGTTTTCCGGCTGTCTGTTTTACGTGAGTCATACTTTCCTTATCTGAGAATCTTGAAGCAGCTCATTAATAAATATTCCAGGAACGTAACAGTCTCAACACGTCTGAGGGATGCAGGAGTCAGGATGCAGGGTGTTGTGGGAGCGGTCGACAGTGTTTGTTGAATAACATCACTTTTATTGTTTCTGTTATTGATCAAAATTAAACGTGCTTGCCAAGGTAGCCAAAAATACTACTTATGGGTTTTATGGGGAATATTATGGGTTAGTTTAGATTGTTATATTTAAACTTTACTATTTATTTACCTAACTATTAATCAATAACAATGATTATTGTTGTTGTTTTTAATGTTATTTTTAATTTAGCTTTACACTTCTTGCTATATTTTCCTGTCTCAACTGTTTGTTCAACATTTTTTCCGTAAAGCTGCTTTGCAACATTGCAAAATTGTAAAAAGCGCTATAAAATTAGAATAACATGGAATATTTATGGTTGTTTGGGAATGTTATATCAGTAAAACTTATAGAAACATCTCTTCTCTTCACGAGCAGTCTGGAAATGATGACAGCTGTGCAGTCAAACCTGTAACCCAGATTTCACTGACGAGAAAACCAGATTATGAGTTTTCCAGCTATCACTGTAACCCAGGAAACCATCTCCCTGTCTCTGACCGCAGGAGAGACTGAGCAGGCCTCGCAACGCAGTCGTTATGTACCAGCTGCAGAGAGCGAGTGATGCGGACAGAGAGCTCTGCATGTGTGGCTCGCTGCTGCGCTGCGTCGTGAATATGAAGCAGCTCTGTATCTGCACTGCAGTCACTGTGATGCTGCAGGTTTGTAGAGCAGGGTCAGCCCAACACTTTCAGCCCTGGTGCAGGCATGCTGACCCTGTCGCAATCCTCGCTGCACTGCTGCTCTCAGGAGTCTGTACCGTACTGTTTGAAAACCAGTCAGATGGGATCTCCTGCAACTTTAGCATTTACTTTATCTCTGTTTTCTGTTCACCTACCCACAACACAAAACCGCTAGAACGGGCCTGACCAAACGAAATCTTGAGGCTTTTCTTTCCATGCTGTCCTCATTTGGCACATGAACTTGGAACAGTTCCACCTGCAGAAAACAGCCACCCTGAATCAGACATTCCCTGAGTTCAGATACTCTTTATTTGTTAATTCGAGAAGATAATGACCTATTCAGTTTCCTTTGTGGTTGACAAGCATGCCTGCTTCATAACTGGTTCTTTTAAACCCAGGTGACGTTACGTGTATTATGTGAATTTTTTTCACCAAAGTCTAAATCTTACAGTAGTATGGTACGTTCAGAAGCTACGCTATTTTATGCAGTGTGTTAGTTTCCATAACATCAAGGTGCTTACAGGTTTTAAACGGCAGTTTCTGTGAACTGAACTTCACAGTTATTGTTTCAGAGAATGCTCAGATTCTCACTTTTTCATCTGTTGTAGCAGTGCCAATTTGCTGTGACCTTTTCCATACTTCAGTTATAACCATTTCCACCCAGCCGAATGGCCCTAGAAGATATCCACAGGCCGGTTCTGTCCGTCACAAGACTGGCCAATCAAAACGCTGCCTGTCTCTTTCTGGACCCTAAGGAGAAATGGTAAACCGGTTCTGATCAGCGGCAACAGGGACGGGATGGGCATTGGTTTTTGACGTTGCCTCTGCAGCAGCAGTCTGGTTTTATCAAAGAAACACCCTCTGTAACTAAGAGAGGAAGGTCAGACATGACTGTTGTGTGTCTTTGTAGATTTGTACTGAAGGCTGGCTTGCTATTGAATTACTGGATGTGTTTATATACAGCAGACGTACATCTGGAATGCCAAATGCATTCCAAAGCTTTGCATTTACCTCTGTAGTGTGTAGTTTCACAGCAAATCTGAGACCAGTTTCCTGTTGAGAATTAAATGTTTTCACAGAATTATTAATGAATAAAGACAAGCGCAGTAAAGCAGTTGGATTTACAGGCCTCATATCTGAAATATAATTTCAATAGATCAGTAGAGCTGTGAAGATACAACGCAAGTAAAAAAATATCTACAAGGGTATGCCGAGACCTAGACTGAAGTCACATAGCCACAGCAATGCTGTAAGTCCTGCAGACAGATGTCCTCACTGAAGAACCATCTCTGATCATCTAGATAACAGGTGACTCACTGCTTTTCTGTAGGAAACCTTTATTGAATCATCGTCTGGGTCCTGGAACATTCTGGACGATTGTGATGGTCTGTTTGACCCCTGCTGATGTACAATAATCCAGTTTTGTCATTGAACGGAAGCTTTCAAGGATGACTCTTGACTGTGTGTAGAGCAGATGTCAGCTTCCCAGTACAACTCAGCAATGCACAGTTTTTAATTGCTTTGAAATAATTTTCTTTCGTGAACCTCAGAGCAGATTCCAACTTCCTGCGTGTGTAATAATGTTTTATTCCCTGTTTTTTGAATACAGTCTGTTAACCTGTTAGTGTTTATTACAAATACTGTGGAGAAACCCAGCTGTGATTCTGTGAAGTGTGTTTTTCCTGCACTTTCTTGTGTGTCATGCTGCTGTAGTCTGTGTGTAATATCTGTAATGGCTCTCAGATCATTCTGGTTTCATGTTTACCTCTGTAAGTACACAGTTTAAGCAGAATGCTTTGAACAGATTTTGAGATTTCAGGAGTTTCAAGATCTCGGCTGTCCAAACAATGACACTAAATGCAAATGTTGTGTTTCGTAATGCTTGGAGGCAGACATTTTGGAAGGCTCATATGAAGGGATGTTACTAAGTGATTCAAGCTCTCTCGGTTTGTATGTGCTTGAGCACTGGGTGTTGTAGGGTGTGTGTGTGTGTGTGTTTGGTGACAGACACTCCCACGACTTGTTCAAGCAGGTCGCTCGCTCGCTCCAGTTGTGAGGTGCACACACACACACTCACACCCTCAAAGCAGCAAAACAAAGACGGCTGTCATAAACCTGCATCCTGCTTAAGTTACCTACTGCTGTACTTGTGCTAACAGATTGACTGCCTCACAAATAACACGAAATGTTGAGGCAGCTGTGTGAACTCCTGTTGAAGAGGTATTTGCAGAGAATTTGTCAAAGATTTGTTTAATAGGCAAATTCTGTGGATTTGAATTCTGTTCGACCCTTGCGAATCCTTTATCCTGTGTGTAACCAGGGTCAGAAGTTAACAATTGCAAAGTAAATGTCACATTCCATTTTTACGGGGACAAATGCATTTATTAAAATGATGCAAAATACACTTTCATGATTTTTACATTTTGAACATCATACACTGGCAGTGATCACAAATATTTTGAACTCTGTTGACAATTCTGAATTCATTTGGACTTTAAATATATTTGTCTCAGAATCCAAAAAAAATCCATAATAATAAAAAGAAATACAAATTTTAATCTTTCTGCAAAACAACAGCAGTGATTATGCATAAAAACAGTAGAGACCCCAGAGAGAAGATGTGTGTTCACTCAGGAGGGCGGGGGGGATCTGCTGTCTGCAGTCACTCGTGTATGTGTGGAATGCAGAGAGAGGAGACTGCGCCCGCCTGCGTGCATGCTCGCTCCTGCCTGCCTGCCCTCGTGTATTCCTCCCCCAGCGCATCTTCTGCTGCCTGTCCACCGGCACATCAGGGGTTAAAACTGGGCGGATCTTTCACTCTGTTGGAAGAGGCTATTGAATGGCTGCCTTCCACAGACAGCAAAAACATTGGTTAAGGGTGAGGGCGGATCTAAGGCTGGAGGCAAACTCCGGACCAGAGCTGGATTGGGAGTCTATAATATATATGATTTAGATTTTATATTTATTAATCACATTGTGCAGCTGTAGATCTGTAGGCTGTATTGACACTGAAAAGTTTAATGTACAGATTTGATACAAATATCCGTTATTTTTTCTGCAGGTTTATATTCACTGGGGACATACTGACTGAGTTTACAGTGATTAAATATAATACCACAAACAATTTAAGTGTTGGTATCTTTTATTTCATTATTAAAGACCTTAGACAGTGTGTTGTTTTTAGACAGTTTCTGGTAACGTACTATGGGATACTTATTTATCTCTATCTTTAGCTGTCCGTTACAAACACTTTAAAGACTTCTTTACCCACAAGCCCCGTCACCTGCAGGCTCTCCTGTCCCCCTCTCATTTCAGACAGGCAGCGGTACGGCCACCCCATTGTCTTGTCTGTGTTGTTTTGGTCCTGTGGGGTCACCTCTGTCACATGATGGAGGGTTTATGGTTTATGGCACTAATGAAGTCATTTATCACTGCAGTGTAACCTGTAAGACCAGCTTTGTAGTTAATGTTGTATATTTACTCTGTACCTGTATGTTTTCTACATGTTTATAATAGTATGTGAACAGAATATGGTAGCAATAAATTATTAAACTACGTTTGAAAGGAAACATAATTTTTGTAATTCTGCTTGGTGACGCAAGTGGTGCAGAATTTTCACACTCCTGGCCACACTCAAGTCGAGTGCCTTGCATTGTGGGATACGGTGTTGCATGCAGTATGCTTTGTTGTATGTTGCACCACTTGCCAGGTCAACATACAGAACATTTAAATACTACATAATGCTGTTGCAAAAGAGTAGCATGCTATTGCAAACATGTTTCTGGAGCTGCAGTTTGTCCGGGCTGAGTTTTTGCTGTGGCCTAGCCGGCATCTGATGTGATCGTGTTGGCTGTTATAAGGAAGGTGACTAGCCGCGCGCTGTATCCATTTATTTTCACACCTGCACAGCACGAGCGTGTCTTACAGATGGACCTGCGGCCGAGCTGTGAATCAGTTCTGAATCACTTCCTTCCTGCACTGATGAAAGTCAGAGAGCTGCTGAAGACCTTTCATCACCTGCCATGTACCTTATCCATGGTGTTATTAAACATAATCACACACATGTATGTTTACATGTGTAAATGTTTCAGGATTGTGATGTGGCTGTTATGTATTGCTTTTCCTTTATTTCAGTAATTATTTATTGAACATTTGGGAACCTGGACACAAACTTGTTTTTATGTTTTTCTTAAATAAATAAAAGTGTTCTGTGCTAAATAAATGTTTGGGTTTGAAATGTTGTTTTACTTTATAATTCAAACACATTTCTGAATGTGTGGTTAGGAATACTGTAGAAAATTTAGGCAACATTAATTATGTTTTTTGTCTTTTTCTCTCACAGTGTGCCCATCCGAGTGTAAGCACGGGGCGTGTACGCCCCACAAGGACTGCTGTCACGACCAGTGTTTGGGCGGCTGCTCCGTGTCAGGAAACGCATCCAGCTGTGTGGCCTGTCGTAACTTCCTGTTGGAAGGCACATGTGTGGAGCGCTGCCCCCCGGGCTACTTCACCTTCAAGAGCTGGCGCTGCGTGTCCCTGAAATTCTGCCAGGACCTCCACAATCAGTGCAGGGGCAAGAGTGGCGACTGCCACGAGTACGTCATCCACAATGGGGCATGTATCCCAGAATGCCCTTCTGGATACACAACCATGAATTCCACCACGTATGTACTAGCTTTATTATTTGTATATGTTGCAGTTAGTTATGAGAAATGTTTGTCTAAAATGACTTATGTTTCCTCTGATTTGGTGTTGAAAATCACTAGTACACACAGTCAGTTACTGTTGAATCCTGTTTGGCCGGCCTCAGTTGTTTCTGGTGAAATTTGTTATTTGTTTTGGTTGTCAAGCGGATTAACAAATCAGTTGTCACACTCAATTTGACAGAGAAAGTGTAAATGGACAACATTTGTGTTTCATCGTTTCGTCAGTCATGGCAAATTAAAATAAGTGGATTATAATGATTTGTGTCAGGTTAAGAGCGCAATAAAATGGCAGCTTGATTGTTTTGACAATGTTGTTAGCAGTTTGGCTGGTTTGGTCAGGCTGATGCGAGAAACAAATTTGCACAGCAAACCAAAACAGCATTGCGTGTCACAAACTCACACGGGTGAGAGTTACAAGGCAGAATCTGTTTGGCATGGCTGGAAATGTCCGGGAGCTCACGCACACGCTGGCTTGTGTCCAGCTTCATGTGTGGGTGTTACTAACACACGAATAAACAGAATTAACGCTGCAAATGAGAGCCCACGCTGGTAAACCACAGCCCAGTGGCAATAACAACAGTCTTTGTTCACATGCGGTGGGGTCTCAGGGTGCTGTTAAAAGGTGACCGTTTCACAACGGCATTTTAATTCTTTTGTCTCTGCATTCCGGAGTTTCCAAAGCTTAATGGGATATCGCCTTTCCAGGAATTTTGTTTTGAGTGATATAATTTGCTTGTTTTTCTTATTCAGCCACCTTTTGTCTTTGTGGAAGGCGGTCATGTAGTGTTAAGTGCTTTTCCGTGACAGCGTGCCCATCCTTTCATTCAGCACTCCCTCTGTTTTCCTCCCTCTGTTTTCCTCCCTGTTTTTCTGAAGGAGAACAGGAAGAGAATTCATCGGCACATGAGCTGCAAACAGGCTAAGATGTAAAAATTGCAGCTTTGTGCTGGTTGTGTACAGTAGAATGTGGAGGCGTAAACAGTTGACATTATAAACAGTTCTGTGTGGTGTGGAATTCCAAAACTGGAAGTGGAATTATAAAGTGGGATTATTTTTTGGAGGGGGGAAAGGGAAACAAATGTGCGAATGACCTATTCCCCCCTTGCATTTCCATGGCTGTTTTATTTGATTAATATGAAGGGAGGGAATATTGTGGTGATATATGATCTGCAGGCTGCTTAAGGAAAGTTTAAGCTCTAAATTCATTTGCAAATTAAAAAAAGATGATAATTCCCTGACAGTATTTGAGCAAGATGTGAGTGAGATTACATAATGTTACTATGCTGAGCGCAAATTCTACACACACACACTCAAAAAGCATGTTTTTTTCGAATGATCAAATTAAGCATCAGAATTATACAGTTTATCTACACTAAAGGGACTCATTATGTTAATTTTCAACTGTGTCTTTTCTCTTCTGTGCCGTTTGAAGTTGCATCAGGAGGTCTTGTGTCAGTCTGCCTGGCTCGTCTCTTTAGTTAGCTCCTGCCTGCATTACACAAAACACTGAAAACTGGAATTGTGTGTTTGCAGTAACACGGAGGTTGCGTACAGAACTCCGAGGCATTTGCGAGGCACTCTGTATGTTCCTGTTAAATTCCATTATTGGAAAGGTGCCTGAACGATCCTACTCGACTACTGAAGTTATTTCATTCTTCTGAGTTTGAGCCAACACAACTATCCGTGGTATTTTGTTTTGTCTCAGTGGAATTGTGTTTTTATGTTTGCCCTCGGTGACCCCTAAAGATGACCATGGTACCATTTAAAATGGTTGCATTGTTTTAAAATGGAAATGTAATCAGTTAGATGTCATATTTGGGTTTCCCTCAGGTGTTAAAATAACAGCTGCGCTGGTGAAGTGTTAAATATGTGTGCAGTGAACAAAAAGTAGCCAGAAACCACAGTTGCAAAGCTAGTTTATAATGCATAAAGCACAACAGTAAGACATGTCACTCTGGGTTACTTGTGCTTCATGTTTAGTGAATACACTGCTGTGATGGTTTTCTTCAGGCTGAACTGCACGCCGTGTGCTGGTCGCTGCCCCAGACTGTGTACAGGTTTAAAGACGGTGGACTCAGTGACTGCGGCGCAGGAACTGCGCGGCTGCACGGTGCTCAACGGCAGTCTGATCATCAAAATCCGGGGAGGAAGTGAGTGTTAACATGTCCATTTGGACACATGAAACTCCAGTTTTATGTGGCTTGTGTTTTCTTGTGCTTGGTCCTATGTGAACCTTCTGTTCCTCAGACAACATCGCCGCAGAGCTGGAGGCCAACCTGGGCCAGCTGGAGGAGATCACGGGTTACCTGAGCATCCGCAGGGCGTATGCCCTCGTCTCGCTCTCCTTCCTCCGCAAGCTACGAGTCATCCGCGGAGAAGCGGAGGGGTATGTATCATTTACAGCTGTCAGTAGAGATCGGAACTGACGCAGTTTTGTTAATCACACGAATGAATGTAGTTTTCGAAAGCGATAATCTCAAACTACAGTTGAATCGATCTGTCTTATATATTGGGGCTAGTCTTGATTTTGAAGTGTATTATTATTTGTCTTGGCAGGAACTATTCCTTCTACGCTCTGGACAACCCAAACCTGAGGCAGCTGTGGGACTGGTCCAAACACAACCTGACCATCACGCAGGGCAGGATGTTCTTCCTCCACAACACGAAACTTTGCAAGTCTGAGATCCTCAAGATGGAGGAGGTTACCGGGACCAAAGACAGGATCCCCAAGAATGAAATCATCATCCCCACATATGGAGACCAGGCATTCTGTAAGGGTCACGTGATCTCTGGCGTATAACATTCAGGTCACACCAAACCTTTGATGACTCATCCTGATGCTGTTTTACAGGTGAAAATCAAGTTCTCCGCTTCACACAGATCCGCACGTCTCACGACAAGATCCTCATTAGATGGGAGGCATTCTGGCCGTCTGACTTCAGAGATCTGCTGGGGTTCATGGTCTTCTATAAAGAAGCGTACGTGTTACAATGTTACTGTAGCTTTGTTGGAAGAGTAAGGTGCTAGAAATGCCAAGGTCATGGGTTCACATCCCAGAGAATTTGCAGACTAGTAAAATGTATAGGTTAAATACTATATTGAAGCACCTGCCAAATGCATAAATGTAAATTCTTTTACCTGTTATTGACCTGGTTATGGAGATAATACAGTACCTCCTCTTAGCTTTAAAGTAAAACTTTACAGTAATTTACAGTGTTTACTTTCTCTTTTAGAATTATTACATCATAGCCCAAACTAAACCACGTTTACAATAATTTACACCAGAAGAAAATATTTTTGGAGTAACATCTGTTGTTGTTTCTCACCCTGTTTCTCACGCTATATTTGTTTACTGTTCAATAACTAACCCTGGATCAGTAGTTACGGCAGTAATGAGTTAGTAATGTTTATTTTTGTGTTTCTCTTCCTAACAGGCCGTTCAGGAATGTGACGGAATATGACGGTCAGGATGCTTGTGGATCTAATAGTTGGGCGATTGCTGATGTGGAGCCTCCGCAGCGCGCCACCGAGGGCAGAGACCAGATAGAACCGGGTCACCTCATCATGCCTCTGAAACCCTGGACCCAGTACGCCATCATGGTCAAAACCCAGCTTGCCGCCTCTGATGACACTCAAGTACGCGGGGCAAAGAGCGAGATCATCTATGTCCGCACCAACGCAACCCGTAAGTCCATGGTTAAAAACATGAAGGGTGATGCATGAACCATCACCACTTTGACCTTGAGCTAGTCAACCAACTCCAAGTTACTTTAGAAGGGTCTGGCACTGTAATGTATTTGAAGTTGTCAGAACTATGGCTTAATGTTTAGAGCACATGCTCTGAAATTTTGAGCCTTGGTGCTTATATGGGGTGCGACTCGAGTTGAAGTAATTTTCTGATCTTGTTCCAGAATAAAAGTTCTTTGTCTTTTGGTCCACAAGTGTTTTGCCAAAGATGTCTTGCTTTTGTCACGCTTTTCTTCACGTTTTATTGGATGGCTCAGTCCATCAGCACTGTGGCGTGACGTGAATCAGATGACTCGTGACAGCTTGTCACCCTAGAATGCTGGAGAAGATTCTCACATGGCTTAACGTGGTCCTGCTCTGTTTCCACTCTGTATCAGAACCCTCGGTTCCTCTGGACCCCATCTCCTCCTCCAACTCCTCCTCGCAGATCACTCTCAAGTGGAAGCCGCCCTCTGATCCCAACGGCAACATCACCCACTACCTGCTGTTCTGCCACAAACAGGAAGAAGACAGTGAGCTCTACAAGTTTGACTACTGCCAGCAAGGTATGCCTGCATCATATGAAACAACCTGTAAACTGTTCTGAATGCAGCGCAGTTCGGAAGCTAATCAGCGTCTCTCTCTCTCTCTCTCTCTCTCTCTTTCTCTGTGCAGGGATGAAGGTGCCGTCCCGTACACCCACCCACTATGACACTGAGGAAGAAGAGAAGTGGAATCAGACAGAGATACCCGGCCAGAAGGGCCCATGCTGTACCTGCCCCAAAACAGAGACCCAGCTGAAGAAAGAAGCAGAAGAGACGGAGTTCCGCAAGACGTTTGAGAACTACCTCCATAATGAAGTCTTTGAGCCCAGGTATGATGTTCCTGCTCTTTGCAGTAGTTCTGAAACGCCCTTGCATCAGCAGTTTTCTCCCACTGTTCTGTGTGTTTTCACTAGCAGGGTGACATCTGTGCCTCGGAGAGACCAAACTGAAGCACCATGAGAAGTTTCTTGCTAGTCACACCAAGTGTTTTTTTGTACAGTCTAAAGACCTCCAGCGTTTGGTGAATGAAAAAATTGTATGGAATTCAGATGATCATTTTTGCTTATCCTGTGACATGAACCCCTTTATATCAGTACAGTTCAGTTCAACTTCTGTACAAGGTCAAAGAAAACAAACTGGTAATGTTTAAATGATGATTTATTTTAAGTAACACAGTAACTTAGAAACGGTGTATAGATTTCAATTTTTAAGAAAGATGTTTCTGCACATAAGCCTCTGAATTTGTTAAACCTTGTTGCAGCGCCGCAGTGCATGCTGATACTCTGTCAGTTTCTGCTGCCATTTAATTGTGTTTGGGTTGACTGACTAGAATTCTGTAGTTTCAAATGTTCTGTTCAATGTCTGTGGCTCCATCTACTGGCTTTTAAATCAACTGTTTGTTTTTGGATAGACAAGAAGGTTTCAAAGGTCAGCTAGCTTTCTGTGCTGTCAAAGCACAGCTTTTCAAAGGTCACGAAGAAATGCTGTGTTGTTTGTGTTTCTCTTGTACCTGAGAACTTAAAATCATTTACCACTGACTCTCAGAGTGTCACCAATGTCATTTAAGATCATGACCCAGAAATGTTACAATCAACTTTTCTTGACTATCATGATTCAAACAATTCATGTAATTCAAACCCATAACCCACAGACCCAGCCGGCGTCGTCGATCAGTGGGTGTGGCCAATGCTACCGTGACGATCTTTCTGACCACACCCTCCCTGCCCAACATTTCCAGCACTCTGAGCCCAGAAGATAAAATCAGGAAATTGGTCAGTGCCAAAGAGTCCACCGTCATCTCCAACCTGCAGCATTTCACTAGCTACCAGATTGAGATCCACGCTTGCAACCATCCAACGGACCAGAACCGCTGCAGTGTGGCCACGTACGTCAGCGCCCACACTTTACCTGAAGGTAGGACTTCCTGGTGGGTGACGTCACCCTTAACATGATTTCAAGATGCCGTGTACCAAGGGTTTGAATTCATTTTGTAATGAGCAATTGTGTTTTTAGCAAAAGCTGATGACATCAAGCGGCCCGGTGACACACGAAATGTTTCTGGAAGAGCCGGAGTTTGTCTACATTAAATGGCAGGAGCCCAAATCGCCCAATGGGATGATCATACTGTATGAAGTCAAGTATCTGCGGATGTCTGATAACTATGTACGTATTTCAGTTTAACGCGTCTCTAGAATTCTTGATTCTGATTTGTCAGTCTGAACGCAGTGGGTCGTACAGCTCCGCCCACTGAAGGATATTGAGTATAATCCAGTAGGAAGTTCTGCTTTGAACATCTTGTTGTTTTTGTTCCTTCCTTTCTGTCTCTCAGGAGGATCAAATATGTGTGTCCAGGATCACGTATGAGAAGAATCATGGGTGTCGGTTGAGGGTGGGGCATCCTGGGAACTACAGCGTGAGAATTCGAGCTACGTCCCTGGCTGGAAACGGTTCCTGGACGCAGCCTTCGTACTTCTTTGTTCCAGACAGTGAGTTTGATCATCTTTGCATCATTACGAATGATTTGTGGTTATTTTGGGCATTTGGGTCTCTGATGTAAGATGTGTTTGGCAGGAGAGATGAACGTGAAGATCATGGTTGTTCTGGTCGTGTGCTTCATTCTGCTGCTCGTTGTGGCCAGTACAGTCATCATTGTTCTTAAAAAGAAGTATGTAGAAGAAAATCAATAAAATTATCTAGTCATAGATAAAGCTCTCATATATGCATGTCTTTTCTCCAGACAAACCGAAGGACCAACTGGACCTTTGATTGCTTCCTCCAACCCAGAATATATAAGTGCAAATGATGGTAAGTTTGAATTTTGGATCAGTGAAACTGCAGTATGTTTTCATTTTTTTGTTTGTTTTCTATATATTGTTCTATAACCTATTTTCTGTATAATTTGTATTTGGTTATTGTACCTCACATTGGTCATCAGTCTGTTATTTTTAATGGTGCTTTATAAATAAATTGACAGTTGGCGTTGTTTTAATAGCCTTGATTTTTGCGTATTGTCCGTTTAATAAAACATAACAGATTAATGGTTGATTTTATTTGTTGTTAGTTGTGGAGCTGGAGTTGTGTTTAATATGTCTGCCTCTGTTTTCTCATAGTAATTCTGAGGTTTTGTGTGTATGTTCTTAGTTTACATTCCAGATGAGTGGGAGGTTCCTCGTGAGAAGATAAATGTTCTGCGAGAACTCGGTCAGGGCTCGTTTGGAATGGTTTACGAAGGCATCGCTAAAGACATTGTTAAAGGCGAGCCCGACACGCGTGTGGCCGTGAAAAATGTCAACGAGTCGGCAAGCCTGCGCGAGCGGATCGAGTTCCTCAACGAAGCGTCCGTCATGAAAGCTTTCAGTTGCCATCACGTGGTGAGAGTTTACACCGATCTCTCCAGCCCCCGCGATCGAGGAGGCTTGTTTACAAGCTAAAACGGTTTTGTCAAATTGTTTTTGTTCGTCTAGGTTCGTTTGCTGGGTGTGGTTTCTAAGGGACAGCCGACGTTGGTCGTCATGGAATTGATGACACACGGAGATCTGAAGAGCTACCTGCGCAGCCTTAGACCTGATGCTGAAGTAAGACTTCCTGTTCTAAAAGAACCTTCTGTCTTGATGGTGCGAGAGGCTCTAGATTCAAATCTTGGACAAGCCCCATTTGAGGTGGCAGATGCGGTTAAAAACATCACACACTGTTAGACAAATTTTAAAGAACTCAAACTGGTTGAAAAGGCCTGGTTCAGATCGTCTTGAAAAGAAGCACTGTTGATGGCCTGCAGACTGTTCATTTGTTGTTTGTTTTTAAAGATTAACCCGGGACGTCCACCGCCATCACTGAAGGAGATGATCCAGATGGCAGCAGAGATAGCAGATGGTATGGCGTACCTCAACGCCAAGAAGTTTGTGCACAGAGATCTTGCAGCCAGGAACTGCATGGTGGCCGAGGATTTCACTGTCAAAATTGGAGGTAAACGTTTCTTGTAGTTTATTGTAAGTGGCTTTTTGGGCCAGTGGAGGTAAAGATTTTACTGCCCAATGTGATGCAGCCAGATTACAAACCAAGCAAACGAAAAATGCTTACATTTATGAATCTGTTTGAATAAGGTTCTTCATTCATCTTTGATTTGGGTTTGTTGCAGATTTTGGCATGACCCGAGACATCTACGAGACCGATTACTATCGTAAGGGTGGAAAGGGCTTACTGCCCGTCAGATGGATGGCACCAGAGTCGCTGAAAGACGGCGTCTTTACTGCTCACTCAGACTGCTGGTGAGGACTTGACTCCGTTTACTGTGTTGTCTTTCTGCTGTATCTTTCTTGCTAACCTGGTTTCCAGGACAAGAACTTTGTACAGGGGAGAGATGGGTGGAGAAGCATCACCAGAAACTCTGAACGCATGTGTGGACCAGAACAGATCCGTTCCGTCGAGCTGTCAGAACTGTAATGCTTTCTCTGTTGTCCTCCAGGTCTTTTGGAGTGGTGTTATGGGAGATCAGCACACTGGCTGAGCAGCCTTACCAGGGCCTCTCCAACGAACAGGTGCTGAAGTTCGTCATGGATGGAGGATACCTGGACAGACCTGAGAACTGTCCAGAGAGAATGTAAGTGCCACTGAAGTATGAGAAGACCATCATGAGTTTCCAGCTATTGTGGGCTGATTTAGACTAGTTAGTCCTGGTTAGTTGGTGGACCTGTACATTTAGCTAGTTTAGCTGGTGAAGAAGCCTGACGGAGGACACTAGCATCCCATCCAAAGCACAATGTATCGTGGTCTTTTCAAGAGGGTTTAAGTTATTTATTCAATTTAAACCTTTAACCCTATCAAGGAGACACAATGTCTGGATTTTGTAGGATGGCAGCGCAACATCAGATGCAGGTCTGGGTTTGTAGGTAAGATTGGTTTTCTTACTCACTCCTGATTTTTTTTTTTTGTAGGCACAACCTCATGCAGATGTGCTGGCAGTACAACCCCAAGATGAGGCCCACCTTCCTGGAGATCATTGAGATGATCAGGGAGGACCTTCATCCAAGCTTCCAGGAGGTCTCCTTCTTCTACAGCGAGGAGAACAAACCGCCAGAGAGCGAGGAGTTCGACATGGACTTTGAGAATATGGAGAGTATACCACTGGACCCCTCATCCTGCTCCCAGCGAGAGGAGGACCTCAGCAGAGACAACAGCCCCTCCGTGGGCCTACGGGGCAGTTACGAGGAGCACATGCCCTTCACGCATATGAACGGTGGGAAGAAAAACGGCCGGATTTTGTCGTTGCCCCGATCTAGTCCATCCTAACGTTTGCCCTCCACTTTCAGCCTTTCTCTAATCATTATTAAAAGAACGTTTTTAAATGTTATTTTTGCAGAGGCCCTTAAGGAAAGATTTAAATCTCAGGTCTTTTTTGTTCACATTTCCTTCTTCTCACTACACTAGCACGGTTACAAGTATGCAGACTTCCCCCATCACAAACACATCTGATTTCAGACTCATTTTGACCCTGTTTGCCAAGACAGTTGGTGGGGGGACACAAAAACTGTGAACGTGACTCAAATCAACCAGTACGCTGCTCAGCTACATCACCTCAACTTCCTGTTTCCTCGGATGATAACTTCCTGTTGTTGTTTTTTTAAGTGAAAATCTTAAAAATAGTGGCCTTTTATTGTGTGACCTATAAAGACACAGAGGAGCGTCTGTGGATGCGTGTTCATTTCCTCAGAACAGTGACCTTACAGTGTGGCACTGTGGGATGGCAAATATTGTTATAGAACAAACGTTTGTTTGCTTAGAGAAATGACTTGATTTTCTCCTGGAGAATTCCTGACTTCACCTAGATAATATTGAGTACCGGTGAATGAGGTTTAATTTATTTGCTTTATTATTTTTAATTCTTTTTCTCTGAGTTTTTACTTCTGTGTCTTTTTACCGGCTGAAGGATATTTAACAGTTAAGAATAAGACAAAAGAGTTTCTTCAGACTGTCCAGTTGCTGCTGCTCTGATTACACACACACACATATATAAAATATAGATTTGGTATCAGTATTTCGGATGTAACATTCACAACATCTGAACTTTTGTACATAATTTTTTTTCTAATGTCTTCATAAGAAGTTTTGCTTATATTTTTTCAAATGTTTTTTTAAATGAGCAGTTTTGTTTTTTTAATGTCTAACCAAAAAATACCATCATCACAAAAAATACCACATCATCGTGATATTCTGACAATATCCACACGAGCGTTTAGACTTGGTTGAAGAAAACGTCTAAATTAAACGTGAAATTATATTTTCTGTGTAGAAAGCTGATTAACTGCCCCTGATTAAAATTCCCTGAATTTTATCCTTGGAATTCTGTCTGGTGTAGCAAAGAAAGTTTTCAGGAACGTGTAACATTTGAGAGGGTTGTCTGAACGAATTTGGGTTGAGTAACCGTTTACCTGGATTTTCAAGTTGACTACCGAGGGATACTAAGTTGTTGTTAACAGAAGTTAAGTTTAGACCAGTTTATTTTAACAACCTGTAAGACTGGCCAGAAAAGGAAAACAGAATGTGTATTTACTTTAGGTAAGAACAGTATCAGTCAACAGATAAAACAACATTCCTCTAAGATAACACTGATCAAAATACAGCTGCAGGCACCTGGAAACGCGTTCATTCAGCATCGCATGGTTTTCATAAAGCTTTTTGTAGACAGACGCTCAATTCTCCCACCTCGTGCCTTCCTTGATAAAAGACAGATGGTGTTTTCTGCTTGCAGTCATTCAGTGTGCAGATTTCATTTGCGTGTGTTTGTGTATGTATATTTATTTTGGGGTGTTTGGGGGGCAAGACAGAACAAGGATAAAATCCACACTTAAGATTTGAAATGTTTCACTTTTTCTCATCTCAAGATGCTCAATTAAATGCTCCCTTATGTACACAGTAGAATAGAAAAAACTAGCTCCTCATACACCACTGCCAACAAATTGCATTTGCTAATTTTGTTTGGTTGGTTGTTTTTTTTATTTTATTTTAAAATAAAACTATCTATATGATTTTTTTCAAAATAAGATTACCATATCTTTGAAAGGGCAGATATTAATGTTTTATTTATTTAATATCCTCATAATTATGTAAATCCCAGCTAGCTTTTATTACAATCTTTGAAGGCGGGTAAAACTTTAGTCTTTTTTCAGAGGAGATACAGCTGGAGAGGTGGAAGAAACAGCGGGTTTATAGCGTTATCTTTCTGTTGGTTGTTTGGACACTGTCTACCTCAGTATGTTGCTAGAAGAGTTGCATCTTTTTAATTGATTTGTTTCGGGGCGCCATTACCAGCAAAATCATCCCTGTAATCCCTCATTTGTGCCCACTAGTCTTTCATATGAAATTCTGGCAAATCTAAAAATAAGTCTATTTGTTTCCCTTTTAAAGAAAAGCCCTATAGTATTACAAAGACACAACATAGATAAAATATGCCCATATCTATAGTGTAGATTGCACCATTAGTGGAAATAATAGCTTCTGCTGGATGGTGAACAATGTGTACCGTGTAACGGTAACCATAAGGTGATATTTCCTCGTTTTTAAAAACAAAGCACTTATTGAAATGATCTTTATTAAAGCCACTTGTTATATTGATAAAGCTCAAGTCCCTGATGTTCTCTGATCAGTCTGTTGCCCGAACATTTGTTCACTGTTTCTCTGTTTTGCTCTGGATGTCACTTTTGTCTCATGTGTCTTTGTTTTCCATGTGCATCTGTGTTTTTCTACTGTGAAAGTTTCTGTCATAGTTCATTGTTCACACGGACTTTATCTGCCTCTCTTTTACATGCTTGATCTTCAGAGATGCTCTGGTGGACACTCCTGTGCCATAGAAAAAGTTGCGTTTTGTTTTCCTCAGGGAGATGAAAGCTGCGGGTTTAATTCTTTTGGGGGATTATCAAAATCCACCGCTAGTTTAATTGTACATCAACAAGTAAGGTGGCAAAAGCAAACGGAGAGCTGTAGAAATGTTCTGTCTTCGGATGTGGTCTGTGATCTTAAAACCTTTGCGTCTTTCAATGCCTGGTCGTTTTGGAGAATAGGTTGAGCGCCCCCTGGAGGACAACTGTTGCGTGTCTACAGCTTTATCCACAGTGCCTTGCTCAAACCTAAATATCCTCCAAGCCAAACCTGACCAACAAACTCCCTGTACTGGATTTTTGTTTTCTCCACTGAAAACATCATCCAACAGAGTGTTAACTTAGTCTGTTGTACAGATTTCCCAGCGTAGGTACAGATAAAGCAAACCTGAGAGGTTAGCTTGGCTCAATATTACTGTGTTGGTATATGTGAATGTTTTTCTTTCTTTTCATTTTAATTAAGCTACACTTGTCTCTACTTCGATACGCTCTGGCTTGCTTTGTGCATCACCGCTCGGCATTGTGGGATTGATTCACTGTTACCCAAACAACAACTCTGGCAGCTCCCAATACAAAAAAAAAAGACAAAAACCTGCTCTTTCAGAGAATATAATTTTGATAAATACTGTCTTTTTTGACCTAATTTTGGTTAGTTTCACATAAACATACGTTAACAACAAACTAAAAAACCCGAAATGCGGTTTTCTACAGCAAGCTAGAAAAGCAGCACAAGTTGGAGCACAAGGCATTGTATGTATTTTATTGTTTCTAAAAGGATAAAGTATTACACTTAGAGAAATTAATTTCTATTTTTTTAGTCAAAATAGGGAGGGCAACTTTAATTACTTTTTGACTGTAAACTTTTACAATTTTTACAATTCATGTACATTGTGGAATTAACATTATGGATGTATATAGTTTTTTCTTTAATGGAAGTGTGATGTCTTTTGTTGATGGCATTACACTGTGATTTAGAGATAAAATTTACATTGAGTTTACTCTCCAGGATAGACAACTGATTGGATGAGAATTGTTCGCTGTTTAAGCTCTTTGTACAGCATTGCATTGTTGTTTAATTTGTTTTTTGTTTGTTTTTTATGTACAACTACTTTGTTTGCCATCTAAGAATTGATCACGTATCTTTGTCACCATTTTGCATCTGTAAATTGTTTCTCTTTGCATTCTGCGTCATGGCAAATTTATAAAGGTGACCGTTTAAATAAACAATTGTTTTTCAATGTGAAAAAAATGAAAAAGACCACTGTAGTTTCCTTGTGGATGTTTAATTGCCACACAAATGAACCATCAGAAAACATTAAGGACACAGATGTGATTAAATGTTATATTTACAGTTATTATTCAATGAACTGGTATATTTTTTTCATTTTTCAGTGAACTGTCCCTTTAAATTTCTTTCATCAAGACAGTTTTTGTAAAATAGGTGAAATAATAGGTGAAATGTATGAGATGTCTACGCTGTTGTAAGCAGGACACAAATATTTCAGTGGGGTTAGTTAGGCAACCACAGTTTCACCGTTCTGCTAGGCCTTCGCGCTCACTCTGCACAAGTGTGCACTCAGAAGTGAGAACTGAAACGTGTGACAAGCCTCATCAGATTATCAGGTGAACGTACAAAACATTCTTGAGGTTTAGAAATGAGATAACCTTCAGGTTTATTTCTGACATCCGTGACTGATGTGTTTTGATCATGTCACCTTCGTGAGAAGAGCCCTGTGAGATCTATGTACGTTAAAAGCAGCGTGTGCTGTGTGCAGTGTGTTTCTGTCTAAAAGAGGAAGTTGTGACTTTTAAACTGTGGTTAAGACTCGCTCTGTTCTTTCCGTCTTTTAAATGTGCAGAACGTTTCGTCTTGCTCACGGAAAAGGATGTTTTACAATTTGTGAATTTTTATTTGCATTTTTGCTTTTTGTTTTGGGTGAGTAGTTTTGTGTGTTTGTTGAGTATATTTTGTCTTTGTTATTTAATGGATGTGTTACGTTAAACTTTACAGGATTGTGTAGAAGACCAAATGGTTCAAACTTTATTCAGCGTTTGTAGAATTTGAATTGAATCTGGGTGATGAATTGTCTTCTGGAGCTGGAGATGAGCTGTGATGATATCTTGTAGTCTTTGTGTTTATCTGTATGGATCCAGCATGAGCTCATTGATGGGTTTTGGATATTTGGTACATTATACACTGAAACATTGATTGATTTTGCTCGTCATCATTTACTCCTTCACTCAGTTTCATTTAAGGAGCAATATGAGCAGAAATACTGCAGGTTTGTGCAGTGTGTCGTAATTTCATGACAGAGTGGAGATCTCTAGTTTTGCTTTTTTAAATTAAGCTGTTGTTTTTTCAAGAGGAACCAGCATGATGCTTGTTTCTGCTGCTGGTGAGACACAGATGGTAGTTTTTACTTTCAGTCTTAAAAACGAGGTCACGCTGAGTTACTTCAGGTTTTGTTTGGTTCAAATCAGTTGTCTGTCGTTGTTATAGTTCTGTAATGGGAAATGCACAAACAACTTCTCAGTTTGTGTAAGACTGAAACTGTGTTAATAATGTCCGAGAACAAGATAAAAAACTTCTGTTTTGTAGTACCTTAAAGTTCTTATATCTATGTGTGTGTGTGTGTGTGTGTGTGTGTGTGTGTGTGTGTGTGTGTGTGTGTGTGTGTGTGTGTGTGTGTGTGTGTGTGTGTGTGTGTGTGTGTGTATATATATATATATATATATATATATATATATATATATCACAGAAGATGTCTGTGGTTAATATTTCTAGCTAATTTTGTGGTGGATCATCTGTTGGAGTGCATGTTTTATGCCCTGATCCTGAAACAGACAATCCACCGCAAAATGAGACAATCCACCACTATATATATATAGATAGATATAGACAGACAGACAGACAGACAGACAGACAGACAGATAGACAGACAGACAGATAGATAGATAGCCAATTATATCTTCTGTGAAAGTCCATTAAGCGGTTGTTTACACAATCACACGCGTGTGCATTCAGCCGCGGTGAGGTAGTGCAGTTTCACTCTTTCTGTGTCATGTATTATAAATAGTTTTAGGTGTGCAGTACTGCGTGTCTCCAGGCATACACACGCTGTTAAGTGTTACTATGGTATGACAGACAGCTGCTGGTCGCCGGTCACATGCCAACAGAACATGAGACCTGAGAAGACCTGTGTGATGACTATGAACGTCTTTATCATACAGCTGATGAAGATGCTGTGTTTACTGTCTGCTGCTGGGCTGATGTCATTAGATGCAGTTAGTGAAAGTGACTGATAAGATTATAGAGACTGAAGAATTTGACTCAAGGTACCATTGAGTAGAAACACACTGGCTCTCAGAAGTGTGTCTCTGTTATTCTGTCAGTTCTGGTGTGTCAATAAACAAGAGATATGATAATTCCCATAATGCCATGCGCCTCCAGAGATGTTTTGTCTGAGAAGCAACAATCTTTGTGATAATAAACTTCACAGACAGCTACAGTACAAGCCCAAAGAAGAGCATTCACGTTTGAGGTGTCTGTGGTTAATATTTCTAGCTCATTTTGTGGTGGATCGTCTGTTTCGGGATCAGGGGTAAAACATGCACTCAGGTCAGAGTTCCTGCATCAGCGTTCAGTTCTTCACACAGTTCTTCTTTATCTCCAGCCTCCACTCCAGAAGACGTCTTCAACAGCAGCACTGCTGAGAACAAGGTGAGACCACAAACCTGTTAGGTTGATGATGATGTCATTGTTCTAAGAGTTAAAGTTCACAATTTTGTAAATTCTGTCACTGTTTACTCAGTCTAAACTCGTATGACTTCCTCTTCCTGTGGGACACAAGATGTTTTGCATAATATCTCATGCAAGAGTCTGTTACACTTTACAATAAGGTTCTACTTGTTAACGTTAGTTACTGTATTTGCTTACATAAACAACGAGCTATAGATTTTTACAGCACTTTATAATCTTTGTTAATTTTTTGTTATTAGTCATTCAGATACAACTGTTCATTATCTGTTCATGTCAGTTCATTATGCTTCATCTAATGTTAGCCGATACAACTTGTGATTTTAAAAATGTGTTAGTAAATGTTGAAAATAAAGCATTAACTGATATTAATAAATGCTGTAGAAGTATTATTCATAATGTTAACAAATGGAGCCTTATTGTAAAGTGTTAGCCAATAGCGTTGTGTGAGAAATAGACCACTGTATTAGTGTATTAGTAATGTAACCTTAGTTTCATCACTCCAAAATGTTAGCTGTCTGCGTTTACCAGCTTGAGACTGTCACTTCTCGATTCTCTGTATTAGTCATAAAATGAACCTGGTTATTCCTGCAGCTTGTGAGCTGAGCAAGAAAAGTCATCTGTTGACTGACTTCCTGTTTTCAGGGGAACTTCCTGTCTGAGAGCAACTGTAGCAGCGGTGAGGATCTCCTGGACCTTCCTGGAGATTGTGAGTGCTATAGAGATCTGCAGCTTGGATCCACGGCATCTTCTGACCCATCTCAAATACACCTTCCTGTTTACATCTCGCCTTTTGTTTGAGATCAGGGTTTGAGCTCCACAGTACCTTCTCAGTCCACACCTGAGAGCAGATCCCACCAGAATTCAGTGCGATTCTATGCTGGTCAGGTAGATCACGCTGAGGTTTCTGTTAAAAGAGAAACCATGGACCGTCTGGTTGCTATTAGAAGTTTAGAGTTCCAGGATTTTCCTGAATCAGAGCAAGATGAGGATTCCAACATCGAAAACTTTCCCATTTTGGTTCGATCCATGTCCACATCACGCAGACACAGCTTTGATATGCCACTGTCTCCAATTGACCTTGGAAGAAGGTACAACCCCAAAACCTTTTAAACACTAAAAATGTGTAACGCTTGCTTTGATATTTACCAGTCTAAGGCAATGAAATTCACACATGGTGAAGCACCAATATTGATGAGTGTGTATGTCTGTGTGTGTGTGTCTCTCTGTGTATGTGTTTGTGTGTGGGTGTGTTTGCAGGTTTAGTTTAGACACTGCTGGTATTGACAGTGATGGTGAGCGAGAAGTTCAGTGTCTGGTCAAGAGTTCTCAGTTACTACCTTCCTTCTCTGAGAGCTCAGTGGAGGAGACATCTGCAGCTCTGGATAGTGAAAGACCCAAAACAGCAGTAACTGTCTTTATCTCCTGACATCTCCATACAAACCCAGCCACACTGTAACAGAACTGAGAACTGCATACACTGTTTGACTGTTCTGATCAATCAGATTATTGATAATATTTCTGGTTTTACTGACAGCAGACGCCCACATCAGGGGACACGGTGTGTTCCAGATCAGAGAATCTTGAAAAATCACAAGCTGACAGAGTTTCTCGCATTCTGGAAACTTCTCAGCTGGCAGCGAGGGAGGCTGGAGGTCAGTGGAGACCTGTGACTCTCCAAAACCAGAAACCTGGATATGTTTTACCTCTGTAAAATTTACCCTAAAATGACATATTATAGTTAAACCCCAATGTTAAGCATAATGTTTCTCTTTTAGATTACATTTTCAGTACCGCTATTATTAGTAGTACTGGTAGTAAATATATAGTTCTGATTTTGTGTTGCTTTGGAATTTCAGAGGAGCAGGATTTGGACGAGGGGCTGCAGCCTGTGGATGGACGCTGTCATGTGTAAGTTTCCATGTTTATGGCACTGCTCAATGTCTGTGAAAAGTTAGACAGTTAAAATGTGTTTCATAACCAAGTGCAGGCAGGTGATTGGAGGGGATGTGTTGGAATGTGAGGGCTTGATGACATCACTGAAAAATTGCAGTCATTTTAGAGGCGGAGCCAGCTGAGATGAAGTTAAAGACAGTATTTTGTTTAAAATCAGAATAACGTGCACCACCCTTATTCACGTTAAAACGAGGAACATGTAAGCAAGTAAATAGGGTCTTTAAAAACAATAGTGATGATTTCAAAGACTAATGCTTACTAGAAGACGTTCAACAGCATCAAATTTTCCATCAGTTTTAGCATTTCTCAGGTTTAAGGTTCCAGGAGATGTCATAGGGGAGTTGAGATGTGCGACCACTGATGTAGTGAGCCGTGCAAAGTAGTTTTTATTATTATTTGGACAGCAGCCCAAACCGTGCCCCCCTCCCTGCTGCCACACAGACTTAGCTGGAGTGTTTTGTTTGTCTTAGGCTGATGGTACAGAAAGTTCTACAGGAGCTTAAACAGTTTCACGGGTAAGTAAACAGTGTGAAGGACCCCCGTCCTGATTAACAGAGCTAACATGAGCCGCACGGCTCCACTGTGATGTGCGTTTGCCGGGCCGAATCTAAACACATCGCTTGTGACCTGGTTGTTCTGAACTTATGTTTGTGTGTTCATGATGTGCATTTATCACTCAAGTTGTAGGACTCTGGTCCTTTCTGGTCTGGGACGTCCTTGATTTATCTCAAAAACATCCATAAAGCAAAGCATGCTTCTTATGAGGTCACAAAACATTTGCTCAGTAACTGACGCTTCTAACAGCAGACTAGCAAGTGGCTAACAGTATGCTCGGGACACAAGCTTGCTACCAACTGCACTTTTTAACACAGTGTGCACTGGAGTACGTAGTATGCAATGATTTAAACTTTTCAAATGTACATGCTGCATACTGAGAGAAAAACTGTAGTATGATAGCAAGCCATTCCAGATTGTTGGCACACACATGCTGCTGGTGAGAGTTTTGTACTGAGATCAAATCATTCTGACCTTCACCATAATTCTGTTTTTCTTTAGAGCTAAACACGGTTCTTCAAGCCCAGAAAGAAAAGAATTTCCTGGACATTCCCTGGAAACGTGGTATGAATTTCTCTCCAACGAGTAAGTCACTGATATTTTGGTGCTCCTGTGATTTGTCCATCTGATGCACATTGTCTCTTGGTTTCAAACAAATGTCCTGAATGTTAATTTGGTTTGTGATGTGTAGAAATGATGATGAAGAGGAAGAAAGACCGGAGCGTTCAGAAAAAGGCACCAAGGTGAAGCGCACTCTGAGTTCTCTGAGGAACCGAATGACGGGATCCTTCAACAAAGACAAGGTAATCAGACACATGATGTTTTCATGGTATTTCTTTAAACACGTCATGTGAATTCATGCATCAGTCCAACATTACTGCTTTCATGTGTCTCGTTTCAGGGTAAGACTCGTGAGAAAGAGCAGCACAAAAGCAGAGAGAAAGAGCTGAAAGAGCACGTGAAAGCACGGCGTGCCAGCGTGAGCGGCCACCAGCTCGTACCCGGCTCGTTTTCCAGCTGGGCGACATGTTCAGTCTGCAGCAAGAGTCTGCAGAGAAAGCATGGCCTGCAGTGTCTGAGTGAGTAACACACACCCGAATGCACTGCCCACGCGACACGCTGCTCTTTGCAAACAGCTTTCTGCATTTCATGCATTCATCGTGTTATGACTGTATCCCTGTGCAGAAAGCACTGAAAAGCATCGATGCATCTGTACACAGTTTATTTGATCTGATAGATGTTTCGTCATGTCATTTAGCATTGCTCCAGCATTGCTCTGTTGCAAGCTCAACCTGCTTGAGTTTCACAGAACTGCTGGTGTAAGTATGGGTGAACTAGTCTGATTTTATCAGGTTTCTTACAGGCTGGGGAACTTAAAAGAGGATGTTTGGCTGGCATGTCCTTGTGACTTGGTGCACACAGAAACGAAATGCTCCTTTAAGATATGCATACTGATTGTCAGAACACTTGTCATTGGTTTTATTTATATTCAGTATTTGGGGGTTATAGTAAGTCACGTGTATGTCAAGATTAAGTCCAGATAGTTATTTAATTTCCTGTGTGAATTTAGGGCACTAATTTCAGTTCAGTCAAGGAGAAAAGTGTTTTAAATGTACGTGTAAACCCTTAAAGCTGTGGGAAGTATCTGGAGGGAATTGAAGGTTTATGTTTATACACATTAGGTTCAACGGTGATGTGTGAAAGAATACGGTTTTAAATACGTTCTCCTGCTGTAAATAAAGCTGTTTGTCCCACACTGACACACTGTAGTGTAGAAGGTTCGAGTGTGGCAGCCAATCAGACGTCACCTCAACAGGAAGTCACAACTGTTTGTGTCACTGAAGTGAAGGGTGCTTTTCTCATGCCACTGCTGAATTGTAATGTAATAACCGTATTTAATAAATAATGCAATGTTTAATAATGTAATTAATAAATTGTATAAAATTGTGACAATTTGACAGCTTGCCCCAATACAGTTTCTCAATCTCCAACTCTCAATACAAGTTCTCAATCATTCATGGAAAAATACCTTTGCTCATTGGGTTCTGATTTACCTTTATTATAAGGCTGATTTTTATCTGAACCGATCCTGTATAATATTGAGAAACCTGCTTCAACAGTCATACAAACGCTACGTGTGTGCTGTTTTAATGGTGTACTGTCTCTTTAAATCTGAACGCAGCCTGTGGGGCGCGTCGCGTTTCCCACAATGCCGCGCGGCGCGCCGCGGGGAGCGTGCGCATGTAAACGCGTTGATTTCTGTTAGCTTGCTAAGCGACGCGTGCGTGGTTTTGGCGTCATAGCAACCCGAAGCGATCTTTGAAGTGACGCGTCGAGGCGTGACGCGTCACAAACGCGCGGTGCGGCGCGGTGAGTTACTGAGGCGTAACAGCTAATAAACAAAACAAACAGCTGATGTAAACACTCAGACTGTTTATAAACGCGTTGATCTCATGTAATGTCGTGTCAGATGTGTCCGCTGATGTTTACATCACGAATGCGTTTAACCAGTTAGTGAGTTAACCGAGTTGGTCATTGTGTTTAGTTTAGTTTAGTTTGGCTACTCAGACTGGTCAGCTGTTGCGCGTGATTTCCGGTTTAAATCACATGTTGTGAAGAAATCATAACAAGACAAAGACGTGCAATGATTTCAAGAGGGTGCTGTGATTGTATCACATCCATCACATTCAACACATCCATCACATCCATCACATTCAACACATCCATCACATTCAACACATCATCACATTCATCACATCCATCACATTCAACACATCCATCACATCCATCACATTCAACACATCCATCACATAATCACATTCAACACATCCATCACATTCAACACATCCATCACATTCATCACATCCATCACATAATCACATTCAACACATCCATCACAATCACATTCATCACATTCAACACATCCATCACATTCAACACATCCATCACATTCAACACATCCATCACATTCAACACATCCATCACATTCAACACATCCATCACATCCATCACATTCAACACATCCATCACATTCAACACATCCATCACATTCAACACATCCATCACATTCAACACATCCATCACATTCAACACATCCATCACATTCATCACATTCAACACATCCATCACATCCATCACATTCATCACATTCAACACATCCATCACATTCAACACATTCAACACATCCATCACATTCAACACATCCATCACATTCAACACATTCAACACATCCATCACATTCAACACATCCATCACATTCAACACATCCGTCACATTCAACACATCCGTCACATTCAACACATCCGTCACATTCAACACATCCATCACATTCAACACATCCATCACATTCAACACATCCATCACATCCATCACATTCAACACATCCATCACATTCAACACATCCATCACATTCAACCCACATTCAGTCCACATTTTGTTTTTGGCTGTTCATTGCACAGTGTGTTTTGTTATGCATTTAATAAAGCTGATAATACTGTCTTGTCTGTCATCAGATGTTATTAAATTTGCATTATTATAAGCATTTGCAGAGATCTGTTGATGTTTAATGTGTATGTATTTGTAATGAAGATCTCTAACCACAGTACTGCAGTGTTACAGGTGGTTGCTAATGCGTGCTGAGTTGTAGTGAGTTGCTGTGGGGTTTGGGGGCTGCTGGGTTGTATCTTGGTGGTTTGTGGGGTCTTCTGGTTGGTTGCTACTGTAAGTGATTCATTAATAACCAGAGTGTCAGACCAGAACCCACCCCACATTTTTATCATGTATTTGATATTTATTATTGGCTAGTTTAAGTATTATTTGATAATGCTGACAGTACCTTTTCTTCTGTCACTTGTGGTGGTAGTCTGTGATTGAATTCTTTGCAGAATCATTTTGGTGTAAATAAAGTCATGTGTGTTCAGGATTTTTGGCCGTCACTTTCGGCCCGTGTTCACATTCCTCTGTGATCATGTGACATAACAGGATTACGAATGATCCCTGTGAAACTAATAGTAAAGTTCCTGTTCCACAATATAATTAGTTCACCTCTTATCTCAGCTGAATGTGATTTGAGCAAAGTCCTGTGGGCGTCTTTATGCTGAGACGTCAGAAAAGATTCAAAAGTCCGGTTCTTTATTGTGTTCTAGAAATGTACTGAGAACCTCTGTTACGTTCTGCTCTGGAAAACATCCAGTCAGAGCTCATCTGAGCGCTCGTGATGGAGCCTTCATTGATCAGACCTTCAGCTGTCGGTTTCTGCTCGGCTTTGACTAAATGGATGGAATCTCTCACTCTGATGGGTCAAAAGTGGGAAATTGCCCACTAGGCTTTTGTAGAGCTGTTCTGAATGACAGGGCATTAAATCGCACCTCTGTTAAAGGGTTTTACCCCAATAAAACTGCAGCGGTCGTTTGTTTACCAGAATTCTCAAGCATTTGTGAGAAAAACAGATTGTAGTGTTATGTAATAATGTAACTGACCCGCCGTTTTACAACAGCACCTCCCCACCACCTGACAAATAAATTCACAATCAGATTCACGAACAGCCAGCATGCTGATAAACTGCTTCTGATAAAAGTCACTAACCTGTTTCTTTCTGTACTGCTTTCTTATCGGTTCTCCAGACTGTGCTGTGAATGTCCACAAGAGCTGCAGAACCCTGTTGCCTAAGTGTAACAGTAAATGCAAGGTAAGATCAATGCATTACATTTCAATACAAACTTATTTGTTGGTTAAAAGAAAAGCAGCCGTTTTTGATCACCTAAAGGCTAAAGAATCGAGTTTTAAGTTTGTTGAAATGTTTGATTGTTGTTGAACAATTCCTAAAGTTTAAAAACTTTTACTTTTTTGAATCAAGTTAATGAAGCTTCTCAAAGAAGATTTGAAAGCAGATTATATTATTTTCTTATCTTTGGTCTCAGGAGTGGCAGCGTGTGTTTTGTTAATGATAAAGCAGAATTGTGCTGTGGTAGTGAAGACTTCTGTTGTTGTACACAGACAAAAGATTCAGTGCTGAAGACATCGAGCGCTGCAGCTCTGTCATATAATCAAGGTGAGCATCAACATATGACATCATTTCAGTGATATGAATCAGTGATCAGATGGTCAAATCAGTGTCTAGATCATACTGTTCAGCCAATGCAATGTTTCCTTCAGACGTGTGCGACAGTTCTTTAGTAAATGTTTTAAATGAACAAGACTCTGATTGGTGTAATTCTGTTGTAATATTGTGTGTTTGTGGCAGTGTTTGGTAAGAAGTTCAGCTACAGCTGCGTTATTTAGATTTATTATTTAGATTTATTTATTTATTTGCGAATAGAGCAGAATTTATATCTGCTAATTAAAAATACACCAAAAAAATGGAAAACAACCATGTCAAAAACCAAGATTAACATCATCAGTTACTAAATGTTTAATTGTTTCCTAAAATGCTTGTAATAAATATTATTTTATTGTTAGAATAATCACACAGATGCATTTTGGTGTGAAAGATGTCAGATGCTGACATTGGTAAAAAGCAGCAGGTCCGTGATGTGGTGTTCCTGACGATCTTCCGCTGGTCATTGAGCTTCAGTGCATGATTACAGCTTGCAGAAGATCATTATCCAGGGCTTGCTTGTTTCATAGACGCCCGGCAGGCAGATGCTAATTTGAGTCCCCTGATAGCAAATTATTGTCATCTGCCTTCACAGTATCATAAATAAACACTTCAGATGATCATCACCATCTTCTAGTTAATTCTAATCTGATGAGGAATTATGAGGCTCTGCTGTCCACAGCCTGCTGCTCAGAGCTTTCAGATGTAGCAAGAACTGTATCATCTCTGAGGTGAAAAATCACAAGCCTGTTAGTTAATTCACTAACGGTGTCAATTACTTCAAAATTTTATAGACTTCAAATTGCTCCTTTTTATTTCATTGGACAGTTTCAGGTTTAGTTACTTCATTAAAAATATTTGATTGAATCTGCATGGGCAAGTTTATCTAAAGAAATACATTTTAAATAACAAATTAAAAAATGTATAAAATTGTTTGTCATTTAATTCAATTACTTCTACATTTTGATATATATTTATCATTACTGTATGTTAATAAGAATGTTATATTGCTATAAATGTAAATATAGATAATGATAGTTTTGCATGGACTAATGAAGAGGTGTATTGGGGTTAAGGAAATAAAACTGACTATTAAGCTACAGGTTTTCTCTAGTGATGATAACAGAGGCTTGACTTGATCACACTAATCTGCTGCTGAGACATTGATACTCTTTGGCACCATCAAAAACACCTTTAGACACCCATACACCACTTTATGAAGCTCACCCTCTGTCAGCTCATTCTGCCTGTGGCTTCTACTCTTGAGACCATGGCGATGGCTTTATCCAGAGTCCATGGCTCTCAGAAAAGAATGCTCATCCCCTGGCCTCCTGGGGTCTGTCCAACAGGGTCAGGGTTAGATGCCACCTCCACTGTGACCTCACCTACCACCTCCTCGAGTCGGTTCCTCGCTCGTTACCGCTGTTACCTCACTAACTCTTCTGGTTTCCTCGCAGCTGTAAAAGAGACCTGCCCCGTGCTGACACCTGTGGCCGATGGCTCGCCCCGAACCTCTCACTGCGCTGCAGGTATGACAGTCACAACCAAAGGACAGAGCATCCAGCCTGCCCCCTCCAGTAACCCCACAGCCGGACAGAACAACAGCAGCAGGTGAGTGGAGGTCACTTTCTCTCTCACACACAGAGAGAGTCCTGTGTGAGGACGCCCCCCGGGAGCATTTTGTTGCCCATTACAATTGATGCTTTTTAAAATTATTGTTACTAGTAATGTTGTTACTATGTTAACAAATAAAACAGTATGGTAAAGTGTTTTTTCATTACAGCTTATCTTGCATGCATGCTGCATGTGTATGATATAGAAGCCAACTAATATAGCTGCAGTATAATATTCATAACCCATATTTGCTCTGTGTTTTCTTGCAGCTCTGTCGCAGGAGAGATGGATGAGGTTGACGCATTCAGGGTGAAGCGCTCCACCGAAGACCCCGCGTCTCTCACCTCCTCCACGCATGAGTCGCTTATGGTCGAAGGTGAGAGGGTGTTTTTAACTGCTATAACAGTGATGTGTGATTAACTGGTGATGTATATGTGATTATGTGTGTTTGTTTGCGTGTAGATGCATATTACAGCAGTGTGCAAGGGGAACTGGAGTCCATTGTGCAGGACTTCGAGCTGGAGTCCTGGAGTCTGTCTGTGGACAGCAGCTTTTTAAAGAAACACTCAAGGGAAATGATTAAGAAACAAGATGTTATATATGGTTAGTGTTCAGTCCACACAACTGCTTTCTGCTTAAGTTGTTATTCATGCAGGTTGTCACAGTGTTGTGATATTACACAGCTCTCTGGAATACTTCAATCTGATTGGTCAATCTTTCTGTATAATGATCGCTGAACATAACTGATCATTAGCCCTAGCAGTTTCACAACTCTTGTTTCAAAAAAATGACAGAAATACTGCTAATAATAAAACCATTTTGATTAAACCATTATAAATGGGCATTATGTAGCGTTTGTTATCAGATCTTCTCTGAAGCTCTCTCACCTGGTTCTCCAGAGCTCATCCAGACAGAGATCCATCACTTGAGGACGCTGAAGATCATGCAGCGCGTTTACGCTCGAGAGCTGCGCGAGTCACTGCAGATGGAAGACAGGAAGCTGGACTGTCTGTTTCCACGGCTAGACAACCTGCTGGATCTGCACAGTCACTTCCTGTCCTGCCTCCGGGAGCGTCGCACAGAGTCCCTGCACACGGGCAGCGAACAAAACTACACCATCCTCAAACTCTCAGACATCCTTATATCCCAGGTACCTGCTGAACACTTCCTGCTTCATCGTTTCTTGTTTCATCACTTCCTGTTTAACACTCACACTTCTTGCACACCACTTAAATAGTATGAGAAGTATGGTAGATTTCTGTTTGGGACGCAGGCGCTGACTGCACAGTATTATTATTGTAAATGTTACACATTCATGAAGCTTATTATAATAATCCACTTTAACAGTGGAATAAACTTTACTTGCAATTAAAATGTTTGGGTCAATTCTGTCATATTTCGTTATTTGTCTGGTAGTTTTCCGGGGAGCTTGGAGAGAGAATGAAGGAAAGTTATGGGGATTTCTGCAGTCGACACACTGAAGCCGTGAACTATTACAAAGAACAACTGCAGAGTAACAAGAAGTTCCAGAACCTCATGAGGGTTTGTTGAGCTCCATCCACACAAACCTTCTACATCTGAGGGGTTTGTTTTGGCATTAAAAATGTGCCAGCAACTGCTCTGTTGCCCTCAGCACGGTGTTCAGTCTAAGTTCCTTTGTTTCAGAAAATAAGCAGTCTGTGGATCGTGCGGAGGTTAGAGGTTCCAGAGTGCATCCTGCTGGTGACACAGAGAATCACCAAGTATCCGGTTCTGCTGGAGAGAATCCTGAACAACACTGAAGGTTTATTGTCAAACTCACTAGCATTGCATCCACTTAAACCGCATGTTATATTTCTTTCATGCCGTCTCTTCATTGACCAGACGTGCCGGTTTTGAGAATTTATCTCTTTTTATTTTTTTTTATTGCTATGTCCATGTGATTGCAGCTGGCACAGAGGAACATGAAGGTCTGACACAGGCTCTGGGTTTGATCAAGGACGTCATTGTAAAGGTGGACAGTCAGGTGAGCCTCTATGAGAAGGAAGCTCGGCTCAGAGAGATCTCCTCCAGGATGGAGCCAAAATCTGTGGGGAAGATCAAAGACGGGCGAGTTTTCCGTAAGGAGGATCTGACTCAGGGTCGGCGCAGACTCCTGAATGAGGCCACCGTCTACTGGAAAGCAGCGTCTGGTCGACTCAAAGGTTTGACTTTCTTTCTTGACAATCCATCTGTTGAATATAAAAGGCTATTTTTACAGTTCTGCTTCTGTTTCAGATATTCTAGCTCTTCTGCTGTCTGATGTTCTTGTGTTACTGCAAGAGAAGGATCAGAGATACGTGTTCTCAGCTGTGGTGAGGATGACTTCCACTTCATCACCTACACCAAACGAAATGAAAACAAACATCTAAACAAACTTATCTGTATCTTTTCCCCTTAGGACAACAAGCCATGTGTAATATCCCTGCAGAAGTTGATCGTGCGGGAAGTGGCGCACGAGGAACGAGCCATGTTCCTCATCTGTGCCTCCTCAAACGAACCTGAGATGTACGAGATCCACACCGCCTCAAAAGAAGACCGCAACACCTGGATCACGCTCATCCGACAGGCCGTGGAGAGGTGTGTCTCTCTAAACTTATGATAATGTTGCTATAGCCTTCCATCAAAACCTGTTCAGTCTTTCTTCATCTGAATTTCTCTCCCTCAGCTGTCCACACACAAAGGAGAGGTTGTTTAGTGAGGAAGAGGAGGCCAGGGTCGCCAGAGTCCGTGAGTTTCATGGTAAAACTCTACACGTCCCCTAACTTGATTATTCTGGTTGATCTGGTGGAATTCTCTGCTGATCTGGAAACAGTTGGTGGTTGTTTTATGATTGTGTTTTATTGTAGTCTGTTGTGCTATCAAATACTTACAATATGGCAAAATATAATTAACCAACATCCTAAATATTATGATTTGTAAAGTTATATTGGTGAATATAAGTGAAAATGGTTAAATATCTTACTTTCTCTTTCTCAGAGTTTTACATTTTAACACTTAATTTTTTAAGTGTAATTTTAATTCTAATCATAATGTCTATGTATATCTGGATTAATGCTGGTTTTGGGGGTTCTGTCATCACTAGAGGGCGTCCTTGTGCATTTTAACTGAACACCTACAACACATCAGTGTCTTTTTGTTTGTTGTATAAAAGAAAAAAATAACTATGTTAATTCACTGTTTCATTCTGCATTCTCTGGTAGAGCGACTGGTGTTGAAGGACTCTCAGATCGCTCAGAGCCTTACAGAAAAACTGCAGCTGTTTGCAGATCTGGGTGAATGTGTGGCGGGTGTGGAGGACGCGGGCTGTCGCTCTGCTCTGCTGCTGCGGGGAGATGCTTCAGATCTCCAGCAGGGGGATCTGCTGCTCAGAGGAGCCATCACTGAAGGTAACATGTCTGAACATCACACACATTCAGAGCTGTAGTGTTTGATTTAATGATGAATGATTTAATGAGGACGCCAGCTCAGATAAACTCTACCACATCTTTCATGTTAGTTTATTAAATATGTTGGCTAGATTTGATAAAACTAGTTACCAACAGACCTCTGTACACTCAGCTTTGTTTACAGTATTTTACATTTCCGCAATGGAGCAAATGTAAAAAATGTAAAGATTGAACAACGTGTAATTACAATAAAGGATTGTTCTTTTGTTATTGTGTTTGAGCTCTTGACAACATTTGAGAGTGTTTTTAAAGCTCTTCTGTTGCTCTGCAGTGGAGAATCTCCAGAACCTGCTGGCATCTGCTTTGAGGGAAACATCTCCACACACTGGAGCACATCAGAGTCCAGGATCCAGCACACTTCCACGCAGAGCGGACACCTTCAGCGGCTACGACAGTGTCTCTGCCATACTGCCCAAAAGTCAGTCACATGCTCGTTTTTAAAAAAAATATTGCACACGTTAAATTAAGACTTAATATTATAATATTGTTATGTATAATAACCGATATTACCCACAATCCCTTGCATTATGCATAAGGATTAGTACCGATACTAAACTGTCTATATATATTGTATGTAATTATATATAGAAGCATTCTAGCCCGTGTGTTTGTTGACACAGATGGTAGTATGAAGAAGACGTCTGGAGCAGCAGGCCGGTTTCGGGACCGAAGCAGGCGGGCCAGCTCGAACCCACAGCTCAAAGAGCTCTATCAGAACCAGGATGTGCTGGTGAGAGAACACATCTACACAGCTTTCTGATTGGTCTTCAACACACAACACTTACAGATGATTGGGCTGGATTGATTCCTCCGTTATTTGTGGTGGAAATCAGTTGGACTCTGACAACAGAGTTTTCATATATCTGTGCCTCAGTATGAGAATGTTTTATTTCATTTTGTTTAGTGTGCATGTCTTTTGTATAAGTGTTATTTAATTGCAATATCACAATCTTTATTTAGTTGCTTGTTTCTCTTTTATCCTCATCTTAACTTCTGTGCTTCAGTTTGATTCTTAGCTTGTTTGTGTCACTTTCTTGAGCTGATTCTGTTGTCACTGATTATATTGACTGTGTAAATTATATACAGTATTAGCTTTATTAGTGCTGTCTGTATATCACAGGATGAGGTCTCCTCACCCGGCTGTCAGAAAATGAAGCCCAGCTGTACGTTTCCAGAATCAGAGGTATAATCTGACACATCAGGCTGGAATTAGTTGTGTTTAATTGTTACCCGTGAGAAAAAAGTCTGCATTGTTTTATATATAAAGAACACAGTGCATTTTAAGAATTGTAACCTTTGCTTTGTTGGCCGCACCTCGCGGGTGGTTAATCAGTGAGACTTCACTGGGCAGGAATGTTGGTATTGTGTGAACGGTGGGAAACATGTCTGTGAATATTTGTATCATCTTGGCACTAAAACCGTCCTTCTCTTCCTGTTGGTCCAGTTCTACGAGCGTGTGCTGCTGCTGTCTCAGAAGCTCTACAGTTTACAGGTAAAACGCAACGGCCAGCAGCTGTGTCATCCTTCATCATGTGCAGATAAGATCAGGGAATGAAACGTCTTGTTTCAGGATTTCCCCTCACAAGACGTCTCACTAGTGTAGTGTTCACTGTGTGTGGGATGTTAGTGGGTGATGTGGAGTGTCATAATGTTCTGCCATATTTGCTTCCATCCTTTTGTTTGTTTATTCTTTAGTGTTTCATTGGCTGTTTCATTTGTTCTTTTCTTGTTTCTTTAATTCAATTATCTCTCTTTTCTCCTTTTGTTTATCCTTTCCTATCTTTCATTTGTTTGTTCGACTGTTTGTTTGTTCTTCCTTCGGACTCATTTACATTGCCTTGCATTATCATTCCTGTCAGACGCTTTCCTACCAAAGCGACTTACAATACTGCACACAAATCTTCAGCAAACACCAGCACAGGCAGCTGAGAATACATGACACTCGCTAAAGCCTTAGTAACCAAGAACCTCTAAACAGCTATTCAAACATGAGCTCTGCTCTCCACAGGCCATTGTCTCTCAGCAGGACAGCCACATCGAGCTCCAGCGAGCCTCTCTCCTCACCGCAGAACGGGAGCGGAACCGTGGCACAGACGTGCTGCTTGAACAGGAGAAGCAGAGGAACCTGGAGAAGCAGCGCGAGGAGCTGGCCAACTTCCAGCGTCTGCAGAACCAGCACCGGCAGGTGCAGGCCAGGTGGGAGAGAGAGCGAGAGAGACAGCGACGGCAGACCGAGGCGGCCGAGCAGCAGCTGAGGGAACGAGAGGAGGAGTGCTGGCATCTGGAGGTTCGTCTGACCGAGGAGAGGCAGGAGCTGGAGAGACAGAAGCAGACATACCAGCAGGACCTGGAGAGGCTGAGGGAGTCCACACGGGCGGTGGAGAAAGAGAGGGAGCGACTCGAGCAGCAGAGGAAACTAAAGAAGAACAACACTGCACCGAACGCAGCTGCGCTGTACCTGCAGGATGCCGGACAGGTGAGGACATCCTTGTGTTGTGATGTCACAATCTAAAACAACACTTCCTGTCTGAGTTCATGTGATCTTTTTATAAAAACTCACCAAAACCAAGTTGCTTTCTGGACGTTACAGTATGTCAGCATCATATCATTAATAATAATATTTAGATAATATTTAGCCATAATATTTAGAGCTGTATCTAGGGCCAGAGATACACTTATATCTAGAGCCTTGTCTAGAACCACGTCTAAGACATCAAAGAGATCTGATAGGCTCTTTTGACTTGGACTAGTAAGCAACAAGCAACACATTAGCAACAAGTTAAAGGCCACTAAGAGTACTTTAGCAATCGCATAGCAACGCCTTAGCATTGTGGAGGCTGGGGTGTTGCTATGCAGTTGCTAAGGTGCTTCTGCCCGAGCATTTCTAGTTTTCCGAAAATATAAGAATCTAGTTTGGTTTAAAAATCTTGTCGTCGTCATGATGACTTCAGACTGGTTCTGTAAGATCCTGAAAGCAGTTTCATGCTATTTTAAAGTCTATGCATTGAAGACAGTGGGAACTGGCATACATAAACATAGAATGATGTCACCTTTCATTGTCATTTGTTATCAATTATTTCAAGTGTAGGTGTGCCGGCCAGGTAAGAGCTCTCCTGCGTTTCCCACGCTCTGCTTTCTGCCCTGTTTTATCAGCACAATTGAGCAAACAATGTGCCACTGTGAGGCAACACAAACCACCCGACATACTGATGTGTGTATGATTTACCTGCCTCCCTGCCCCACCTGTTCTCTGATCAGCCTGCCAGATTACGGAAGCAGATCGATGGGAATAAAGACGCTCGGACGAGAGCTGTTTGAACAGTCTGAGAAGAGCTGGTCTCTGTGCAAACACAGTTTAACAAAGCCTCACATTGTGCGATTTCCTGAGCTGGTCTGCAGTTTCTCAGCAGGACTCAAACAGTTATTTAAACAGTTTCTCTTGCTGTCGCTCTTAGACTTAAATAATCATCTTTTGTTTTGTAAGTTACAGCAACTTTGTCATTGTATGTATATGAGGTCATACAGGCATGTCCAGTCACGCTGGATCACTTCCTGTGATCTGCAGCCATCTGTGCATAGCAACTGTCTTCCCCTGTCACCGGGGTACAGACCTTGATAATACATAATACATTAATACATTGTGTATAATACATGTGATAATACATTGGACACCATTTAGTAGTTTGTACTGGAGTTTTATGTTATAATTTTGTCTGCAGTAGTTTTGTTGTTTCTGGTCTCTGGATGTTTGTCAGATGATTGAATCATGTTAAGTTCACTCATTGCTAATAGCACTGTGGGCTATGTTTTTTATGGCATTACGATGATTTTATGGTTTGCTAATTGAGCAGTGTGACTTTTGTTTGAGTTTCAACTTTCCTCTGTTTTATTAGCGGTTATTGTTTTATTTATTGTCTCATTGTCTGCTGTCAGGTGGGATATGTCATGGTTTTTCTGACCTTTTTACGAACCGCTGATTCATTTTCTTTCTTGTGTTTAGAGTTTGTTTGAGCAGCGCTGAGCTCTGATAACATCAGATCTTTCTCTTTCCTCTGGTTGCAGAATATTTCTCCTGTCCTCCTGCTCATGAACTCTTTAAGAGTCTCTAGATGTATTTTGTCATTGTTGGATTTCTGATCCCTCATGCAATTTAACAAGCATTGTAAAACACAGGCTTCTGTTTCCATGGAGTCTGCTTTTTGTGAAGTTTTAGTGCTGTACTGTCTGAGGTTTAAAAAGCAAAATGACCCTTCAGAAACAGGGATTTAACACCATGATTTAGGAGTGATGTTTTCCGAAGAGACCGGCCCGTGCATGGCAAAAGAGCTACAACTGAATATTTGCTGAAGAATCCAAGGAAGTTTTCAGATGGGAAAACCATAACATATAATTTCCTTCTAGCAGTCATTCATTAATGCCAGCTCTGGAATGCAGCCAGTCCTAATTGTTTATGTGATGTCAGTCAAAGCTTTGTGCGGAAAACTGTGCACACCCCTCATATTCTAATCTAAAGAAAAACTTATATTTACTGAAGACACCTTAGCCGTGGAGACAGTGAAGCGTCTGTTTGAGAAAACTGCTTGTGCATCTCTGTGAGCTTCTTCATGCTGATTCTGGAGAAAGTGCTGCTTTTCTGACTTCTGGATAGACTCTAGATCACTGAGATCCTACAATAAGATGTACAACAACTATGTAGCCAATTAATTAGGTTAACTAGTTTAAATTTTCATTAAAGTATGGTAACACTTTACAATAAGGTCCCAATGTTAACATTAATGCATTAGCTAGTGTGAACTAACAATGACAAAATATAGTTTAAAGCATTTATTAGCATTTGTTAATGTTAGTTTATTTAAATACAAATGATTGTTGTTCTTGTTACATCATTGTGCATTATTGTTAACAGATATTCTGATCTGAAATATTATTAGTAAATGTTAAAGTTTAGATTAAGATTAAAAAATGATGTGGAAGTTTTGTAATTGTTAGTTCATGATAACAAATGGAACCTTATTGTAAAGTGTTACTGTGATAAAGTAATAAGAATTTTTTAATGGCTTCAGCATGTGCTAGATTTGTGTTGTACATTCGTGCTGTGCCATTCAGCCATTCTTTCGTGGAATTGTGGAAATTGGAAGGTGGGAAGGAGATGAAAGACTCGGGTGGCACTAGTTTCAGCTCAATCTTCTTCACACCTTGAAGATGATGTGTTGGATAGTAACTCGCTTGAGTTTGAGGGTGTAGCCTCACGGATAATGATTTGGGCTGCTTGAGCACATAAATACATCCAGAGAAGTAATCACACCATTCCCATTCTCCATTATGTACGGTATGTTACTGGATAAAAGAGTTGGCTGGTCACCAGGTGACTAACTATCAGTCACTGACATGTTATTAATCTTCACCTTATGCTTCACTTCAGATCTTTCATGTGGCCTGCCTGAGTTTTGTTACAGTTCCTGTCTGTATTGACAAAGTGTGTCCACGGGAATATCAAAGCTCATCTTCACGCAGCACAGAAAGCCACACATTCTTCCTGTAGCTCTCCTCGACTCTTTACCAGACTTCCTGCATGTCCTGCATGACCCATTAGCTGCTGTTTCCTTCCCTGTGGCTCTCAAACAGTGTAGACATGCTCCTCAGAAGATGAGGGCAACCACCATGGTTGTTTCGGATGTCCAAAGCAACTTGCAAGTGACAATTTATGTCATGTAAAGGTTTTATAAACAGGTTTTTCATGTCCATCTTTGGTTTTGTTTTGTAGCTCTCTCTTTCCTCAAGTTTCAACGGTGAGCTGCTGCTCAGTGGATCGAGCGATCAGACCTTTCCTCAGAAGTCTCTCCTGCGGGCGTCTCCCTCTCCATCCCCCGCTGATTACCCGCTTGAGCGGCCTGAAGTCCCCCCACGCCGGGAGAGCTCCTGCAACACCCTGCCCGCGAAAACAGATGTTCCCATCCACCTTATCAGCACCACCAACCAGCTGCACAAGCAGGGTGGAGTCCAACAGCAGATTCCCACCAAACTCGCTGCCCTCAGCAGGGGCAAAGAGAAGAGCGGGAAGAGCAAGAATTCCCACCGCACCGAGAGTTTGGGTCAGTTCTGCACATGCTCGATGATTAAAGCGTTTTACTGACTTGTGTCTGTTTTCTGTGAGACACAAATTGTTGCTCTGACCTCCATTGACCTGCATTAAAATCGACTAAAATCTATTTTATTGACGTATTTTATTTAATCTCTTAAAATATTGACGAGTGTTTATATTTAAATATTTAAAGGTATTTTCTGTCCTCCTGGCATCACCAAGCAGAATTGCAAAAATATTGATTGTTTTAAACAGAAGTCCCTTGTCTTCTATTGGTTGGACAAAAAGATAGTCCCGCCCCTGCCTGTGACAGACCGCTGAAACAAACAGCAATGTTCTGATAAAACAGCGTTTACTTTGCTGAAATCAACCTGTGATTGGCTTGTTTAGAGCTGCCTTAGCAGGTTAAACTAAAACACCCTGGAAACTGCATAGCATCACATTTAGAACACCTTAGCAACTGTATAGCAAAAAGCTAAAGCATCCAATAACATTATGATGTTCTTTTGCAGCGACAGATTCAACAGAATAACAGTGTTGATATGCTCTCTGTATCAAGCTACGAGAAAACAGCTTGTTGATTCCTGGTACATCTTTCCCTGTTTCACAGCCTCAGTTGACATGAAGCAGATGCTGACCGTCAGGACGAGAGATTCTGACAGAAATCTCAAAGCACGTCGTCCAGTCAGCCCCCGCCAGAAGCCCCCCCAAACACAACAGTCACACTCAGGTAAGACAGACGTCCCGGCCGGGCCCGAGCTCTTGCCCTGCTGTGTAAACAGTCGTTCAGTCCCCTGACAGAACTCTTATTTGTTTGAACGCTCTGCAGATTCCCTCAGCCCTGCAGACGACTGTACAGATGCCCAGTCCTCCGTTCTGAAAACCCAGAACACCCTCCCGTACACCCTGAGCGACGATGCCGCCAAGGAAGATGTTATCTTTTTTTGAGCACCGCACGGCATGCTGGGAAATTAAATTGCCGCCTGTTGGAACCTTAAGAGATACGGTTTCGTCCTTTGAAAAACAGGCATTGTCTTCAAAATCTTTTTCCTTAAAGAAGACGATTTAGCTCAGTCTTAACTACTAACAACTTTTACTGTATTAAAAATGTTTTAGCTTGTACAAAAGATACTAAAGATGCTCACTGAACTCACAGGAGTATATAACAACAGTTCTGTAGCACACAGTCCTGTAGCACACACTCCTGATGGATGAAATGAAGAACGTGGATGTTTCGGGGTCGCTCATTGTCATGGTGAGCAGTTTTGCACAACGTCAGTGTTCCACTGAATTTCAAACACAGTATGTGGGCTGACAAATGTAATGCTTAGTGATAGTCTTTCTGGAACATTGTTTTAATTGTAAGATGAACACAGATCGGCTGGGTCGAGGTCAGTTTAAGTTTTTAGTTTGTAGGTCTTCTGATGGAAGCCAGCAGATGATCTGGGTCTCTTCAGATGACTTCCTGTGTAGATTCAGTATAGAGAAAATGTTAAATGAACATTTAAGATGCTAAATGAAATCTTTTTATCTTCAGCGGCCAAATGATTGAAGAATTTCATGTGGAGACTATGAAAATCTTACAAAAACTGTTTTCAGGTCAAATTTTTACCCAAAATCAAAAACATAACTTTTAATTTGTAAAAAGAAAATGATGTTTAATTGAAATTATATACAGAATGCATTTTTGTGACCTGAATGTTTCTTTGTGAGATTCATCAGTTTCTTTTCAAATAAATGCCTAAAAGAGCAACTTACTCATATCATGTAAACGGTTTATGAGCTACCAAACCTGACGGCTTATTTTCTGTTAGTAATCCTAAATAATAGCCAGAGTTGTTTAGTAGCTAAAACATCATTTCATACCAGAATGAATCAGACAATGTGGTCCGTTGACAGATTATATATTTTGCATTTCCTCCTCCATTCTGACCTGGATTCATTGAATTGTTTTTCTAACTGAATGCCCTAAAGCTAACCACAGAAACAAGACACGTGATGTCATCCTGTGATGTCATTTCTGTTACTTTGGATCTCGGAGTAATTTTACCAAAGACTCGTGCTCAAAACTTCCATGATTAATCTTGATCCATTAACTGTATGAAGTCAGCAAACAGTCTCTCTTAAGTGTTTATAAATGATAATGTGATTTGTATGTATATGTTGTTGTACATAAAATTTTGCTCTAACTTAGAAGAAATGTAGATATACACAATCATGTCATGTGACTACTGGAGTCAAAGATCTGGATATAATTTTGTTTTTATTCCTTTCTAGGCACTTCTCTTATAAAATCTGTCATTCAGTTTGCGATCTCTCGTTGTTTTATCAGCGGTTCTCCGCGCATTGCTCAGTTCAAAGTTTTGTCATTAATCTTTTTAAAAATGACCATTTTCTTTCAGTTGATGTTATGTAGGGCAAGTTTATTTTGACTGCTGAAGCTTAAACAAACATCATATGATTTTTGTTCACGTGACAATGAAATAAATCCTCAAATCTGTGACCAAACACTCACTGTAGCTACAGTGCACTTTACAAAATGATTTGGGCTTTTTGTGTCTATATATGTGAATTTAAATTGTCATTTGAACCGGCCGGTGTACATTGTGTACAGTACCTGCTAGTCTGTGATTTGTACAGTGTGAATAACTCCTTAATGCAGAGGCATGTTTGGTCAGGTATTGTTGTCAAAGTACATCCAATATGTCTTAAAAAGATAAATCTTTGTATTAACACTAGCCACTTTTAGATACAAACAAACTTTAAGGGGACCTCAAGTGTAAATGCTTAATGAACGTTTCAGTACACAGGGACTATTTCATTTGTTTTCTACCACAACATTGTACTCCAGAGAAAAAGACAAACATTTGTGAACAAACTACTGCCTGTCGAGATGTTTAGTAATAAAATATCAGAAAAAAAATCCATGTTTGATTTGTGCATTACTTCTGCAAGTACTCACAGCCCTGCTGATAAACTCGTTTTTACCCGTGTGATATTGTTTTATTAAAACAGTTGTGTCTGAGTACAGACGATAACATTTGAAACACGTCTCTCTCCTCAAGCTGAACCTGGTGGCCGTCTCTCAGGCCGTGCAAATTGTAGCATTGTGGCTGAACACGGCTATTTTCAGGTGTTGTGGTTTTCCTTTCATCCAGTCCGGATCTGTGCAGATTCTGTGTAGTTCTTCAGGAGATGATGTCTCCTGCTTTTGTCTCCATAATGGTTTGCTTTCCATCTGTGTCCCTCGCATTGCTAATTTTAGTCTGGTTCCTCCAGACAGCCCTCATGTGGTTCACAAGAGTCTGTAGTCACGTCACTTTTTAATTGTAGTTATTTTGCTCTATCCGCAAACGAAAACAAATTCATTTGTCTTTTTGGCTGTAAAACTGAGTAGAATTCAGGCGTGTTTCCGTGAGGCAGTGTCTCCTGGAAAACATGATGAGAAAATTTATAGAGCAAAATGAAAAACAAGCAAATGTTATGAAGTATGAAACCACTTCTTACTTGGGACCTGCAACCTTTGAGTCAAAGGTCTGACTCTAACCATTAGGCCATGATTACTCCCATAAAGGCTATTGCATTAGCTGGGAATCAAACCCAGGCCTACTGCATGGCAGGTGAGAATTCTACCACTGAACCACTAATGTTCACGTGCAAGAGGCAAATTATGTGTGCAAAATGCAAATTATGTGTGCAAAAATACTATTAGTGATCATTTGGCAGCATAATTTGACCTGTTTTACAGCGTGTTATAGTGTGTGAAATCTCTCCACCATTTCTCACACACAGCCACTCGTCTGTGGGTTGCGTAACTTCTTTGCAGCGTCTAGACGAGTGGCGATGCGTCTATAAACACATGCAGGTCATATAACTTCCTGCGCCGGCCCCGTAAACGTATTGTGTTGTGAACCCCGTGTCCATGGCAACGACTTCTGTCTTTATAGCCTTTCTGTAATACATGAGACCCCATCTGATAAAAGCATACGATGCTGCTGAATGAAGGGATTGTTCTGCATTTATCTGTGAGAACAACAAAATATGTGCAGGCAGATAAGGTGACTGTTGGGTAATAGTGCTCAACAAGACACACTGTGTTTGTTCAAACATTTTTAGAGGTGTAATCCAATAAAGTGACCCGTTTAGAATGTGCTGTCACAGTAAAATCTTTGTGGATTTAGTTACAGAGTGGAAAGTGTGTGTGTACTCCTGGTTCTCCTGGTTCTGTGCCAGAAAGTCACACCAAACTGAGGTTCCTGCCAGGCTGTGTGATCTATAAATGAAAATTCTCCGGGTGACTTGAGTCTGTTGCTTCTTTCTTTTACATAATCTTGACTGTCTGTGAACTCGAATGCTGCTCTGATGTTCCAAATTCAATATGCAAAAACTGTTACTGCAGCTCAGTGTAACACCAAACAAGTGTTTGGAGATACATGAATCAGCTGAGTATTTGTTGGATGAAGAAGCCAGTTTTACTGGCAGTATTTTATTGAACGTTCTCCTTCAAACAGTGTGCAAATTAATGGCCATTCATAAAACATGATCAGAGCACACTTCTGTGTGATTAAACCTGAGTTTGTCACATGAGAAGCAGGACTCAACATCTCTTCATTGCATGCACTACACACTAGGCCATTACTCTGACCTTATATTTAAAAATTTCACTTTGAATGGATATATTTTATTCCGTTTTTTCAAAATGATTTTAATTGTAAATTGCCTTTTCATCATCCGTTAAAAACAAAAATACTTTCGTAAACTGACACAAAGACTGTCCAGCAGAAACACAAAGTGAAATGTGGCGTTAGCTTTGTACATCAGATGGTAAAAAAACAGAGTTGACAAAAAGACAGTGTGTCCCTGCTAGCAGCTGCATCATTAACCTTGTGAGTTCCAGAGTCTGACACCCCAACACCCCAGAGACGTGCGCTGACAGACGCCTCACTTCCTTTTGTTGTATTATTCATGCTGATGTCACTTTTTTGAGTGCCTTTTGAGTTGAGTGGCTAGTAATTATCAGACGGGCCTGTATGAGGACGGGCAGAAATGCCATCTGCCTCACCCTGTTTTCAGTGAAACAAAGGTCTGATTATGACTCTGAATCGGATTATCTCTCTGAGGTATGATTCACTTGAATTTTTCTTTTGTTTTCTGTTTGTTAGAAATAACTTAAATCTCACTCACAGAGAAACATTAAGATGCATTACGGTAATGATGAACTATTTCAAGAGTTGCGCATCCAAACTTGCAAAGCGTGCATGGAATGAGAGCAAATAACTGCTGTGGCACGTCTCCACGACGACGGGCTGACATCCTCATCAGCACATGAGCAAAAGCACAAAGAATTCGCCTCCCACACCAGAACACAACAGATTCTGCTTCAGTTCACAACTTTCTTTGGCTTCTTCTTGCATAAACTAATACACATTTGAGAAAGAAACAGGACGAATTAGTTTAATAGTTTAACAGGATGAATTAAGATTCAAACCTGTGACTTCCACACAAGCACCACAGATCAGTGTGCCTAGAGCACAAACCACTAAACTACGACTCCTACCTTGTTTTTTTAATAGATATTTTATTGTGAATGCAAATAAAATAGCTTATATCTCAAAACTGGTTTCAAGTTTACAATAAATCATATAACGATAATAAGCTAAATATTTATATAAGACACAATAATTTATTCAGTTAAGCTATAGGTAAAATCTTCCCTTTGTTCCCCTATAGAGTTGAAAAACGTTATTGAATATGATGCTAAGCCTCAACCTGAGGCCCTTCATAAAGTACATGCACTGTTAATCAGACACTCAACCTGTCAGTGAAGCTTCTGCCCCATCTGCCCCCACCCAACTGTTCAGGGTAATTACTGCATTGTGTAAACAGTGATTACCGCTTCCCCTCAAACCGTCGTTCATCTCCGCTGTCTGTTTCTGTCAGAACACTGAAGTCTCTTCACTATTTTACAGACTCTAATGGCTGCTTTCTTTAATAGCGTCTGAACAAAAGGTGTTTTGGCAAGCCGGATGGCGGTTTCTTCCTCTTTTGTGTTTACTACCGAACAATGTGCGTTTTTCTGAGAGAAGATTTATGTTAGCTGCAGGAGAAGCTGCGACACGTGTTTAAGCGTGTTAGTTTACACAGGATTTCCTGCCTTGTGTTCGCTTTTGAGCTGATCATTCATTAACACAAAATAGTTTTTTTTAATTCAGTTAAAAACTGAATCTTCTCTCAGATTTACTGTTACACAACAAACTTTACATCTAAACCTATATATATCTACATCTACGTATATGTATCTATATGCACATCAGTGTATATGTGTATATATGTACATCTCTCTCTCTATATATATATAAAACGATATTTAAACTGGTTGATAAACACAGGGTCAACCTCTATCATTATAATAGTTAAAGTGGCACATTTTTCAGTTCTCTTTCAGTTGCTTTTAATTCTGTTTGTGGCCAGTCTTCATCTGTACGTAGACCAATGTAATGTGATTATGGTATTTTTCAGTGAAATGAGAGGTGCATGCCTGAGGCTCCTCATTTTTCAGCGCATAAACAAGATATAAAATGCAAATGTGCTCGGCTGGATGTCCCTGTAAGGCACAATAACATTTTCATTAGTTCATTTACTGGTTGATTACAGACTCCAGGGATGTGGCTGGTTTAAAGGACGCAGTTGGCCGTGGGCCTCGAGGTAAGATCTCTACAGGGGGCAGCGTTTGGAAGTCGATTCTCCACTAATTTGAGATCTTTGTTGTTCTGGAGACCCCCAGCTGCACGCATCCGCTGGGCAGACACACGCCAGTATTTGGGTGTGTGGGGGGGTGACCCTTTCCCCCCTTGTCCGTTCCACCCCAGTGCACCTTTCGGCTGAGGGTCACAACAACAAGCATTAACTAACTACACACACAGAGAAGCCGACTGTGACCCCCAAACCTAACAAACTCCATCTTTCCGTACACGCTGTGGCGCGCCGGACACCCCTCCCCACCCCATTGGCTAGCCAGTTGAGTCTTTTGTCTTCTGCCAAGTTTCAAACAACTAGTTATGCGTGGCGCATTAATTGCGTTGCCGGCGGAATCTTTTTGAATTTTTCGGTTTTTCATTTTGCATGACAATGGTGCTTTTCAGCAGCCTCAGCAGGCCGACACAAAAAGCTCACTCGCGCGTGCACAAACCCTGCCAGAAACTCTTTGAAAGGAAGATGTCTCGTACCCGCGTGCCTTTTTGTTTTGTCGCATTCATTCAGCTAGTCCTCATCTGCGCTCACTCCTGGAGTCCACAGCAGTTCAACATGCTAGGCTGGAATAAATCGAGTTGCTTAAGCATTTGGGAATCTTTCTCGTTTTTAATTTTTATGCAAACAATTACCCAGCAACACAAGACTGACATGAGCTAAACATAAGCTAAACATACAGGACAAGAGCTAAACATACAGGACAAGACATTGTTTCTGAATCATGTGTGTTATATTTTGCCTAAAAGTAAAACGTTGTGTGATCTTTAAACATAATTTTTCATGGTATTTATTATATTCCCAAAGGCTACAGTAGCAAATTAATTTCTCTCATATTTCACAAAGACATCTGTCTGGAAAGGTCTGTTTTTCTTGCCCCGTGGGAGTGCATCCAGCTGTTTTGGGGATTTCTTCCATCTGGGATGTTTCTTCGCTCCGTCTGATGGGGTGTGTTAGTACACGGGTCTCTGCTTTCTGACCTCCACATGCATATTTAACTCACGAGTCGCCTTCCAGGCATCAGGCCTGCATTTACTAAAGCAACCTGAAGTCATTTTTTTTTCAACCTGAAGTGTCTCTTGAAGCTCAGGCGTGTATTTTGTTTGGCAATGATTACATTTGCTGAAATCACTGTATTCATTTATGTTTTTGCTTCATGCTTTAGCTGATTGCTTTATTTGTCTTGACAGTAATCAACTCTGGAAGTCATCATGCATTATGTGTAATATGTGCATGCATCTGTAGATCAATATTGTTATGAATTTCATGTTATCAACAATATCATGTCTATCTGTTTGTCTTATTTGTCATTTCCACAAATAGCATCTCCTGTGGAATGAGTTTGGTGCCGCGACACAAGACCTCACGCCCTCTTCAGACACGATCACCTCTGGATTATAAAAGTGCTGTGAGGGCGTAAAATTTGTATGTGAACATTTTTCTGCAGGTTTCTTGAGTATCTGTGGTTAAGATTGACTCCAAGACCTGAAATAACTGGGTGTGACGGGTAATTTCAGATTTCTGAAGAATTCATCTAGCATGTTGTGAAAGGTTGCATACGTTTATCGACAGTTTGTAGTTGCACTAACCTGTTATAGCTACATGATATTCATACAATGAACAACAAATAGCAGAACATCCACATGTTTTAGACGTTTATTTTAAAAAAAACATCACATTATTTTCTGATCTAAAGGTGTTAGAAACAGTTTTTTGTGTTACATCAAAAATACTTGTTCACAATGACAGAGCAACATTTTAATATCAAAAAGACCAAATGAGCAAAACTTCACAAATTAAGACATTATACAATAAAATAATAAGCATCTTGTAACGTTTAGGTAACGCTTCTGTCTGCGCTACCTTTGAGAAACAAATTTAAATGTTTAGTGTTAATGAAATGTGCAAAATCTACTTAAAATAAAATAAACATCACAAATATACTCACAACAGATCAACGCTACATGTTTTAGTATGTCTTAAGAACAGTTTAAGAACAAAACTATTAGGAAGAACTTAGCTTTCATAGTTTAACACCCCAGAGTCAAAGCTTTTCAGTGACTGTCATTCACATTGTAAACTCTTTTCTATAGTCAGTGAATGTCACAGAAACCAGTGCAGGTTGTATTTCACCCCAAAATTAAATCAACTTAAGAAATTCTATTTAAATAAAAATATTAAAGGTTATTTTTTACAATTGTGAGATTTTGACATTGAGAATTATTTTTAATCAGCCTAAATTAAAGGCACTACAAAAAATAACCATGACATATTAGGACTAGAAGGCAAATTTTAATGATCATAAAAACAGGCTCTGTTTTGTTTGTGTAATAAAGTTTTTATGTCTCTTGTTTTTGGGGTGAAATGTAAAAGTTCTTGACCGGTTTCATGAGTCTCACCCTGTCTAGCTATACGTCAGAATACAGTGCAGATCAGAGCTCTGAATATTTCTGATATATTCAAAGTTCAAGGCAATAACAAAGTGTGTTCAACATTACAAGGCAGCAATAACCTTAAAAAGAGAAATTCTACAGTTCTGGGTTCATTTCATTTTACTTTTACAGAAGTTTTACAGAAGATAAACTGAGCCCTGTTTACAAAGATGACCGACTATAGACGACTGTTAATAATTACACAGGAAAGATCTGTGTGAGTGAAAGAGACTTTAAAACGTTAAACAGTGGAAGTTCAGGCTATAACTAACCCAGGTTAAGGAGTAAATCTAAACTTTTATACAGGTTTGTTCACAGTGATTCTGCATCTTGTTTTGGCTACAGGCAAATGCTGTTTAGCCGTGCCGTAGGTCCGGACCACAGTGGTCCGGTAAAGTAGGCTTGGATAAGCTGGTTGCCATGGTTTCCCTTCCACTCGTCCTGACCTAAGGCTTGGAATTCCAGTATGAGCTCCATGTAAGTGTGTGGAGGAAAGTCGCCTCCCCCTCCCCCAGCATTCCAGACCGGCACTCGGCAGCATTCCAGAGAACAGCAAAGATCTAAGGACGGAGAAAGAGAGAGAATGAGTTACACGTGTTCACCTCCAATCCAGCACATTCCTGTGAGAAACTGACCGCAGGACAGTGCTCTCCGGTCAGTTGGCTTAAATATTTGTCAGCTTTATCGTTTGTAATATCATTGGAGTACAAATACTTTCAAAAGTTTGGACAGACATTAATACAATATTGTATAATGTATGAACAGCTTCTAAAATGTAACCTTTTAATGTACATACAATTTAACCGATTTAATGAATATTAACAGAAAACAGTGTCTGTGTCTCTCCAGACTTTAAATAAATACACTAGAACAACAAACACTGAGATCACAGAGTGAATGTTAAACCTTCGTTTACACAGAGCTTTTTAAAAACCTTCTACAAACGTTTAATTGCTCTAATAAATGCAGTGAATGAGCCCGTGAAATCAGTCAGGATCAAGGTTTCTGGTCAAAGTTAGTCACCGTTTGGCCAGCTGTAGCCGATTTCCACTTTCATAACATGTTTTAGCAGATCATATAAAACTGAAAAACTCTAAATGACTCTCTTTCCATAGTGTAAATCTGAGACTCAAAATGAAATACGTTTAACAGCAAAGTTAACATAATACAATGAAATTACCGCTAATCCAGGTAAACTGATCCATTGTACTCCACAACTTTAGTCTCCTGACACCAGAACAAATGTTACCACATGGTGCTAGTGTAATTAAAGACTTCAACTAGTTTACCGGCACAGTTATCTTTCTCTGATCAATACACTTCTGGATACAGTGCTAGTCTGATACTAACATCTGCCAGGGTTCAGAAAACATGGAAACAGCTTTTACTCTCTCTCAGCCCAACAGCATTAAAATACCACCTGACAGTTCTCACTGTTTCACAGGTACAGTTTCATAACTTTACGTTATTTTGGGGAGGCGTGACAGGAGCTTTAATTTAAGAAGTGAGAAGCGGTGCTACAACCTCTTCTGCGTTACATAAGACACTAAAGTTTATCCACCAGGGTGACGGCTCTTCTGAACCAGAAGCAGGGCCGTGACCTTTGCTCCAGTTTTCAGCCCTTAGAAATTCCATGTAAGCGAGTTTAAAAGACTAACACATGCCTGGGATTCAATTACGTCGTGTGTACAAGATCTCCATCACCTAAAACAGCCAGCAAGTGTAAAGCCTTCTTAGTTCTTTAAAATAAACATTACACCTGCTTTATCTGAAATTCACAGCCATGTTTTATAAGGTTGTGCTTGTTTTAAAAGAATGATTTGTTTTTCATTTAAGAGTCAAGGGTTTTTATAAAGGTTTTGTGTAACTGAATATACTATTTTATTACCTATTATTGTCAATAGGTGGTCATGTGATCTTTCCTGAGGGTTTTACCGGCTGTATTGAGGGTCGCGGGGGTGATATAATGACAGCTGTGTACATCAGTTTGCTGTAATCAGTTCATCCTATTGATCTGTGAAAGGCCTAATCGATTAGCAGATCAGCAGCTTATTTACTAGGTAAGCGTCATACAACGTTCTCACACAACGTTCACACAACGTTCTCGCAATGCTTACTGATGCATGAGAGAAAGAGCGGGTTATAGAAATAACTCGTGCTGACAGGACGGCAATAAAACCTCATAAATGTGCATTTTTATTTTCTTCTGCATAATGTTTGGTGGAGCTGAGCTCTGGCTGAGCGAAACTGTCGGGTCGTTTGGGCTTTATATGTGTATTGTGACCTTTTAACCTCGTTTTTTAATATTACATGATTGTGATGGATTACAGCAATACAGTTTCATGTATTTACGACTGGTGAGTAATACGAAGCGTCTCTGTTATTCAATGTCTTTGTGCAGGTTCGCCTTGCAGGGACAAAGAAGTGAAAACATTTCGATTAACTTTATGCAAATCCACAGAGCCTCAGGCTGGACTGAAACTCCACACGTGTGTCTGGTGGGGAGGCTGGACACAGATGCCAAAATAAAGGATCTTTCTACGAGCTTTCAAAACGCCAGGCATTAATAAAACATTAGTATTGACCGTAAGGGTCATTGTTGATCCCTCTATGAGTTTTGAGGATAATAAAGCCGTCTGGAGAGCCACTGACCCTCAACCAAGATCAGGTGTGTCATACAACACAGTCTCATATGGCCGATAATGGATGTGTGCCAGTAAATTCTGTCTGTTCTGGAAAACCAAAGAGTGACTAAGCATTATTAACTTGCTCTTTGCTGCTTATGTGAGTTTAAAATACAAATTTTGCCAACTATAAAACTGCAGCCCCCTCCAACACACACACACACACACACACACACAGAATTCACTTTTAGCATATATAGATATGTAATGCAAGCACTGATTTTAGTTTTAAAACATACAGGGTATTTTGGGTGAACCACATTTTACTGTATTTGAGAGACATCCACAGTTAATCACTCAAATAAGTCAAATAATGAGTCAACGGCCTGACATGCAGCAACAATAGAGGCCGGACTTCTGTGCATTTGAATGGGCATGACTGACTGAGAAAACATCTAAATTAAAGCATGTCCGCACCTTTACTGCAACACTGAGGCTGTCAAATATGACCATCAAAAAAAATGGAGATTTCCTTTGTTCTCTTTACCTCTATTAAAAAAGCTGACAGCTTCTAAAGCCACAAGTATTTTTTCGTTTTAAGATGCTGGCTTAAAACAGCACAAAATATATTTACACATGCCTTGTTTCACGGTTTCTGTCAGTGCAAAATAAATCAACAACAAATCAGGGCCGCTGAAAAGCCTGCATCACTTTCACTCTCAGAGAAGGACTAAATAGATCTGAATGCTGCATGCATACTGATCTGAGGTCCTGCAGGCTTCCCTCGGCCGGTCTCCACCCAGACCATCTGTCTGGTATTGAGCAAGGGTAAACAGCACTTTCTGTAGACCTCTATCCATTAAATATATGCTGAGCTCTAAGCAACAAGCTGTGAGTGTACTAAACAGGACAAGCTGTTTCGCAAGTTGAACTAGCGACTGTTTTAAGTTGCGCCTTGATTTAAAGCTATCCTGTTTGAAAAGCTCTACTCAGACCTCTAGCCAGTTTTAGAACAAACAGAGCACACTGAATGATATAAAAGTCACATCAAAGATAAATTCTCCGTCCTCGAATCTTCCTGCCAAACACTGGCTGTAAATCTCAAACAAATACACGCCTTCACTAAACACTGCTGGATCTGTGTGAACTTATTGTTTCAGCCCTGTGTACGGTGGTGAGAACAATGTACTGGCTCTTGTACGGTTCCTTAAAGAACAGACTGAGGATCTGTAAACATCTTTCAGCAACCCAGGGGAGTTTTTGGTGAGACAATGTGTAAAAAATTATCTTGCAGGCTTCACCATAGACAGTTAAACTACAAGCACAAACCTGATCCTGCTGGAAGCATTTAGGAAAGTCTGTGAGCCCTGGAAAGAAGTTTTACTCTGTAATTTGGACTGCCACATTCCTTTTAATACTATTAGGCAACATTTCTTCTTTATATGACACCCAACAGCACTAATTAGGCCAAATTACTGCTTTGCACATCTGAGAGGTTTGAGACAATAACTGACTGTATGTTTCACTTCCCTCTTTACCAGTGATTATTTATTACAAATCAACGAGAGCATCATCATACATTAGATGACACGGCAGATGCTGCAGTGCTTACCTAACAGGAATTGTGTTTTCTTCAAGATGGGAGATACTTCCAGGTGCTCACGAATGCTGTTGGGATCAGTGAATATGGTACACTGGTAATGCTGTCCCACGAGTCCGTGGATGGGTCATAGCAGTCCAGAGTTTTACACCTCTGTGCGCCAAAGTAGCCGCCAACCACATACAGCCGATTCCCAGAGGCCACTGCGTGACAGCTGATTCGTCTAGAAGTGACATCACCAAACTTTGTCCACTGGAACGTCTCACTGTTGAAGCGATAGGCCGAGCTGGCGGAGAACTCTGTGTCTCCGCCAATGACCACAACGTGGTTACCAACAACTGCCGCCGCTGTGTAACGCCAAAGCTGGGGACACGTCGCAGCCACGGTCCACCTGTTCTCACAGGGGTCGAAGCATTGAACTTTGGGATACTTGTCTCTGTTGACACTTGTCCCACCAAAAGCAAAGAGCTTGTTTTTGGCTCCTACAACAGCAGCGTTACTGACACCTTCTCGAAGAGGAGCTACTAACGTCCACTTGTTGGACTGTGGGTTGTACTGTTCCACTTGTTTAAGAGACACAGATGGGGAAGCAGGAAACGATCCTGTTTGGGATGTGTGTCCGCCTACGACATACAGGATGTGGCCAAGTTCTGCTGAACCATGTCCGAATCTGGCCACCAGCATTGGTGCAGCTTTGGACCATTCATCATGCAAGGTGTCGTAGACCCAAACATCCTTTGAAGCTCCATTTTCAGACCCCCGACCACCAGTGACATACACTTTGCAGCCAATGGCACACGCGCTACATTCTTTGCGAGGGCTGGGAAGGTCCGTTTTGGGCGTGATCTCCTTCGCTTTGTGATCAATCATGTAGACTTTGTCGCACATGAACGTTTGGCCACCTAGGAGCAGAAGGGCTTGGCTGACCTTCCGGGGTTGGGCGCAGAAGCCTGTGACGACTCCGTCGTTTTGAAGGATCTTCATTTTGCAACGCACAGCATCTTCCACAATCTCACGACCCACCTTGTGTCCCATGACAAGCTCTTCAGAAGCAACGTTCTTAAGCAAGTAAGTCTCCGGCAGCAGAGCAAGACGAACACACCGCAGAAGGTCTGGAAGATCAAGATGTCTTCTCTCGATGTCTGCTCTTACCCAGTCAATGACAGCCTCATAGACGATACTTTCATCCTCAACCTCCAATTCTTCACTAAAAACGAGCTCTCGAACCTTATCTTTTGGCAGGCTTAAGAAGTCCTCAGTGTGGTACAGATTAGCGAAATTAGCCAGGCACATCCTCCAAGAAAGTTCATACAGCCTTTGGCACTGATGGGCGTCAGACAGCAGCATCATTCCAAGGCAATTCAATGGATGCAGGTTCTTCTCCAGGAACTCAGCGGCAGCATCCCGTATATCATGAAACTGGAGCATATCGCCCGCCTCCAGGAGGGACTCTGGCGTTTTCCTCATTAATGATAACCCGGGCGGAGTAGGCGTAATCGAGCAGGAGCTCCAGCACCTCTGGGTGTAAAGAGTCGTGGAAGTTGACCTCAGCGTCACGGCTCTCCTTCAGGCCTCCGCTGAACATGGCCTCAAAGTAGCGGCTGCATGATGCCAGCACTGCCCGGTGGCATGGAAACGTCCGGTGCCCAGCTCGCAGGACTACATCAGTGAAGACATGTCGCTTGCGGAGGAGGTTGAGCTGGGTTAGCAGGCTGTCTGCATGTGACATCTTGTGGAACAGATGAATGTTCATGGAGCTGGCGCTTGACCTGGACTTTCGGTTCTCGTGATTGCTGACAGACATCTCTAAACTGGAAAAACACAAACAAAACACACAATTTAGCAGGTTTATTGCTATCAGACCATTCCATTTATACTTGGAACCAATAATCAGTTGCTAAACAGTAATAAAATGTTAGCACTTAATTTAGCGTCAGGGTACTTTTCTTCAGTACAAAAGTTAATGATTAATCTCACATGAATTATCGGCCACCTCTATGATCTTTGATAAAGGTTCTGCTTTGGTTATCAGTTATTCATAAAAACAACCCACCCAACTGCACAAGAGTATGAACCTAACAGGAGTAAAACAATGAAATAACATGAATGCTATACCAATATTAAATAAATCAACATTTAACAGTTAAAGGTAAATGATATATTGTAAGCCCATGCACACAAAAAGGCAATTCTGGAAAACATTCTCACAGAAAACTTTTAAAAGCCTGTACACAACTTCTACCAAAACATTATTATCTTAAAGATGCATCAACTAAGATTACTAACCCTTGTGAAGTCACTGCGGGGAACCAAAGCCTTCAATATAGTTATTTACTACAGTTTTGCCCATAATACCCTGCTGTCATAAAAGACATTTAATAAATATATATATATAAAACAGCTTATACAACTTACATATATAACTTTAGCTAACATATATTTTATATATGCTTCGGTGTCAATGCAAAAAGAAACGTGTGTATACACACATACATGTAATATATATATATATATATATTATAATTTTATTATATATATTTTTATGGTGTGTATATATGGTGTATATACATATATATATATATATATATAAATATTATATAATAAATATATAAAAAAAAGGTGTATATATGGTGTATATATACATATGGTTGGTGTATATATATGTGTATATATATATATATATATATATATGGTGTATGTATGGTGTATATATACATATGGTGTGTATATATATATATATATATATATATATATATATATATATATATATATATATATATATGGTGTGTATATATGGTGTGTATATATATATGGTGTATGTATGGTGTGTATATATATATGGTGTATGTATGGTGTGTATATATATATGGTGTGTATATATATGGTGAAGAGGGTGAGCTCACCTGACTTCCTGTCCACGCGTCTCACCTCTGTGACTTTGTCTGAGACTTCGTGAGTTTAAAGGCTCAGTCTTTCAGCAGTAGCATTTCTCGTCGTGAGACTGATCTGAGACACACACAGTCACTCTCCGCCGTCTGATCCACACTGACGAGCAGCACCACCGCGATCTGATCTGAGAGCAGCGCGTGAGTCGCGTGTGGATCACAGTCGCTCCTCCTCCTTCCGCATGTTAAACGTCCAATCCCGACACAGAACTGATCTCAGATCACGCTCATCATGTCAAAGATGATCATGAATGATGATGATGATGATGATGATGATCATGATCATGATGATGATGATGATCAAGATGATGATGATGATGACTTCGTCGATCTGACTTTTTTAAGTTAAAGATATTTTAGATATTTTTTAGTTAAAGATATTTAATAATATTAATACTTTAATTTGTCAAACATGCTTAAGACCAGAGATAGCAGACAGCTTCAATGAATCATACAATAATCTTACACAATTTTAAAAACATTGAAAAGAGTTACTGAACGAAACAAACTTTGTAGTTGCACATCTGATGTTTTGAGTGACGTGTTAATGATATGTTGTGTAAATATGATTAATGATATGTTGTGTAAATATGATTAATGATATGTTGTGTAAATATGATCATACCAGTACCATTGTATTATCATACATAATACTATCAACAGTGTTTTGTAAAGGTTGATTCTCTCTCATATCGTTCTCACACTTTCAACACAATTGAGACAACAGGAACAACATGACTGAAATTCTCTGAATATTTCTCTAGTTTTTGAACGAGTATCTACTGTATTACTGTAAGAGCATGATGAAGATGAAGTTATTCATCTTGATTAGAGAGAGATCTCTATTGAATCTCTATTATTATCTCTATTATTATATATTATCTCTATTTAATCTAAATCCTTCTGGCTAATTTTACTGAGAACTCTTTTCACCGGCTGTCAGCGCGTCTGGTTTATTTCTGTGTGTGCAGGAATACATTGCATGTAGTGTACCACACATTCAGACATTTGTCATGTTTTTGGCACACATTTAATAAGCTGAAGAGTCTTAAACGTTCACATCTGTAATATCTGTTGTAATAGTGCGCCACCTGCTGGACAGACGCGTTTTCAATCGCAGTACGAGCTTCAGAGACAGCAGAAAATTACTGACAAAACCTCCATTATGTCAATATGCTTTCTTAATAAAAACCATTCAATCAAGTTCATACTTGAAGTTAATTAATGACAACTAATGAAGTTGAATTATATGACTATATGCTATTTATTTATCACTATGATGTACACTCTCTAATTACGCATTTATTTATTTTGTTAGCTTTAAAATCGGTTTGGTTTGTTTTATTACTTGATTTTTGTTCGTTTGAGTTTATTTCTAAATTAAAACTACATTACCCAGAAGGCAACAGTAAGGACGTCTCCGGGAGCGCTTCCGGTTCGTCTCAAGGTTAGATTTCTCACGTGCTGGAGCGACATGGACTTTATCTGCCCGTGTGAAGTTTATTAGATTCATCAGAAGAAAAGCCTCATTAGATTCATCAGAAGAAAAGCCTCATTAGATTCATCAGAAGAAAAGCCTCATTAGATTCATCAGAAGAAAAGCCTCATTAGATTCATCAGAAGAAAAGCTTCATTAGATTCATCAGAAGAAAAGCTTCATTAGATTCATCAGAAGAAAAGCCTCATTAGATTCATCAGAAGAAAAGCCTCATTAGATTCATCAGAAGAAAAGCCTCATTAGATTCATCAGAAGAAAAGCCTCATTAGATTCATCAGAAGAAAAGCTTCATTAGATTCATCAGAAGAAAAGCCTCATTAGATTCATCAGAAGAAAAGCCTCATTAGATTCATCAGAAGAAAAGCCTCTTAGATTCATCAAAGAAGCTCATTAGATTCATCAGAAGAAAAGCCTCATTAGATTCATCAGAAGAAAAGCTCATTAGATTCATTAGATTCATTCATCAGAAGAAAAGCTTCATTAGATTCATTATTATCAGAAGAAAAGCCTATTAGATTATCAGAAGAAAAGCCTCATTAGATTCATCAGAAGAAAAGCCTCATTAGATTCATCAGAAGAAAAGCCTCTTAGATTCATCAGAAGAAAAGCCTCATTAGATTCATCAGAAGAAAAGCCTCATTAGATTCATCAGAAGAAAAGCCTCATTAGATTCATCAGAAGAAAAGCCTCATTAGATTCATCAGAAGAAAAGCCTCATTAGATTCATCAGAAGAAAAGCCTCATTAGATTCATCAGAAGAAAAGCCTCATTAGATTCATCAGAAGAAAAGCCTCATTAGATTCATCAGAAGAAAAGCCTCATTAGATTCATCAGAAGAAAAGCCTCATTAGATTCATCAGAAGAAAAGCCTCATTAGATTCATCAGAAGAAAAGCCTCATTAGATTCATCAGAAGAAAAGCCTCATTAGATTCATCAGAAGAAAAGCCTCATAGATTCATCAGAAGAAAAGCCTCATTAGATTCATCAGAAGAAAAGCCTCATTAGATTCATCAGAAGAAAAGCAACTCATTAGATTCATCAGAAGAAAAGCCTCATTAGATTCATCAGAAGAAAAGCCTCATTAGATTCATCAGAAGAAAAGCCTCATTAGATCATCAGAAGAAAAGCCTCATTAGATTCATCAGAAGAAAAGCCTCATTAGATTCATCAGAAGAAAAGCCTCATTAGATTCATCAGAAGAAAAGCCTCATTAGATTCATCAGAAGAAAAGCCTCATTAGATTCATCAGAAGAAAAGCCTCATTAGATTCATCAGAAGAAAAGCCTCATTAGATTCATCAGAAGAAAAGCCTCATTAGATTCATCAGAAGAAAAGCCTCATTAGATTCATCAGAAGAAAAGCCTCATTAGATTCATCAGAAGAAAAGCCTCATTAGATTCACAAAGAAAAGCCTCATTAGATTCATCAGAAGAAAAGCCTCATTAGATTCATCAGAAGAAAAGCCTCATTAGATTCATCAGAAGAAAAGCTCTCATTAGATTCATCAGAAGAAAAGCTCATTAGATTCATCAGAAGAAAAGCCTCATTAGATTCATCAGAAGAAAAGCCTCATTAGATTCATCAGAAGAAAAGCCTCAAAGAAAACTCATTAGATTCATCAGAAGAAAAGCCTCATTAGATTCATCAGAAGAAAAGCCATTAGATTCATCAGAAGAAAAGCCTCATTAGATTCATCAGAAGAAAAGCCTCATTAGATTCATCAGAAGAAAAGCCTCATTAGATTCATCAGAAGAAAAGCCTCATTAGATTCATCAGAAGAAAAGCTTCATTAGATTCATCAGAAGAAAAGCCTCATTAGATTCATCAGAAGAAAAGCCTCATTAGATTCATCAGAAGAAAAGCTTCATTAGATTCATCAGAAGAAAAGCTTCATTAGATTCATCAGAAGAAAACTATAGATTCATCAGAAGAAAAGCCTCATTAGATTCATCAGAAGAAAAGCTTCATTAGATTCATTATTATCAGAAGAAAAGCTTCATTAGATTCATCAGAAGAAAAGTTATTAGATTCATCAGAAGAAAAGCTATTAATCAACAGAAAAAACCTCATTAGATTCATCAGAAAAAAGCCTCATTAGATTCATCAGAAGAAAAGCCTCATTAGATTCATCAGAAGAAAAGCTTCATTAGATTCATCAGAAGAAAAGCCTCATTAGATTCATCAGAAGAAAAGCCTCATTAGATTCATCAGAAGAAAAGCCTCATTAGATTCATCAGAAGAAAAGCTTCATTAGATTCATCAGAAGAAAAGCTTCATTAGATTCATAGTGTGTGACATGGACGGTTTCGGCTCTGATTTCTCTTCGGGCTCGTCTGGTAAAATGGACACCGGCACTATAATGGAGCAGGTCAAAGTTCAGATCGCTGTCGCTAATGCTCAAGAGCTGCTGCAGGTCTGTCGACATGTTATACTGTAGTAAAGTATTAGTATGTAGGTTTAAAAGTAAAGTTTAAACCTACATAAAGTTTTATAATACATAATCTGCTGAATATGTGCTTTACACCAAAAGTACCACATGTAATACCCCCGTTATTCAATATTTATCATGTGAACACCATGATCAGTTAATATGGTGATACTGTACTGATAGCATTTCCTACAGTGAAGATCAGTTTATCATGGTGATGATATAGTTTATGGACATATGATACTCAGTATTGTGGTGTTATATGTATTGTAGTGATATATAATGTGATCCCTTCACTGTACTGCTAATACAAAGTGTATTTAACACCAGCTGTTGTCATAAGAGATTGCTCCTGTAAATGTTTATATTATACAAATACAAATAATATGGTGTTCATTTAATAGTTACTCAAACTTGGCAGGTACATTATAATAATACATTTAAAAGTGGAATATATAAAGCTACATTGATATGACTATGTTCTGTTATTTTTTGCAGAGAATGACTGATAAGTGCTTTAAGAAGTGTATTGGCAAGCCAGGAAGCACATTGGACAATTCTGAACAGGTATTTGCATTAAGCATGACATCACTTCCTGTATGTTTTTATTTGAGGCACTAAATGCAACTCATCCCTAACTTTGGTGTTGTTTAGAAATGCATTGCCATGTGCATGGATCGTTATATGGACGTGTGGAACACAGTCTCTCGGGCCTATAACTCCAGATTACAGAGAGAAAGAGCACGTATCTGATGTGCAGATGGTGGCCAGTGTTACCTCACTGAAGTCCTCAGATAGAGATGTCTGGTCTCCATGACAGGTCCAGACTTGACTCTCTAACCTCAAAACAACAGCTGAAGGCTACAGAAGGTGCTTGGAGTCAAACTACATGGACATTTGTCATTTTATTTATGTCATCGCGTGTTAAAAAAATCTAAATTATATATAGTTGTCATTCACAAATTCAGATTGATAACAATGAGTTGCTTTCACATTTCTTATGCTATAAATTATGTGTGTATTTAGAGGAAAGTGGATGGGTTATGGATTATAGCACCGCCCATTTTGTTTCGTGTTTGCCAGCCTCAAAATGTTTAACAGCATTGGAAGATTTGGCTCCTCCCCTTCTGCAGTTATCCATTCATCAGGCCCCCAATCAAAATGCAGCGTGCCATCCGCCTGCCTCCCATCATTGGGTGGATCTGTTCATTCCCTGAGGGAAAAGCTGTCCTACAAACCTAGTTTTATTTCACAGAGGGGTAAATTCAGAGCCGTCTTTGAGCTAAAGCTGCTTCTTACCTCTGTGGAACAAAATGCACTTGTTAAACGTGGAGTGTCATTTTTCTCATTGTCTGTTAAGTACAGAAGCAGCTCTGTTCAGATGTCTAAAGCCGATTTTCAAACCTTTGTTTACAAGCATGTCATGTTTTTTTTGAATTTCAATTGGTTTTGTGAAGGCTCTGAGGCAGAACTCGACTAAGAGATGTCCAGACAGGTTCAATGTAACTGTCATTCAGCTGTTTTTAATGGGATGTCAGTAAATACCATTAAATCAGCCCATTTTTATTGATGATGTTTGCATTGACAAAATACCAGGAGGACAGATGTAGCACCATTTAAAACAATTAGGCCCAAAACAGCTACTAGTTGAAATCTGTTGGACCAAAATATTTAATGCAACACAATGTGTCTTCCGAAAGTTTCTTTCAGGTTGACTTGCTGGAACAACGGTTTGCAAAGAATCTTGCTGAGAAAGTCGATATGTATTTAACTAGCTACCTGAATAATAACACATCTGAAGGCGCAGACATTTGAGGGTAACTATACTGCCCTCATGAGTACGGAGGAATTATTGCCACTATAGAAATGTAAGAACTCATTTTGGACATTTGAGCTGTGTAGGATAAGTCCAGGCTCACGTAAAATCTGCACCTGAACAACTGAGATTTACAAAGTTTTACAAATCCTGAAAAAATGTTTGTTTATTAAATATTTAGGTTAATTTGATTTTTCTTCAGCTACCAGTGAGATTGTGATGCTCTCAGAAGTGTTTAACATGTTTAAATTCTAATTTTCACCAAAGAAATTGCGAATAAAGACGATTCCGTGTGGGACTCGTTATGGTTTATTGTTCTCAACAGTAACATCATGTTGAGGTTTTGCTGTATTGACCAGAATGCATTGATAATAAATACCACAAATAAATATCTGACAGTACATGTTGAAAAAGGTGTCCATGTGACAACAGAAGCACCGTGTTTGATTGGTCCACCTCGGGTGAGGGACTCCAATTCCAGAGTGTATGTTCTATTTAAAAAGGGAGGTATGTGGATATCCATTCCCTGACCGCTGTAACTCGCATGTAAACCCCCGGGAAACCTATGCGACCGCAGCCGTGACCCCAGCTGGTCACGCCAGCCAGGAACCACCGACCCTGGGGCTCCCGGCACACCAAAGGCCCCCCTGAGTCTCCCTGCAAGACAGAAGAGCATGCATTCAGCACTGTGTATATGGAAGGCGTGACCTTTAAAGAAGTTGCCTGAAAACCCAAAGACATGGTTGAATTACATTAGGCCAGACTACATAATCAGCTTAAGAGGCAGAGTGGATGTTTTAAGGTGGAATAAAGACTTTTAACGCATTAAATGTCATCATTAAGTGCCGCAGTACTTAGAAAACACATAGTCAAGGTTTCTCTAATGAGGAAAATGTGTAGCTGCAGATTTCGCTAATCAAAGTTAGCATTCAGAAACGTTTAAAATTGGAAACAACTAAAGTTTTCTTTTATATTTTACTATTGTGCTGGTTTTTTTCCAAAATGCTTCACAGTCCTTTCAAGTTATACATTTTATCAGCGTGTTCCCTGGAATTCTAGCAACCTTTGCGGTGCTAATGCAATGCTCTACCAGTTGAGCACCTTTGAAACTCACCATACACGTGTCCCTCGTCCCTTCCATAGAGCCAGCGCACATCATGCTGTCGGTAAGTTCAGCACCATAAGCTAGCTGGCAGTCTAACTGGTCGATGATGCCAACCTGTGCCTTCTGCAGCAAATTGGTTAGCATACCTACATGAGAGAAACAAAGTGTGAGATATGATAAACAAACCCCTGAGATCTTTCCAGAAAAACTCAAACCTCACCGTCCTCTCTGACTGCCCCCCACCCAACAATGTGGCATTCGGTGGTTTTGCTGAAGCTGTGAACAGGTGAGGGCAAACACACGCTCTGAATTGTGTAGGATTGGGGAGCCGGGATGGAGATCTCCACCAGGGCCACATCAAAATCCATGCTGCTGCTTCTGTTGAAACCTGGGTGAGGGATGATTTTCTGCACTGGAATCGCCAGAGCTCCCACTCCAGACCAAATGACAGAGCCGAGACTCACCGTCCAGCCGGACGGATTCAGATCACTGTAAATGAAAACCAATTCATTTTCAGTCAATTGTTACCTCATCAGCCTTTTCCAGGTGTGAACCCAAAGCATGCTGGGTAATCGTGGGTCAATGGTGTGTTACCCTCTGAAGCAGTGAGCTGCAGTCAGGAGCCATTTACAGTGAATGAGTGTTGCCCCGCAGCGGTGAGCGCGTTGGTACTGCAGGCTGCCCACCCAGGGCCACTCTCCCCGCCGAGCGGTGACGCCCCCAACAATCCTCTCCTGACCGACGACTGGTCGACGCCCACAGTCTACAGAAAGAGACGATTTTAAATACTTGTTCTGCAAGTAAGTTCAATACTAACTAGCTCAATACTATCTAGTTAATCACATTTCATTCATCAGATAATTGATGTAGAGATTTAAAAACTTTTAAAAATGTGAAACATAAAAATGTGCAATATATCATACAAAATAATTCTTCTGTGCTTCATTTAAATCCAGTATGCTAGTTCTGTCTGTCTGAGTTTTTTGTAATAAAATTTAATTACTGCAGTTTTTCTCATCAGCCTCATTGGAGCAGTCGACGAGTCCATCACACTCAGGGTTCACCTTGTCGATACACATGCCTCCACCGCAGTTATAATTCCCGGTGCAGTTACCAGACGCAGGGTCATTACCGGTGAGGTGATGTCCAGCAAAAGATGGTTTCATGGCTTTAATGAGGTGACCTGCTGTGGTTGTGATGCTAGAGACCGTGGGGATGACAGGAGGCGCCTTAGAATTTGTGTAACTCAGGATCCAGTTTCTCAGTTTGGTAACACGAGAATAAACTCCAGGTTTGTTGATTTGAGCGCAGCCCACCCCCCAACTTACCACACCTGCCAGGAAGAAACGCCCGGGAGCCACCTCACACACCAGAGGGCCCCCAGAGTCTCCCTGAAGGCCAAAATACACTGTTTAAAAATGATGAAACTCTAGATTATAGTATTCATATAATGCAGTATTTTGTTATTGCTCATACCTGACAGGAGTCCACCTTCCCCTGAAGGAAACCAGCACACATCATGTTGTATGTGATCGCTCCTCTGTAAACCGATGATTTGTTGCAGACCTTCGAATCAATAATCTTTACTGTAGCTTTCTGTAATGTATTGGGCACCTCACCTGTTCAGACATAAACAGCCATGAAAGAATCAAAGGATGGAAATGAATGGATGTATTGGATATTTAGTACCTCTTCATTTTACAATGTGTGTCTACGATTTCCTATAACATTTTGTTTGCTCATTTAAGGTGTCGGAAATGCAAACATAACTCACTGGTGTACTGGTTGAGCGCTCCCCAACCAGAGACAATACAGTTCTGTCCAGGGCTGAAAATATGAGAAGAAGATGGGATGCAGACTGGTTGAACATATGGGCTGAACCTCAAGGGTGTTTCCAGCTCCAGTACGGTCACATCGCTGTCAGTGGTCATGGGGTCATAGTCTGGAGAGACGGTCAGTGACTTGATGTTTATCTCAGTAGCCTCTCCTTCCTCCCCACTGGCCAGATTGGCTCCCACTAAAGCTGTCCAGTCTTTAGGATTGTACTCTCTTTGTTTTATAGGGAAGACATATTAGAAGATAAATTGCAGTGATTCCTACTGAGGGATTTGATGGAGATTTGAAAGAAATGTGTCCTCACGTTTCAAAACAGTGAGCAGCGCTGACCAGCCAGCGTTCATTGACGACGGACGCGCCACAGGTGTGACGTCCGCGCAGACGGAGGCTGACCTGCCAGGGTAATTCCCCATGACGGGTGTTCTCACCCCCCACCACACGGTTACTCATGGCTGGACGCGTTCCACAGGCTACAAGAGAAACACAGATCAACTTTATAACATACATTAAATACAGTAAAGAATGCTTAAAATCACTCACTTAACTTTTCCACTCTGTTACTGCTCAGTTTTACCAAAAAAGAGTAACTAGCTGTTAGCATAATAGCTCAGGATAACGATGGCGATACTTACAGCAGTACGCTTCGTCAGAACCGTCCACACAGTCCGATATTAAGTCACATTCTGGATTGAGTTTTGTGACACACTCGCCATTGTCACATGTGAATGTGTTCTCTGGACATTTACCTGCAGAAACATCAACACACCTGAGCAGCTGGAGCTGTAACCCCTCATATATCAACAACAGATCGAACACAGTCACATGCTGCCTTACTTATGTCATTCCCGATCTCATAAAATGACTTTCCACTCGCTCCTGAAATCAAACAACAACAAAAATTGTCAAAACTAAACTATTACTTAACTGCAAAAGAAAGTAAATTTTGTGGCATTTATCATCTTACCAATGAGCTAGACCACATTAAACCAGCTCAGGCCAGCAGACAAACATCTTGGACTGGTTTAATGTGTTTCAATGTGTTAAAGCAGGGAATATGACATTGTAAATGTTAATGTTTGAACTTCTACAGATGTCCATCATACCAAGAAGGATGATGCTCTCGATCTCGCCGTACTCGGGCACGACCATGGGCTTCCCATTCAGCATGGCCTTCAGTCCAGAGCGGAGAAGATCTTGAATGAAGTTCTCTGTGTAGCCCTGGGCCTGGGCAACCCGAAAGACCAGGCGAAGAGTGGTCATCACATCTCCATTAATGTTCCTAAAGGGTAATCACACGTTCTTACTTAACAGCTTAATATGATTGCATGCACAACATATATAACATGCAGTTAATACACCCACCCAAAAGCAACAATCTGACAGTCGATGAAATGATGCGCCACTGTTGATCTACTGAAGACACTTTTGATCTGGAAATGAGTTATACAAAATGATCAACGTGTCTGTAGTCACTACCGAAAAAAAATACACATAAATTTGAATAGCATGTTTTTCTGGACATGGATGGTTATCTCATGTTTATCAAACTGTTTTTAGAGGGACAGTTCGCCCAAAAATTAAAATTCTTCCATCATTTATTTACCCTTGTGTCATTCCAAACCTATATGACTCTTTCTCTTCTGTGGAACACAAAAAAGATATTTGGAGAAATGTCTCAGAAATGTCTCTCTTCATTTTTTGGGGGGACTGCCTCTTTAAACAGTTTTATTGATGTTTTAAGTCCAGTCTTCTACTGGTAGCTAGTTCGGGTTCCACTCAGCTGGTACCTTTGCTGTCAGAGTTGCAGACAGAACTATAGAGAATCCAGATGTTGTGTCCTGCAGCTCTGGTTCGTAACTGAGCCCTTGTAGCTTCACAGTCTCCATGAAATAATGCTCCTCTTGTACTAAATAAGCTACAGAGAGAAACAACAACATTAGAGATTAGAATACTGGATTATTTTACTGCACACATTCAGAAACATATTTAAGACCCCATGAGATGTCTTGGCGAGTGTTGTCTTTCCTGTGTATTTTGAAATAGCCATTATCCTGCAGTTTGTCACAGCTATAAACTATAATTGCTATTTGATAACAGATGGTTTTGAGAGAAGGAACATTTTCAATTTGAATGTAGTGTACTGGACACAAATGTAATACGCCCCTGAGGACAGGATGTCATCAACTGTTTTGTCTGCTTTCCTGGCATAGAAAGAGTACAAAATTGTTTAAACAATTCTTTAAACAAAATAAGCATAAAGGTGCTTATATATCTGCTAAAGGTTTGCTAAAGAACTGACAGAATTCACAGAACTCATATCTGAAGATAAAATGTCTTGCAGTACCAGTCATGAAGCCCACGGCACCCCCGATGATGAGGAGAATCAGTATAGCTGCTACTGTAAGACATCTGCAGGAGGAACAGACGTCAGAGGAGCGAGCATCTCCCTCGGGCCATTTATTCAAATCTTTCTTCTCCATTTTAGTCTATACAAAAACCTGCAACCCAACCTGGACATCCAAACTCTACAACACAAGAAGACACTGCGATATGAGACCCGGACAGGAGATCGGGTGAAAACTTTCAGCTCTTCATCTGAGCTTCTCTGTGATCACAAAACGTTTTTAACACCTCAGACTCATCAGAGTGTCCCGTGGGTACTAAAAGTGAAAATCATCCCAAGGTATTCTTACACTGATCATACAGCAACACAATACAAGGAGTGGCTCTCAGAGGCCAAAACAAACCGATTCAGAAATATCACAAACATATGATGCTTTCTGTTCCAGGTGCTGTAGATACAGTTTCTTATTATTCCAAGTGACACAACAGTTATCTCATTACATGCATGCAAAAAAACAGTGATGAAAATAAGTGTGGGAAAATACTGACTAAATATATACAAAATATTTACATAATTGCACCTCACGACGTGCATTTTAGCACAATAGTCTAATATTTGCTTAATAAATACATTACATCAAGCAGTTATATAAATGGAATAGTGGAAATATAAAATACTAAAAACATGCAAATAAAGCATTTAAAATGACCAAATACAGACTTTAATGGACCGCAATACAAAGTATTATGGGTTGTACACACTTTAAAAGTTGCATGAAAAGATAATCTCTTTGCATTGCATAAAGAGCCATCACAAAATTCTGCATAATTTTAGGACGATTAACTAGTTAAGTGGTGGTTACTTACCGTTTCAGACCGCATTTGTTTCGTAAAGCAGCTGATCTGTGAACAGACGAAAGCGCGACGCGTCTGTAATCTTTATAGAGAGCCGCGCCGCCCTGCGTACACTCGCGAGTGGGCGTGGCTTCGCGCAGGTGACAGGTGTAATCTCACCTCTGATTGGTCGCTGCTGCAGCATCCGCACAAAACTTTGTTTTTGACTAAAAAAAAGAAAACAAACACTACACACTCCCTTACATCAACAAACACCCGGTTATTTTAACACTGAAGGATTCAGAGAAACAATGCGATGCTGCTTTTGGGAGGGTTAAATGACACAATCCCAAACAACAATATTTAAAAGGGTCAAAAGGAGATAAAAACAAGCTAGTTTTTCCTTTCATTAAAGAAATGAATGCTCAAATGATCACTGTCACATCCCTTCCTGGAAAACAGAAGAATTTTATCTGTGTATAATATATCATCATCATCTCCTTTGTATATTTTGTTCTGTATGTTTCATTTAGCCTCCTTTAATCTTGGTTGTATTTGATCTGTTTTAACTATTTGTATTACTGTTTTCAGATGCACAAAACTACACCAGCACTCTTTCTTAACTGAGCTGGAACAGCATTCAGAACTGGCACAGCTTCAGACGAGCTCCACTTACACACATTAACCATCAGTTAACAAACCCTGAACCGCTGGAACTGGAGCCAGCTGATACAACCCGTCATTCACTGATACAGTGTCCAGTTAAAAACAGGTGAATTCATGTTTCTACAGTATTGCATTAAATATCAGCAGTAAAGCTATACTGCAGGTAACTGGTTTATTGACATATGTGCTTTTCCCACCTAAAGTTTTTCCAGCAAGGTTACAAGCAGGTCTTTGTGATGGTGCTCGGATGCATGAATGGCTAATCTCACTGTATCTGATAGCCATCGGCCTTCTCTCGTCTCTGTGGAAAAACCCTTGTTTCTAAGCTTTTTAAACACTACAGTAATACTGTAGACTGTAATGTGAGGGAAACAACCGATTATTAGCACATGGCAGAATGGTGAATGCTTTGCTTTTATCTTTTTACTTCAATAAGACTTATCTCCACCATTCTATATTTATTATGAATAAATTTAATATTGTTACGTTTTAATGACACTTTATATTGTAGTCACCATTTATCACTATTGTGTGTATTCTCCAAAAATTCAAGCCTATAGATCCTAATACAAATTTTAATTAACTGTAATAAGGTACAAAGTAATATTTTTTTCAGTTTCTTTCTAAGTAAATAAGAACGAATATTCTGGACCAAATTATATTTACATCATATATTTACATTTTTAATCAGCCTTCATCTGTACACGATCTCTTAAAATTTAGGAATTAGATTTCTGTGTAAAAATCAGGAGGAGACACCAAGGTAAACAAAACTGAATGTTGTCTAAAGGTGTAGCTGTATTAAAACTGAAGCCTTTCAAAATACGGTTTCCATTTAGATTATACGGATTAAACTCATGGACAGTTTACTGTGTTACCCGTTTGCCTACAAAAAGCTTTTTTTAAAATGTAAAACAGATGCAGGTATGTGGGAACACCCTTTAAGATTCAGTCAAAATCTGTTTTGCTTCTATTAAAAATTATTGAATATCAGATGTTTATTGATGTGTAAATTAACTTCAGCATTAAAATAACACTGAAAGAACCAGAAAATACTATGTGCCCTTTTTCAAAAACACAAAACATTCCGCACATTTCAAAACCAAAATCAACACACAAAAAACATTAATACTTTAGTTCATAAGCTGCAGAAACAAACAAACAAAAAACTGAATCATTTACCCTCAGTCAAAATACAAAGTGTACATTTTTAATTAAGTGACAGACATGATTTCAAACCCAACAAAACCGGTTTTCTTTAACAACATCTACACAATGCAAGAAAATAAGACAGTGTGTGTGTGTGTGTCTGTTATCCATCTTGCTGCTGAATGAAGGGATTGGGAATGGCCTCCATCCCGTCCTGTGGACATATAAGAACCACAGACGTCCCTCGACACACGACCAGCCCGAGCTGCCGAGTGTCTTCAGTCAGTTTATACTGATCATCTGGATCTGTGTGAAGACAATCGGATAAGGAATCTCAAACGATTTACTTACAACTATTCTGATCAGTCAAATCACCTTAAGATCAAGAAATACAAATAGATAAATCATCATCTTACCTCGCATGTATTCAATGGTGCCATCCAACACCAGATTCAACAGCGGGTCAAAGCCTTTTAAGACACCGCTTGCTGGAAATAGAAAGTGTTTAATTTTTACGCTTAATGTTGTATGACAACCACATAACCCATCTTCTGCAAATCAACACTTTTGTTGACATGACACAAACAGTGAGCAGTTCTGCAGTGTTATAGCCATTTAAAATATATTTCCTAATGAAAGAAAGACATTTTATTCAAAAGCAACACTCCATTAAAGTTCAGGACAGACTCACTACACATAAAGCTGTGATTAAACTCTCCCTCACCTTCACGTCCTCCTTGGAACTTCACTCTGATGTGTTTGTCGATATATTTCGACAAATCAAATATACTTTCCTTCTTTTTCTTCTCTTTATCCTGACAATGAAAAGCACAGATCGTAAATTATAGGTTATGCATGCTATAGAACAGACCAGTCCATAAAAATGATCCTGATCGGGAAATTAACAGATCAGAAGCACAATAATACACAAACTCTAGGATGTTCTAATAATGTGATTGAAAACAAAACATGTTTTGGTTATTAAACGTATATAAAGTGAACTGTGAGAAGCCGTTTCGTACTACTCACCGCCATTTTCAAAAGTCCTCTACGCCCCGCCCCTCGCTGTTTACCTTTGACCCCTGCCTCTCGTCCAATCACAAGCCGCCTCAGTGAACGCGGACAGAAAACATTTTTAATTATTTCACTTTTCAACACCCGCATGTGTGTGCCGACGTAAGTTTAAACGCTAAGTATTCATTTTAGGCGTTTTTCAAAACATAAATATATTTAGATAATGGAGTAAGTCTGATAAGTTTGCCGTGGTCGGTGTTTCCGGTGAGAAACGGACAAACGCGGGAGCGAAGCGCCAAAAAACAAACCAGCAAATGATTCATCTGACGTCAGAAAACACGAATAAAGTGCGATTTTTATGAGGATTACCTCACTTAACGATATTATATGAGCGGAAAATGACGGAGTCACTCTTTAACAAGAGGTTACAGGTGCTGGTGAAGAGCAGAGACACGGATGAGAGGTAAAACAGAAGAGCTGTTTGTGTTTTTCTCCGTGTTGTTTTCCACACATGAAACACTCTGCGCGTTGATTTGTGGTTTTTTACAGGCGTTCAGTGATTCGTGTCAGCATTGAACTGCAGACGACATCCAGTCCTGTTCATAGACGGGTGAAAAGACGTCTTTTCTGTATAATATAGTGTTTTCTGATCCTTATGTTTTCAAAACAGCACTTACAAGACCGTATATGCAGATCAATTTAAGAGTACCACCTTTAAATTTGTGTTTGTGTTTGTTCAAGCAAGGAACACCGTAAGAAACTGTTGACGTCATTGAAAATGATTGCGCGTCTGTGTGACGTCATTGCTATCGGAATACACGCAGAACTATGACTGTATAATGATCTGACCCGTTTCCCATGTTTGTTAAACAGGATTTGGTCGTACGGCTGACGGATGATACAGATTTGTACTTTTTGTACAACCTTGTCATATCAGAAGAGGATTTTCAGAGGTGATGTGATCTGATCATGTCGTTTTTATTATAATGTTTTATATTCATCCACACGTTGTTGTTGTTAATCATCATATTTTTACATTTGAGGTTTTCAGTGTCGTCATTTACCATATTTCTGGTATAAAATATCTTCTCTTTTTATAACAGTTTGAAAGTACAGCAGGGTCTGCTGATAGACTTCACCTCGTTTCCTCAGAAATTCATAGATCTGCTTGAGCAGTGCATCTCTCAGCAGGACAAGGAGAGTCCACGGTGAGAGAATCTCTCTTAACCTCAGAAATGTCTTACATCTGCAGCAGCTGTGAGAACTGAATCTGTCTGTCTGTTCAGGTTCCTGTTGCAACTCACATCAGCTTCATCTGCGTTTGATCATGGCCCTTCAAACCTTAATGTTGTGGAGACGAACGCTTTTAAACATCTCACACATCTGTCCCTGAAGCTTCTCCCTGGATCTGATACTGATGTTAAGAAATATCTGGCCACTTGTTTGTCTACGTTGAAGGTAAAACTGATTCACTGCTTTGTATTTTGTGTCTGAACTTTGGCATTGTGTAATATGATGATTTTATTTTTTTAATTATCAGGAGGAAAAGCAGCAGTTGGAACAGAAGATGAGAAAGACTGAGGAGGACCTGACCAGACAGCTCAGTTATGCCCAACAAGTGAGGATGGTTTTAAGTTTATTCATGACATTTAATGTTTATCACTGGTGCTCACATCACCACATATAAGTCCAAAGACAGTAAAATGAAGGCGGTTATTGTCTGAAATGAGTTAATGTTTTTTTTTCTCCAGACGCTGTCTGAGAAAAGTCGAGAGCTGGACAAACTTCGCTCTGAGTGGACCTCACAAACAACTTCACTGTCCAGCCGGCACATGCAAGACCTCACAGCTGAGCGTGAAAAAGCTCTGGAGGTATTTTGACATGTAACCCTTCAGTGTTAAATTCACTGGAATTGGTTGACTGATGGGTGTCACCAATGAAAAAAGCATAACTGGAAAACAAGACTGTAAAAAGAATTTACAAATGATCAGCCTGTCCCTGTTGAACTTATTCACTTCACAGACACAAGCCCGGCTGCAGCAACAGAATGAACAGTTGAGACAAGAACTCGAGTCTGCTCATCACAAAAGCACCCAGCAGCTCCAAAACAAAGTCCTTGAGCTGGAAACCAGCAACAGAGAGCTCGTCGAGAAGAAATACAAGAGCGACTCCACCATCCGAGACTTGAAAGCCAAAATGACAAGCCTGGAGGAGGTGAGGAAATTTCAACAAACATTTCTCATAGAACAGCGTGCCAGCAGCTGAAGCAGCAGGTTATGTCATTGAGGAGCAAGACCATTGTTATAACGTTGTTTCTTTGTTCAGGAATGCCAGCGGTCGAAGCAGCAGGTTCTGTCGTTGAGGAGAGAGAATGGCGCTCTGGACACAGAGTGTCATGAGAAGGAGCGTCTCATTAACCAGCTGCAGACGCGAGTGGCCGTCTTGGAGCAGGAGATCAAAGATAAAGATCAGCTAGTGCTGAGGACCAAAGAGGTGCTGGATGCCACACAGCAACAGAAGGTCAGTTTGTCTGACAACTTCTAAAAGTAAAGTTTGCAGTTTATCTCTAGAAAGATTAATAACTTATATTCTGCTTTTAATATCAAAGGTCAGGCTTATGACATTAAAAAACTCAGATATTGGCTGGTATTGTCACTCATATATGATGCATCCAGAATGCTCTCAGAAAACTCCACTGATACATGTACACGGGCTGAATGTTTTTTTTTCTTTGATAGATTTCAGTAGAGGGGAACTTTGAAAGCAAGCAGCTTCAGATCAGCAAGCTGGAGGCCACTGTAAAATCCCTGTCAGAGGAACTCATCAAGGTTGCCAGCTCTTAACCATAAACTATAACTAACATTCTTAATTAGTCTATGATTAATCAAAATGTAAACATTCTCTGCAGGCAAATGGCATCATCAAGAAACTCCAGGGAGATATGAAGGCTCTGGTGGGGAAGATCAAGGTGAAGAACACAGTGACTGTGTCTCAGGAGAAGATCCTACAGGAAACCATGGAAAAACTCCAGAGGGGACAGCAAGAACTTCAGGAGACTCAACAACGGCTCAGACAGAAAGAGGAGGAGGTACCACATCATCTCTGATGTTCTGCTCCAATCACAAACCTGAGCTGAATTCAGTCGACAACATGTTTTACAAACCTTGTTGCTTTTAGACAGCAAAATTAAAGGAGCAGCTGGACGCTACAGTTCAGAAATTGGACGAGAGCAGGGAGCTGTTGAAAACCAATGAGAATGGTGGGTGTATTAGTTTGATTATAGTGTATTGATTTGAGAACCATGTTAAGGAACTGATTAAGTAGCATAAAAATGCTGTTATTTTGATTAATCTGATTCAGATGTTATTTTCATCTTTATTTAACACGGCCTGTTTTCCCTCAGTGATAACCTGGCTGAACAAACAGCTGAATGAAAACCAGCTCTCTCGGAAGCAGGAAGCTCTCGGAATGTTCGAGACGCCTGCCGCAGGTCTGAGAACAGGAAGCGTCTCTCACAATATGGTAATTAATCATGTGACTATTCAGCATTGAGTGCCACAATCATTTTTTGTATGTAGATGTAGCTGCAAATCATACAATCACACTTGAGTTTGCATGAAAGATTTGATTTGTCATTGAGAAATGATGTAGATGTTCTTTTCCTCTTAGCTTGATAGCAAAGGTTTCTCCTCCTCTTTGGGACAGAGTTTCCCCATCACCTCCACTATAAACTCCAAATACCCTCTTCCTCTTTCCTGTGTGAGCTCAGGAACTCGCTCTGTCCTGACAATGCACAATCAGACATCTGGACCAAAGGCAGGCCTCCTCTTTCTCTTCTAACTAATGCCACTCTTGTTTGTTTGTTTAAAATCTGATCTTTAAAATAAATCAATTTCATGTCGTTTTCTTTCTTTAAATCTTACTCTAAAAATCGAAAGCGGTTTGACTCTGATTCAAACTGTTAGTGTGAACAAAAACTTTACTGTTTTTTTTTAACCTGGCCACTGCAAATGTTAGTCTGACAAAGTCCAGATCTTTCTCTATAACATTGTTCTTTTTCATGGATGTCAGGTCCAGTTCAACCCCATGAGTGCTGCATCTTCAACAGAAGTGGCGAGTGTTTGCCCCAGCACACAGCACCCACAGCCGTCCAATAAAGAGAAGTGAGTTGCTCCTTAATTCCAGTGATTTTCTGAGTTCTCGTCTGTGGTCTGATCTATGTCTCTGATGTTATCAGTGGAGAACCTGTCGGTCTGGACTCCAAGTACTTTGAGAGGAGAGATGACAGCATACCTCTCCGCGGTTTACTACCCAGCATGCATCTGAACAGAGGTAGACTACAAATAAAACCTTCGCTTCCACTTAGTTTCTGGAGCTTTAATGGTGTTTAATATATACAAATATCTGCTTTACCTGCAGACGTTTCTAAGGCTCTGAACACAGCCAGTGTAAAACCAACGGCATCATCTGTTGCCTCCGCATACTTTCCAGGTTGATAGAGAGAATGTTTTGTATATGAGACTTCAATTCATCACTACGCTGTGTGTGTGGACCACACAAATCCCGCTAGCATTTGATTCTCCACAGACAAAATGTCGTTTAATGCCTCTTTTATGTGTTCAAAACATGTTTATTTATTAAACCAGATTTATTTTTAACCTATTTCTATGTTGATCTGTTTACAAAGAAATGTTGCTGTGAGATTTCTAGACTGAAGAGCCTTGAGTTTTTATGGGACTGATTGTCAGATTTTTAATGGTGCTAAATGTTTAAAACTGCAGCGCTTATAAAACCAGGTTTGGATGACCGTGTCTTCAATTTGTGCCATACATGAACCATTTCAAGATAAATTTGACAAACATCCTAAAAGCTGCCGTTTTGTATTCTCACATCGTTATAACATTTTTTAAACGTTTATTAAACGTCATTGTTTTATTGACTCTTGAGGTTGGGAAATGGTTGCTGATATGCTGATTGTGTAATTTGCTGTGGAAATGTACATAATTCTTGTCTAAGAAAATTCATTGTGTACATTTATTTTTGTATTGATTTATTATAGTAATTGTCATTGTTTTATCATGAACTGATTTGGCTGCTGTGTGTCCGGCTGTAAGCAACACTTTTAGAACACAAATAAATAAACTCTACTAAACAGTTGTAAAAAATGTGTTCACTGTGCAGTTTACCTCAAAACCGTTTTAGTTTGGAATTGAAAACCAAAAGATGTTACGCATAGATGATTGTAAAGATGGACTTCAGGACAGAGTCAAAAAGAATTTTTACAACAAAAATATTTTGCAAGTATTTGGTCACAGAGAAACGCGATCAGCACGTTTGCCTGTAATCAACGATCAGGGCTGTTGAGGTTTTGTGGACTGATCTTTGTCAACTAATCTAATTGGAGGTAAAGTTTAGATTGTACAATCTTTGAATGATCTTGTAAACAAAGTGGAGTAATTTGTGTAAATAGTTTTTTTGTAATAGTTTATGACATGTGGCATGTGGTATAAATTTAGCTTTAAAAACAAATGTAAGCATGACGATTACAACTATAGACCTCAGATATGTAAAAAATGATAGTACACAGTAGAAAAGCATCTGGAGTTTGTAGAGAATTTAATACAAATTTTTGATTTTGTTTGTTCCAACATCAGTTGACGTTCCTGCTGTTGATGTTTTTTTGTGAGTTGTAACATATACTGTTTTTATGTGCTGGAATTGTTACACCTGCTGAGGCTCCACAGACAAAGTTTGATGAAGACCCAATAAAAAAAAAACAATCGCGCACACATCAAAATATTGAACTTTTATTGAAATGCATGTTTAGATACTTTGTGACATATTTACATTGCTCAGTCAAAAACAATTCATCATATGTTAAAATGTATAATGAAGACAGCACAACAGAACCACAAAATGTAAAAGCACACAGTATTCTGAGACAAAGAAAATATATTACAGGAACTCATAAATATCCAAAGCACACAACTAACATAACTCCTACGGTTAAAATCTACATTTGGTCAAATGTCTTAAGCTGTTTATCGTTCTTAAACAAAATAGTACAGAAAGGCCACTGGCTAAATTCTACCTCCTGTACTTTCTGTTGGCATTCGTAAAGTTTCTTTTTACGTAAACGTTAGAATATTTTACAAAAGAGAAATGAAAGGCCAAAGTGAATCCAGATAAAAAGTGAAGCATAATGCAAACATTTTCTCAGTTTTAGGACTCTGTTCATTTGTAAAAAAGGTTGAGGCTGATCCTTGGTCAGATCTCCAAATTTGGTATTTTTGTGTTACACGTTCTTATCTGGTCCTATAAGATTCTCCAATTTTTGTCAAAAACGCAACATAAGATGAGGAAGGCACGACTGATTCTAAGTGATAAAAACAAAACAGGCATCAGCTTAATATATGAGCAACAAACTGAAACTTTAAATGAAACTGTACCACAATCATTTCATTGTGATGTTTCATTGTGAAGCTAAACCATCATGTTAAGGCCATTCTCGATGACGCAGAAGCACTGGAAATCTGTACGATCAGTTACGCCCCCAACAACCTTTATCACTAAACCGCTTTCTGCACTAACATTACTGAGCCGAGAGTGGGAACCACAAGCGAGTCATTGCAAATTATTTATTTGAATTAATTAGGAATCAATTCACAAACTAATTGCACAATTCAGCTCAAATTCTTATGACTGATTGTAATGATTTCAATTTCTTTAAAGTCTTACAAATAGTTTGTCTGCTCGTGCTTCACGAATAAGTTGTTTTTATGTTTGTGTTGTTGCTCGGGCCTTCTGATCGGGAAACACATTGTGTTTGTGAATGTTCCTGACCCGATTAATGTCCCTGAGTGATTTATGGTCATGAAGAAGTCAGAGAGCAAGGTAAAAAAAAAAAAAGAAAAAACAAATAAAAAGAATAAATACAAGCCATATCAATAGCGCCTTTGAACAGAACGTCATTAAATATATGTTCTTCTATATACATTTCTTTAAAAAGTGGTGCTCTACTCGTGATACAGAAGGGATACCCAGCCCAAATCGTGAAGATCTTTCAACCATAAACACACCCTGATTCTGCAGGAATATAGACCTTCAAGCAAGACTGGACGCACCTCTGATATTTCTGATACAGCTGTACGATTCAATACACAACAACAGGTTCCATGCGTAGCTCTTTCCTCCATGGATAGGGTGTGTGGCCAAGATGCCCATACTCAAACAGCCCATCACACGTTAGTGTCCTGCAGGAGGGGTTCTTTGGCCTCTCCGGGTGGGTGGGGACTGTGCGGGTGCCCGTGGGGTGATGTATGCTTCTTCCAGCTTCCCGCACGAGCGCCCATGTGAGGGTGTTCGGGGATGAAGAGCGCCACCAGCAGGGCCAGCAGGACAGAACATGCGCCGAAGAGAAACGGCGGGCCGGGAATGATTGTGCTCTGATGAAGGAAAACAGCAACGAGAGAAATCATACAAAACAGTCGAATCGTTGTCCATCAAACAATCACTGCATTAATGCATTAGAAACAAACAAACTGTTAATAAATGAACATTAAAAAGATTTAGTTTCATTATATGTAAAGCTGCTCTGAAACAACACAACATTGTAAAAACTGCTATATAAATTGAACTGAATTAATGTTTGATTATTGTTTGTTGTTAGATCATCTAGTCATAATCTTTTTTTTACATGCATATTCTTGACAGATTGCTCACAAAAGTTTGTTTGTTCATTCAAATATTAACATAAAATTTATTACAAAGTCCAACCAGAGTTATTTTAACATGTGCTGATCTATAATCCTCTTACTGCTACCAAAACTATTAAAAACAAACCTGACATGTCAGTAAACCATTTTCAACAGGTGGCTTAGATATGACATGTGGTATCGCACCTGTTGGTGATGGTCATGATGGTGATGCACATCCGGTTCTTTCTCTGGAACCTGGTCCAACTCCACATGAAAGATGTAGAAGATGAAACCATAAAGAGCCGGACCCAAACCATTACACAGCCCACGGATTCCTGTGATCATGCCCTGCCCCACACCTGCATGAAAGAGAGGATTTTTAGCAGCTGTGTACAGTATTAAACAAAAACTGCATACGTGACTCATCTGAGATGACCTTGTTGATCAGGATCGGCCGTGCGGGAGATCAGAGCGCTCACAGCAGGAAACGTGATGCTGGACATAGCAGCCACGGCTCCAGCCGCCCACATCATCCTACAAACCGATGCATACAGCGTTTCATTTACTGTTTATGTTATTCTTCAAGTAACAGCTCATCCAGAAATTAAAATTCTCTCAAGAAAACGTTCAGTATTTATTCTACTTTATTTAATGATGTTTAGATATACAAACTGACTCACCATGGCTCTGATCCGAACCCGTACCAGGCAAGCTGCAAAATCTGGAACCCCAGACCGAGCAAAATTGTGTTCTTGTTTCCAATGGAACGCATGAGCAGACTTAACACTACAGTCTGCAAAGACAAATACAGATTAAACATCGAAGTGTCTACTGCGGTATACACTTCACGAGTTCATGAGAAACAAACTCACCTGGGCAACAATAGACAGCAATCCCAGAACAGCAATGAACGCAGCGACACTTTCAGGAGAAAATCCCATAATCTGAAGGAAAAGACAAAACTTCACGCTCTTATTTGTGTACAAAACACAGCTGAAGATTCACTGCACTCATGCAAGTGACTGGATGGGTGTGTGTCTGACCTGCTGCAGATACAGGAAGAAGCTTGAATACTGTCCAGCCTCGGGCAGGTAGGACAGAAACACTGTGATACAGATGAGCAGAACTGTCGTGTCCTGTCCCACCTTCCTCAGAGACTGCAGAGAAACAGAGAACATGTAATAAACAAAGGTTAGTTGTCAGGCTGTACGGTTTTATAAATAACCTTTAACATCCACAGAACCTGTCTGATGCACAAAAGATACAGTGGAAAAAGCTTATATAGACCACATAAAGAAAATGTTCTTAAAGAAACCTTTCACTTATAGATTCCTTGAGGAACCAAAAATGGTTCTTCAATGGCACTGCTATGAAGAACCTATTTTTAGCACCTTTAATTTAAGAACATAGATCAACCTCAACGCCAAAACACAAATGAACTAGAATAGCAAATAGTTTAAATCTAATTTCCCATAAGCATTGATCAATAGCTACAGCATGTGTGAGTAATACAGACAAGCGATTTCACAAAAGATCTGCTCACAGCGAACGGGTCGGCTTGTTCCCACGAGATGGGAGCGCCCCAGGACGCTGGTCTCATCTTCTCAGGCAGTGACTCGGGCACGGCCACTAGGATGAAGCAGATGTCCAGCATGGCAATAGCAGAAGCCAAAACCACAACCAGACTGTCTCCATAAACCTGACTCAGATACGCTCCGATCGCCGGGCTTATCACCAGACTCGCCGCAAATGTTGCCGAAACCTTGGATAAACGATAGAAGAGGTATGTTAACGTAGAAACAGGTGGAGACACTGTAACAACAATCGCACCATTGATCGGTTATACGTACCATGCCGTAAGCCATACTGCGCTCATGTTCCTGGGTGATGTCGGCCACGTAGGCAAAAATAACCGAAAAAGTGACAGCAAACACTCCAGATACAGAGATAACTGCAAAATACCACCTGAAACGAGCAACGCTTTGTCATAAACATGCGATTGAGAACATTAAACAGAGGTTTACAAACATAATCCTGGATTAATGGCTAATTCAGGATATGGTGTATACAGTGTGAACACACAGAAGAAGATTAATTTAACCCAGGTTTAAAAATTGCCTTGGCTAGTCTATCACATACCAAGGGCTGATCTTCATGAGAGGAATAGGAGCACAAGTGAAGAACACTGTGAGCAGAAGAAACGACTTCCTTCCCCAAACATCTGACAGGGCCCCGATCAGAGGAGCGCTTAGAAACGACAGCAGACCCTGTGAAGAAACCCACAGGAGTCACTCCACCATCAGCGGAAGAACCAGACGTAAAGATCAAGATTCATAAGCATGTACCGTACCTTCACCCCCTGAATCAGGCCGTTCATAAGAAACGTGTGTTTGGGGAAGGTTTCATGAAGAGCCTGCAGATACACAACACAAACTCAGTGACGTCTGTGTGAGTTGTGTTTTAAAACCTACATTACCATCACACTGAACATTTATCCATCTCTGCATGCAAACAATGGCAGGTGGGTTCGTGGACCCTGGCATTTTTGCATTTCTATTTGGTGACACCACAACAGACTACAGTACTGTGACTAAACGAAACAAAGGCAGAACTGACTCCCAAAGTCGGTGCTGTCAGCAGACCCCAGGCGAAGAACTCCAGAAATATGACGATAACGGCATGATAAACGCTGGGAGAGCCAAACCCTTGAGGCTGTAGAGACAAAACAGACATTATTAAACATCCATAAAGCCACTACCAGAGCTCTGCTGGCCAACCGGTCAGCCTGGAGCTGAACGTGAACAAACAAGAGTGTTTTGCTGGGCTTTATTTAAGTGTTTGTGACATACAGGAAGAGAAACGGGCTCTCCTAAGTACTTCAAAAATGAACTGGGGTCCTTAATCAGAGCATGTAAGCATTAAACAGTCAACAGAAGAGTGATGTGTATGATCTCATCTATAACAAATCGTGTGCAGGATAATACAGGAAATCGTGTTGCTGGCTTCATTCACACTGACAGATCTGGAGTTACTGGTCCTGGTTTCAGGAGATGGTTGATGTTTGTCTCCCTCTGCTCGTCTTTATTTGCGTTTTATCCGGATTTATTGAACAGACACTCACCGCTCCTCCGTCCTTTATGATGATTTTCTTCGCCAGCAACAAACTGCGATTCACTCGCTTCTTCTTCTTCTGGGTCATATTATCATCCTAGTTTTTGGCACTAGGGTAAAATCCGCGCGGTCTCAGTGGAGGGGCATGTGTGTGGATGTGGGGCAGGTGTGGTGGAGGGCAGACGGGGGCAATCTGACGAGTGTCGGGCTGTTTCTCCTCCATTCACTTCAGATGATGTACACATCCGCCATCTTCCCCAAGAGAGACGCGCGGCGTGCGCGGTGACGTCACCATCATTCGATCCCGCGTGGCCACGCCCACAGAGTATTACATGCACGGAATGAACATTAGAAATAATAATGTTTCAACAATGTCACATGTATTGCTTTTATTTTTATTCATATTTACATTGAGGGATTACGATGTTTTTAAGTTACAACATAACCGGCATGAAAACAACTCATTATAAATGGCAATACATGTAAACCACAAATGCAAAAGAAGTATCATATTGACTTTATTTTGCATTGAACAAAAACATATCTGATGGTTCTGCAGTACCATGCACACAGTAATCTGGATTCAGTCCCCATGAAGACGAGGTTCACACTGAAGATCTGAACATGTTCATATTTACAAGCTATACACATACAACAGAAAACAGCACACAAACAGCACACACAATACAGTTTGTCATGTAGAAGCTTTGACGTAATAAATAATGTGTGATGAACAACCAATGACACAGTCAGATGCGAGCAGATTTATAAATCATTTAAAGATACTAGGAACTGCAGTCTCAGGAAATACTAAAATGATCAAGATGAATACCAAGTTTATCATGAAGATGAGAATTTACAGACATGAGAGGCGTTCAGTACTGTGAAAACCTGTGTCCATTTATCAGCTGCTAAAACCGCAGCTTGAGTCACTGACACACTTGCTACATTCAGTGAAACGCAACTGCTGTGAAAACCCAACTCTACACTTCCTCCAGGAAACAGTAAGTTCCTCAGACAGAATACTATAACTATATGGTTTCTTCAGCAACTCCCACACAAAAACTATGGCAACAGAGACAAAAAAGATGTTGTTTTTACAATCTATTTAAATTCTAATTGGTGAACACAGGAAGTGAATAAGGAGTAAAATGGCCCGTCCAGTGAGCTGATTGCTGAAAGTTTGGCCAACTAACAAAACACAAAACAGTTGTTAGTGTCAGTTCTGGTTAGATCTACTCAGCAGTTTTGTTCATATTCTCCATGTGGCTCTTTTCTTTTTTTTGTCTCTTTATCTGATTGGGTCTCTTCTTTTAAAGTTTCCATCACACAGTCTTTTCCATCACACACAAACATCTTTCTTAGTCGGTCTGTCTCAGTCAAGTTTGCTGAGGAAGTCAAGCAGGGCATGGTGGAACTCGCGGGGTTTGTCCATGTAACAGGCATGTCGGGCACCCGCCAGCTTCACCACAGTGTGGTTGGGCAGCTGTATCAGGTTCTTATGGGATTGGGAGCCCAAATTTGTGTCCAGCTCACCGTATACGATCAGCGTGGGAGTCTGTTACACACGCAGGAAGTGAAAGAGGAACTTACTTAAAACAGAGCACCACAAAGCAAATCATAATCAAAAGTGTTTCAATATCACACCTGAATATCCCGGTACTCTTGCGGGGTGATGCCGCGGGTGCCCACAGGGGCGATGGGTACAAAGCCGTGCAACTGGGCGCTGTGTCTCTGCAGGAAAGGCAGGGCATAATGGCCACTCATAGATGGACTCAGTAACACAGGTGATCTGACACCCAAAGATTCCAGAAAACGCTTGAGAAGATCCACACGGCTCTGGTCCGACTTCACCGACTCTGAGTCAGGGGTGTTCCCAAAGCCTGCGAGAGACAAAATCTCGAAATCTCTCCTAGGTAGGATTTTTACATCACATTGCATTTATGCATTCGAAAGATCCAAAGCGACTTACAGTGCAATCAGAACATTTTTAACACAAATTTACTCATGTGACCCCTGCAAATCGAACCTATGACTCTGAATTGTTCAGGTAAATGAAAGAATCCAGTACCGGGCAGGTCGAGAGCCAGGGCCTGGTATCCGCTGGAGGCCAGCAGGCCGAGGGTTCCAAGCTCCTCCCAGGTTTTAGAGGTGAACGCCTGGCCGTGAAGCAGCACCATCTGCAACCTGGCGGAGAGAAGATGCTGTTACTAAAGCTCAGTTTTAAGACAAAGCAAAACTGACCCCTTATAATAACAATATTAATAATAATGGTATTCAAGTCCTTAACCCAGTCTAAAACTAACACTAACCCTAAACCTAGACCTACAGTCTGACTGTTTGATGGAGATGTTGATCCAGTTGATCCAGGACCAGCAATGATGTGGATCCACAAACATGCCCTACTTGAAGAAGACTAAAATAATGGTCTGCTCTCACCTGGGCAGGATCTGTCTCCCAGCGCTGTCCACGGGCAGAACCTCCCTGAAGAACAGCGGCGGGTCTCCGGGCAGCTGTCCGGTCCTCACCGTGATGTTGACGCCGGGCTGCGGCTGCGGCGGCGGGGACGCAGCGTTCAGTCCCGTCCGCTGCTGCACCTCCAGCGACGGCTCCATCCTGCCCTGCCGCATGGAGGGCAGCAGCAGGTACAGCAGCACTGTGGCCAACAAGACCAGCCCCAAAACTACCAGCCGGTTGCGGAAGAAATTCATGATCTGCATGCAAACGTGCGATCAGATTATAATAACGCAAATCCACAGAATGTGACGTATTACTGCAGACTGAAGCGTCAGCCTCCATTTTAACAGCGCGACGCAACACGCAAAACATATGAAATAAAAGAGAGAATGTATTACACGTACCGAAATAATGGCACTCAAATGACGTGCGCACATATGCGGCGGTGTCTGTTAACATGACAGATAATGGGACGACGTGCCCAATGGTTCGTGCATTCAATACTTACCTAAGAAGAAACAATGGAGGCGTTCAATAATCGATGATTGTAGGAAAGTTTGAGATTGATCATCGTTCGTGTAGCGCTTAACGTGCCGCACACAATAATAGTTCCGTGTGGAAACAGACGGACGCGCTTTAGTTCCGGCTAGTTACGCGTTCTTCTAAACCAAAGTCTCATAATAAACCGTGTTAATAAACATCTTCAGAGTTTTACTTTCTAAATGTGACCCACTGTGGCCTGTCGTATATAAATACTGATACATAAGGGCTGAGTGTGGTAAATGTACAGCTACATATACCCTCACTGTACTTTTTACAGGGCAAATCACATATCACAGTTAATATGGATCACATTGTAGTACATTTTCACAGAGGCTGTAATTTGACTTCAAATCGACAACGAAATTGATCAAGTTTTCTATGTAAACTAAAGATAAATGATGTTATCTCTGTGTTCCACTGAACCTTACATAAGACCCTTCTAATGGTACTCATGATGTCTTCACTAAAGCATGCAAGACATGTGGAGTCCATATTGCAGTACAATTCAGAACAATCTGAGCCAAAGATTCCTTTCTAATTCAGACATACCCGTAAATAAACGGAGGATCCCAAACAGAAGGCCCCGCTGGGGGGTCCTGGGGGGAATAATGAGAGAAACCGAGCAGAGACTGGATGTCTGGTTTGAGTTATAACACAAGGCATTCTCTGTACTGCCAGCCTCATAATGTTCCATTTGGCACTGTCTCACAACCCCCCTCAGACGCAGCAGAACTAGGACAGGACCCAGAAAATAAAGGGTTGGAAGAAAACTCACATAGCAAGTGAGGACAAGATCAAAACGACGTTTAGAAACCACGTATCTCAAATTGGGCCTTATGTAGATTTAAAACACACTTCTCTAAAGATACAGGGCTGCTAAACATACAGTGGAAATCAGAAGTATGAGATCACTAGGAGAAATGCGGGCGGGAAAAAACCTGATGATCCGTATTATCCCAGCATGATCTCAGAACTTTTCAAAGAGCATCTTGTGTGCTTTCGTGAAAGCAAGGAAATCTGAATATTTCCAATGTGGTCTCAGACTTTGGACCCCATGGTAAATATTCTTTTAGTTATTCAGATCTGAAACACACTCTCCTACTGAGTAAATCAAAACACACACACACATACTCCTGCCATTACTCAGATCTGAAGCTGAAACAATTCTGGAGTCATTGTGAAAGTACATAATACATTCATCAAGGAAATTCAAACAAGAAATCATCGCTCTGAAATCTTGTACGATTTATTGTAAAAATATAAAACACTCAATCACCAAAAACCTCACAAACCTCACCCTGGAAATCACGTTTATCTGAACACCAGCACAATTTGGCATTAAGCTGCATGAAAAACAATAAATGAATTTTTTTTTTGGGTTACTTTCAATTCAATGAGGTTCCTCAATCACTTAAAAGGCACTACAACAAAAAACAGAGGTACAGAAAACCAACAGAAAAACAGATTTATAGTCACATGGATTAATTCCATGATTTCCTCTCATAGCGCACATCAAGCAACACAAAATGATGTTTCTGAGAGGACACGTTTGACATGTGACCAGATTTTATTCAAATTCAGTGCTGGATATACACAAACAACTTCCCAGTTTATCCTGCAAAAACAAAGAATAGAAATACAAAATTCAGCACATAAAGGGGGAAATCGTGTCTCCAAATCAAATTAGCAAGAAAAAAACGAGTTTTTGTTTATATGAAACACAAAAATATAGTTGTAACCTGCTGATTTAACGTTTACATTCATGTTTTTGGCAAAGCGAGTTACAAGACAAATAACTCCTCACCATCCAGCAGTGATCAGAGTAAATCTCATGATAACCTGTCAGATCATATTTAACCTAAATGTTAGTTATATTAATAAAAATGAAGACTATATTAGTAAACTGTCTGTACCTATTACAGTAATGAAAATATGGGCATGGTGGAAATTTGCTTAATTATATCCACATTACTACAAGAGTAGGCATAAATTTCGTTTAATATTTCACAGGTTTCTTCATGAGATCCACCCAACAGAGTTTTAATGAGGCAGCAGTGTAGCCGTAACAAAGGTTTTTTTTTGAGCTGGTCATGTGACACAGCAGAATAAGGTCACAACTGGTCTCACACAGGTTAAAGGAAGTTAATGAAAGCCCTCAGATAAACACAGAGCTCCACATCTATAGATTCAGCACATCATATATATATACATTATATATGTATATATATATAAAGCACACACACAGTTAACATGTCATTCATGTGCACACAAACATTTAAATTGCGTTTGCCTGCAGTTCATCCTCCAATACAGCAAACAAACCCACATAAAGCCATTGCCACGCTGCAAAAACAGTCCAACAAGTTGGCTTGTGTGGTTTCGACTGCTCCATTTCTCTCCTTCTCTGAATACTAACGAAAGATTGCTGTCTTCCGTTGATTTTGTGCTGATCTCCTGAAGAGAAGGTATGGTGTACCCTTAGGATGCTTTCGCTAAACTCAACCTTGCCTCAGTGAAGGTATCCCAACAAAACCAGTGGCAGCAGCATAACCTGCAGCCAGGTGGTCCAAAGCATCATTGCTCTGTTTCTAAACTCACTCAGGCTACAGCCATCTCCCGCGTACCCATTATAGCACTGACACTGGAATTCTTCCCGTAACTGTCTGACTTCCTCGTCACTCATCTGGCCCACGACGCTGAGAGCGTTTCCAAGGCGCTCTATCCTGTGGCTGGTGGTGCTGAGATGCAGGTACGTGTCCGTGTCGGGTTCCTTGCGCAGACAGCGTCCACGGAAACTGCAGAGCTTCCGGCTGCATTGCTCCGCAGCGGACGTCACGTTCAGCAGGTAGCGACCCAGTGGCCCGCGCAGGTATTCGTTAAGAGTATTACAGCTCGTCTGGACAGGGCGACAGAAGGAACTAATCAAATATGACTTTCAGAATTTAAAATTAAACTTTCACAAATTTGTGGTAAATAGAGTTTAAGTGATATATTGGCCAATCTTATTAACTGGCAGAATTTTCTGATAGCTTGTCAATGATTCGTCTGTTTCGATATATTGTAAACAGCCTTTCTTTAAACAAGAATGTAATACTTGGTAACTGATATTTTTGACAAATTCTGGCCTGCTATTTTATTTTTCGCTCTGCCAATGACAATAACAAAAGAAGCCAAATCAGAATCAAATTAGTGAATGCAGACAAACGGAGTGATAAACAACGAAAAATTCCAACAGCGTTACAAAATATCAGCACCCGTCCAATCAAAATAAAGGTCAATGGTTAACATTTTCACATATATGTTTTAAAATCTCTTCATATTGTCATGATTTTCAGGCAGAAATCACATTCAGGAATGAACAAACTCGTAAACTATTGATCTGCTGCTATCATAATGTATGTGAAGCACAAACTTACAGAACTGCTGGCATACGTGGAATCACCCCAAAGAATAACACCAGCGACACCCAAGGCCACGCTCTCACCGATAGTTGACACCAGATCCATCTGCAGACGAGAGGACAGACAGAAATAAACATCATCTGAATTCATTAAACAAATACTATCATCTGATCCCTTTAGGAAGCCAAACATGTGTTTTAGATTGCAGCTCATGTATCGCTGAATATTAAAGCCAGTTCCTCACACAATGTCTTTATGAAAAGGAGAAAGACATTGTGGTTTTACAAATAATGAACCAGCAAATAAAGAATCTCAGCATGCGTATTTGTTTAATAGTTCTAGCGTTTGTATATTTGTGAAGAGTGACACACTGAGCGTCATCGGTAGTTGATGATAAAGATTTAATTTGTCTGCTTTGTGACCACACACTCTCTACCTTCCACAGACCATAACGTCAACGTCCTCCAGACAAGTGAAACTTTTCCAAGAATTCCTTGACAAATAAAACAACAGTGTCTGAATAACAGACAATATCTCAAACAGCAGTTTTCATGTGTCATGGGGTACAGACTTCATAGTATATGTTACTAAATGTAACGTTTCAGGTATCAAACAAAAATATACAGCGAGGTCTAAAAGTCTGAGGATGCAGCTCTGAAAATCTGTGATTCAATCTTATTTGAATCTGGAAATAAACATCTGTTGACATTGAGATAAAACAAATCAGACAGTTTTTGTTTAATTAAATCATGAAGAAAACACAGCCGTGGTCTGATGATTTGTTCGACTTCACTAGCGAGGCATCATAAACTTTATGGTGCAGAATCGTAAAACATGCTCAGTTTCATGTACCTGAAGCATAATTACTGTCAGGCCTTTACAGTGAAGTTTGTTTCTGACTGTTTCTCCTGCACTGCCTGCCGGAAGCAGCGAAGAGAGTTCATTAAGAGTTAAAGAAATTTAACTCCACTCTTGGGTTGGCTCATATTTTGGATCTGGCAGTGGACAACAGCAATTTCACACACATCTGAAGAACCTACAGCGTAACATGAGCCCAACACAAACATTCGCTGACACAACGTCAGGTCCCACATACTGTAGATGAGATACAAATAACAACTTACTGAGACACAGACACCTCCTGGTTCAGAGAGACCAACCCAACAGTACCGACTTCAAAGCTTCCAGCCTTTAAACTCTTTAAGTTTAAGCATATAAACTCTTTACACGATAAAGTCAAATGTTTATATCAGAAATAACTGTAACATATTGCACCAGGTTTCCTCTGCTTTGCTGGTTGAGGTGAGTTTTGAGTATGTATATTAATCGTCACACATCAGCTTTTTAAACTCAGGGCCTCACATGAAGGCATTGTGGCACGTGTCTCAAAGAACTAACAACACTTAAGAAGAATCGAATAGAACACAGGCGAGTCTTTGTCTCCAGAAAGTGGAGATGACTCTGTGTGTGTGTGTGTACGGTATCGGGACAAGCAATGATATATATCAGGCTGTTAAAATTCTCTGCACATACATCCCAGTGGGTTCTTCCCTCGATGCCAGGAAAAACACACCGTGTCACTCGGCTCCTGAAATATGAATATCTCAGAAACAGCTGAATTTCCTCTTAATGGTCTCGGAAGCCAACAGACCATCAAACGGATCTATTCAGCTGGTTTTATGTACATCTAGTCTTGGCAAAAAATTGGATTTTCTTGTGCGGTAGCATGAATCATAAAAAAATCTTCCAAGAATCTGCTTCTGCAGCTTACTGATTTTTTTTACATATTTTGGGCCAGTGATTAAACATCTGGGCTGGTGAGCAGAGGTTGCATGTTCTGCAAAGTTGTAATTTATGAGCCATAATCTTTGAACCCCTGTGCACATGAACAATAAAACATCAGGTCACTTCAGGAGGGCTGCAAGTTAATCTGGGTCCACTGTCATGAGGAATTAACCCTTAAACACTCATTTCAGTTAGATACTACTATTCAGAGTAATTCTACATTCTATTCATCATTAGTTGTATATTTAATTTTAAAAGCACTTCATTAAAGTATACAGAAGCACAAATTCAATTTAGGGAACATTTCACAGTAAATCTTTCAAGAATCTTGTGTGGACTGCTACAGCATGAGGATGAGTAAATTATTACTGAATTTTTTTACTGAGTTTGAATGTTCAGTTAAAACGTTCTGTTACAAGAAAATCAACCTTCTGTTTTTTCTTCGCACTCCCACATCGAGACAAACATAGCCTCCGCCCTCACAGAAATCTCACCTCTGTCAGCAGCAGTAGTTCTGGAGGGTTACTGGCTGGCACAGTGCTTGCATATGTGGGCCGCGTGTAGACAAACACAGGCCTGGCCGCACCGTCTCCAACAGACGCCAATCTCATGCCCTCCTTCACCCGGTTGCGCACGAACTGCTTCGCAGACGGCTTGTTTTTCAGCACTTTGCCCATGTATATAGACGGATAAAGAGCCGCACTCTCCGTCCAGAGCCACTGCAGCTGGTCATTCCTCGTCACCTCCACATCTGGACAACGTCCTGTGTAATTCTCCAGGTTGCTTTGGTAATTGTGGTTGTAACAGTCAGGAAACAGGTAGAACCCCCATAACTGCTGGGGACGAAGGCTCTTGGCCTCTCTGAGAGTCTCCAACATGAATTTACGGGCAGAGAGCTCAAACTCCTGCTGGGCCACCTTCGCCACCTGATCTTGAGGCCAGGATGGGTTCTTCTCAGAGACTAACCCTCGAGAACGATCCCGGTAAATGACTTTGGGGCCCCAGTTGCGTATCCAGAGGGGACGCCACTCCTCCCAGTCAATCACAGCCAGACCTTTGGTGGTGGGGTCCTTGATGTACTTCTTGACATCTTCTGGCATCTTCTCCAGATGCTGCGTGAGACTGGCAACCTGAGGAAGCCCTCCATTGACTGCAGTTTTGTCTGTCTCGTAAAATGGGTACAGCCCCAGACGATCCTTGTAGAAGATGGTGAGATTTTGCTTTGTGAAGCCCTCGTTCGGTGAGGCTACTATCTGGAACTGGCCTAGCTGGAAGTTGATGTCGTGTCGTGGCCGGCAGTCTTCAGTTGGAGCGTTCCAGGCCAACAGCAGAGGCTTGCCAGAGTACAGCGGCCATCGAGTGGTTTTCAACACCTGAGCTTGTAAACAGGTCCAGAGGTGGATCACAAACAGCAGACACTGCCAGGAAATGGGTCGAAGTCGAGGCCCCCAAGAGGGACGCGTGACGTTCCCCATCTCAGACCTGGAAACACAAAACGGCTTGTGAATGTCTCCAAAAACACGCCTCAGATTCTCTCTGTCAGACATACTGTGACTCTCACAATGAGCTGGAACTGATGCATCTGTAATACAATGAAATGAAGATACAACATCCCACTGGTGTAAAACTCAGAATTAATACACACATTTCATTCATATTGTGTAGTGACCTTCGTCTTAATGCATTGCTTATTCTTATAATTCCTCTCGGTCTGTCCTTTAATAAACAAAAGAATCTCACTGGAAATTATGCAAGTACAGATGTTTAATACCAAATATATAACATACACACATGAAGTGCACACATCTAGATTTCATCAAAACAAATCATACATATATATACATATATACATATACATATATATATATACATATATACATATATCATATACATATACATATACACATATATACATATACATATACACATATACACATATACATATACATATATACATACATATACATATACATATACACATATATACATATACATATACACATATATACATATACATATACATATATACATATACATATATACATACATATACATATATACATATACATATATATATATACATACATATACATATATACATATATATATATACATACATATACATATATATATATACATACATATACATATATACATATACATATATATATATACACTACATATACATATATACATATACATACATATACATATATACATATACATATACATATATACATATACATATATATATATACATACATATACATATATATATATACACATACATATACATATACATATACATATATATATATACACATACATATACATATACATATACATATATATATATACATACATATACATATACATATACATATATATACATATACATATACACATATACACATACATATATACATATATACATATACACATATACACATATACACATATACATACATATATATATACATATATATATAATGATACACACAGCGAGTGTCTGCATGTTACATTGTCGCACGTTGTTTCGAGCTATTGTTACACTGTTGCGTCCTCTGTGATCAGACGCGCCGGAAACACACTGACCTGCAGAGATCAGACACCGTCCGATCACTCACACACTTCCGCCTTCATCCATCCGCCCATCAAGCGATCAACGCCGAAATCTCACCGCAGCGCGTTATTTCAAAACCCGCCGCGTCGTGCTCATCGTTTGAGCGGATCCGTCGCGACGCACGACCGCTCGCGTCTGGATCTTCTGCCGGAACGAGTCAACGAGTGGAGAGGTCTGCCCTCAGACCGTCCAATGTTGTTGAACACAGAGGGGTGACGCTGTGTACGAGCTGTACAGCTTGACCAGCTTTATGACTTGCACCACGTCCCCGCTAATCTTTTAAATAAAGCTGTGAGAGTAATGATTGATTTTGTGTTAAAGGTTTATTTATGGTTTCAGAGGACACTGCGGGTCAATCTGTTTCTGCGGTCACCCCTGTTCAGTGAGTTGGTTTGCTCCGCAGTTCTCGTTTGGGTGAACTGAAGTGAGACGTGCAGCGTCTGTTTCTCTGTGAAATCTCTTATTTTTATAAACTTCTGCATTTTTCCTTCCGTTTCTGTTTTTATTATTCGCCGCATCACAATGGACAGAACCTTAACAGTGTGTGTGTGATTCTGTTGTTGGTAATACCTTGTTTTTAGACATTAACTTCTACAAGGCATTATTAGATCTAGACGTTTAAGTCTTACAGTATTATAACTAAATTATTATACCCATTCATAAATAGATGTATTAGAGACGAATAGATCTGATATAAGTAGCCACATTAAATATTTGATCCAAAGTGAGTTACAGTGCACTTAAGAGACACGAACCCACATGCTTTGTGCTCGATCACTAACATTGAGCCCATCCTGTGAGCTGACTCAATAATAATGATGATGAACAACACACAATCAAAAGAACGTTTAATATATTCCTCACCCAAAGCTATGCTGTCTCTTCTCAAGACCTGTGATACAGTGTCAGCCATATGAACCGATGCTTCTGAGCTCCATCTGGAGAGTAAATGATGACCCAATGGGTATTTTTATGTGATCTGTCCCTTTTAAAATCTGCTCCATGACTAACTGATTAACCCACTTGCTCTTACGGAGGCTAATGTTTCTAAGTGCATCTGTCACTGGTCAGAACAATAGCTTTCTCAGGCTCAAACTGGATCCCTATAGAAGGCCTACAGAACATAAAGACCGTGTTTCTAAGTGTTACAGTGAACAGGGTATAATGATATACTGCAGTCAGTGCTATAGGAGTTCTGAGGCTGTGGGGGGAGGTTGTACAGACGGAAACCCACCCACAGCTGCAGGCCGAAGGGGTCGACTTTGATGTCGCCTTTGAAGGCAAGACGTCACGAAAACTTCTGGTGAATTTCTGTGAATTCTGGTCAGTCTGGAACTCCAGTAGCTAGTATCAAAATTTTGCATTTCAAAACGTGTGTGTGAGAATCAGAATGTTTTGATTGTATTGGTGCAGCCAGTGATGAATGTGGTGTGTGTGTTTGCCTCCGTCCACAGCAGGAGGGAAAAATTCCATCTCGGAATGTCGCTCTGGGCGGAATACCTCGATCCCAAGCACATCTTGTACTAATAAAGGATTTTAAGAGCTAACAAAGACCTTACAGCCTCTTATAAACACTGGACAGATCATACAGCTGCAAGCTATTTTTTACAACTAATGTCTAATTATCGGAAGTAAATATGTGAGGCTGTGCCATCTGACTTTGACAGGTGTTTGTTTCCTGAAGTTTAACTGTAGTCGCACACGTCTGTGAGAGAGGCGGGTCTTATTGAGACGGGTCACTGAAAACTCACATTTATTTACGCACACTCACGTCACTCCAAACCGGTTTGATTTACTTTCTGAATGTTCCACACAATGAAGATGAATGTGGGAGTGAAAGAGCTTCAAAGTTACATAATGTTACATAAACAGAAATGCTCCACCAGTAGATCCAGTAGAGATCTGTTATATGTAACATCTTATACTAAATATATCAAAGCTCTGAGTGTCATATTTGAATATACACACACACTTCTAAAGATATACAGTAACAATAAAAATTCAATGTAGGTCTGGCCTCACATAAAGCTGTTGTAAGGTTTCAGACGACTTAAATTGTGTGGAGTCATTCAGACCATCTTTATGGTCCCTCACTAGTGTTCACTTTGTCTCCTTTCACTTTCATTGTGTGAAAAAGAGCAACATGAACAATCCCTCTTAAACATCCCATTTATCTTCCACAGAAGAAAGAAACAGTTTGTTAAAAGTTTGTTAAAACTAGAACATTATGGCAACATTCTGTGTGAATCATTATGTTAGATATGATGTACATTAAATTTTGTTAAAACATAGATTTTTTTATTTTAATGTATAGAAAATATACATTGTCTACATTTTTTCCAGTGTATCTTCTTCAAAAACACAATGTACATGAGTTTTATTTTTCTAAATCACCTAATCATGTTTTTTTTTGGCAAAAGGTTTTTTAATGAACACTTTTAGTCAGTTAAAATCTTACCGTACCGAAGAGCGGCTCTCTCTCACAGTCTGAGCTTCAGTCTGATGTTACACCTGTTGCAGGCTGTGTGTCACTGAACACACAGTTGCTCTGAGTGTCTGTTTCTATAGTGGAGAAACCACACCTCTGTACCTCCTAAACATTCCTGCCCATTTCACCAGCCCGGGCAGCTGGCCAGACTTCAGTCTTTGATCTACTGTTTTTGTGATTAAGGAATGGATTTGAGTTGTTTAGACTGATCTTAGATCAGCCCCTGGTTCTGGTTGCCAAGGTGATATGAAAGCCTCTCATGTCTGAGCAGAACTTGGTGAAGTTATTGGACTAATATATCAAGAGTGAAAAGAGAAAAGTGAAGATGGTACTCAGAATGAAAACAGGCGATTATATCAACCTTATAAACTTTGTAAACTCTCGGCTAGGAATTATGATATTACCTCAGCATTTTTCTCAAATGTTAATAAGAAAATAAATACAACATTGTACTTATGCTTTCAGAGCAGGAAAACCAAAGGGTACAGCTGTGTGTATCACACAAACAAAAGGCCACAGCCATTTAAAACGTGTGTGTGTGTGTAGAGGAGACCACATGTTGTCACTCAGCAACCATGTTTTAACATTTCTTCTCTGGCAGTGTTTTATATGAAATTAGCACTCGTTTGGATGAGATTTGTTTCAACATGGATTATTGTGCAGCTTGTGAGGGGAGTGTGTTTATTTCTCTAAGAGATCAGACTTCACATTTTTCCTGGTGGATTAAACATGAGAAAAAAATCACATAGACTTACACTGAAGAACACAGTCAGGTTGTACCTAGAAACAGAATATCAGTAAGTGAAAGTAACCATAACTGTCTAGAAACCACCCAGAACCCCCCTGCAGCAGTCAATAGCAACCACATAGCAACAGGCTACAAAAACCCAGAACAAGCCAATGAACTGCATAGCAAAATCCTGGAGACCACCAAGAACATCTGTACATCTGGTAAGAGGTTTTGGGTGGGTAAGCAAAACACTTTTTTCAGAAAATCTAAACATCTAGTTTTAAATTGTTGTTACATCAAGACATCATAGTGTTTTACAAAGAGTTTGCGAGACGTTTAGATCACAACATCCATCAGATAAATGAACCTCTTCTGTGTTTTTCACCATATCAGAAGATCCATATCTGACCTATCAGGAGAACATCACATTTGAGGCCAGTAAACACATCTGAACTGATCTGCTCTTGGTTTTCTCAGCTCTGCTGAGTCAGAAACGGGGTTCTGAGGTTTCTGCAGGAAAAGCACAGAATGGGGACCTCAGCCATTTGAAAGATTAAACTCGGCAGTAATGTTGAGCTTTATTTAAAACTAGATAACAAAAACAGGGGTCTGATTACATGCTGTTTTGACAGAAACTGATACACGTTAAATTTCATCCAAATTTATAAGAACTTATGTCATTGCTTTTCGTAAGGACACAAGATAGCTTTTATGAGGTCCAGAAAAATGACATCCGAAATTCATTATTTGCTAACAATTTGTTGTAGCTCCCAAATTTTTATGGACTTGTACTCTGCAGTCAATGTCAGGAAGATTTCGATTCGTAATCACAGACACACACACTATGTTTCCTGTGTTACAGGAGAGAGGATATCTGCACTTCCTGTTGTACTGTACATCAGCGTATTTCTCTCCATGTTCCGGGACCTGGACTTCTGGGGAAAGAAAAGGTCACATATTGCAACAGGACGTGGATTCCTGGCGCAGCAAGATTCGGGTCTGATGTGCGTCAGTGCAGAGTGAACCATCAAACTGCCCAAGGACGGGCTGTGAAAAGGGCTGCGTGAATGTTTCTAAACAAACCCATTAGGAAAAAGTAGACATTTGGGGAAGGTTTATTTTCTGTCACAATCTGACCATAAAGCAACATTTATAGGTTCTGGTACATTCTGGTACATTCTGGCACAACTGAGAGTTTGGAACATTCCTGTTCCAATAGTTAAATGTTTGAAATATATGAATACTGTTATATAATGAGCCGGAGGTTTCAGTTATTAAAAATCATCTGAAAACAATTAAGTAGAGGACCAGGCCGTGTTGACAGATTGTCCCCTTTACACTCACACAGACAGCATTCAGAAATAGTATACAGTACTTCATATCACACAGTATATACTGTGGGCTACTTTAAGTGCAGTCTTTTTAATACTTATTTAATTCACTGAGTATAATGTTTATCAGCCATGTTCAAAATGAAACAGAATAGTAGAGTTCTGCTAACTAAGCAGTATGTACTGTTCACTGTTAGTAAAACAATTGTGTGATTATCACCTTCTGAAAATATGTCAAAACATGTTGCATTATGGGAAATATTTTTCTGAAATGTGCAATATAAAGTTGCTGCTGAAATTCACAGAACCTGGAATACAGTTTTTATGACGGACCGCTTCTCCCATGAGCCCAATGAACAGGCCATAGTGCCCCCCCCATCAGAGGGCCCGGGACAATATATACCCAGAACGAACAGAACCCAGTCTAGAATTCTGAGAGTAACTGTGAGATCAGAGGGTCAGCTAAGACAGAATCATGGACTCTCATCAGTTGAGCTGGTTTTAATGTGGGAGTTTCATTGGAGATCTGGGATGTAATTCTTAGAAACTTGTTTCCCAGTCCCTAAAATACTTTGAGTAGCAGATTTATACAAAAGACATTATGAGTCTCAAGCTAACTGCTGTTTCAGCTCATCCACGGCCTCTCCGAGGAAATCACAGACACAGGAAAACACGACTGAACTGTTCTGGGTACGGGCGGGTGTGAGAGCCTGCTGGTTTCTTAAAGATGGACTCATGAATATGGAATGCAAATTCCTAAGGCAGAGATTAGCAGGACGACATCACATTTATCCAGAACTAAACTAATTTGATTATCTTTGTGATATTATTGTGACTGTAACATCACACCTCTCTCCTACAAGTCACATGATTGAAGCAGAATTTGAGATTTAAACCCCAAACCTCAAGAATAAGTGTCTTAGAAAACACTACTAACACTAAAACAATAGGACTAATTTTCCAATAAACACAAAAAATCTTCAGTGTGATTTTGGGCCTCCAAACAATAGCAGCTTCCTCCAGTGGACTGATAAGGTCATGAATCTGTGGATGGAAAATGAGGGCAGAAGTGGAACAGAATTCAGACTGGCGGAGAACAATAGAGTTCAGCTGAAGAACACCGGAAAAACACATACTGCAGGAGGGGAGGAAAGACAGGAGATAGGGCAGCACAGAGAGAGAGAGAGAGAGAGAGAGAGAGAGAGAGAGAGAGAGAGAGAGAGAGAGAGAGAGAGAGAGAGAGAGAGAGAGAGAGAGAGAGAGAGAGAGAGAGAGAGAGAGAGAGAGAGAGAGAGAGAGAGAGAGAGAGAGAGAGAGAGAGAGACAGAGAGACAGAGAGACAGAGAGAGACAGAGAGAGACAGAGATAGACAGAGACAGAGAGGACAGAATATGGAACTTTCCACATGAATTCAAAATGAATCCTATTCAATATTTTTATAAATGTCCATGGAACTTTTCACAAACAGAATTTAAAACAGGACTTCATGCTTCCAAAGGGCAAATAAAGTTTAACCTCCAAGAAATCTTGGAGGTCAAACTTTACCTACACGGCAAACTTGCAAACCGTGCTACCAAAAATATTGGTAACTAGGTTAGTTAAATATGTTGCATCGTCACACTGTCATCAAGTGAGATGGAATTAACAGACAAACACAGTTTGAGATGCACTTAGTGATATTTTCTTTAATGCCATCTGCTATAATAATAAATATAAACTGACACAACAGTCAGGGGTGGGGCTTCTTGTAGTGACTGGCAGCACTCAGCACCTCAACCATCCAAAGAGCAGCAGCAATTCCATCACCCATTCAGCATACAACAAATCACAGCATAGTAAACAGCTTTTGATTCTCTCCTACTGGCTGAAAAAAGCAGATTGTAGGAACTACATGCAAAATTCCAGGCTGTACGTTTATATGTACTAACCTTAAATGTTACCACTACAAACATTGTGTCCTAACAACCTGTAAAGTATCAACAATGCCTGTTCATTAAAACATTCAAATACAACTTGATCTTTCCTTGGGCTTCTAGAACCTCTTCCAAATTCTAAACCGAATGTTCTAACACCACATCAAATTCCAAAAGACATTCCAAAGCTCTCCAGAGCTTCAGACAGCGTTTGTTGCCCCTCTTGAATCCTTCATGGTGTGCTGCTGACAAAGTCAAGCACTGCTAAATATTCTCTACTTCATATAAATCAGTTCAAACAAACCGGTATACACTCATATAGAAACCATACGTGTGTCTGGGCCGTACATCCTATAATAGTCATACATGTGTAAGATTACAAGAAAATGAAGAGTCAGGACATCATTGTCAGGCCGCAGCCTCTTCGCAGGCAGACAGCCGGAATATCTCACAGTCTGTCTGCTGAGATTCCACACCACACGCATCGAGTCCTCCCAGGCACGCGGGGGCACTACACAGCAGGCGTGTCCAGGATCCAGCAGTTGGGACAGAATAAAGGAGGACGGAATCTTTGCAGGATCAATGATGACCAATGGTGTCAAACTTCACAGATAACGACCGGAAAATCGACGTGGATACAAGGATGATCCAACTTAATGATTCCCTACAAAGAAATGTTCAAAGAGCAACTTAATAACTAACAGACTTGTCATGTAAGTTGAGGAACATGCAAACCTTGACTGAACGTTGAGAGAATGTTTGTTGTCCCACAGCGACTAACCTGAGGTATGAGATTCTTGTGGATTCGCTTGAGTTTGGCTTTCTTTCTGCCATTTTTTGTCACTATCGTTTCCTCGTAGAACTCGTGGGCGAGATCACCGTCCTCATCGAAATACAGAGAGCTGCACGACACACAAAAAACACACAGTCACAGATGAAGATCAAAATAAACTGCAGAAATAAAAAACTGCAGAAATAAACTGGTGTCAGACCCCCGTCTCGTCTGCTGTCAGCCAGCCAAACAAGAGCAAACTCACACCCTTCATGTCAGGCGGGTGTAGAGCCTCAAACCAAAGAATAATGACAGACTGCACAAATGATACTCAAAAAGAGTTTTCTTCAGGGAAAACAGCTACGCATAACTATCTTACAGTATAAGAAGTTAATATTATAATATACTACTATACATTACAACATTATTCTACAACTCCTCAGGACAGTTGTGTTGTTTGTTAGTGTCCATGACTTCTCCGGCTCAGTGTAACAGGCAGTGGCATGTTGAGCTCATTTTTACCTCCGTCTAGTAAACACGAAGGGCGTCGCGTTGCGGACGCTCCGCACCCTCGCCAGGCTCTGCTGCTGCGCGTCCCGAGCAGCTTCATCTCCGCCTCCCGAGCCCGAGAACGGCCAGTAACTCCTTCCCTTCGATCCGCTGCCGCCCATCATGGGCCGCAGATCATATTCCTCCTGCTGCTGGACCTACAGCTCCGAGGAGGAAGTGCCAGACCTCTCTGATGAAGACTGATGCTGGATAAATGTGACATCTGAGGTCATGAAAGTGATCATGTCAACTGTGAGAAACATTAGCGTCATATTTGTGTGATAACGGGACCATTGTAGACACGGAGCACTTCTCCAAACGTCAGACATTGTGATTAATAAAACCAAGTCAAACTGACCTTATACACACGTATTCATTTCATATTTTACACCATTTATGTCACAGATATGAACATGTAGCATCTTAAAAATGACGGACTCTAAATTAAAAGGCTAATATTTAAGGGCAAGACTATTCGATTACATTTTAAGACTTGTATTGGCTTATATGAGGTGTTACATTAAAATGTACCTGAGATGAATCGTGTAGCTTTCACGCTAGTGCGGCTAACATCATCGTGACGTCCTCTAATGTTGGTTTTTAACACAAGATCAGTGACGTTTCTGATGGGGACATTTACTTCCACAGACTCTCCTGATGCTGAATGAAATAATGCGGATTCCTGCAGGTTTGTTCACATTCATTCAATCTCAATCCGCTGCTGATCACACAGCGAATCCACTCACACTGAGTCACTCCTGCAGGAACCGGAAACACGTCACTGACGAGGACAGAATAAAAGTTCAAAACATTGTTTGATCAATAAACGTCTTTCCACTCGTATTTACTGTATGCGTTTCTAATATTTATAATAAGCATCATATTTGTGTAGCGTTGAAACAGATAGTATTTTAAAAGAAAAACGTATTGTTAAGCAATTTTCTGTCAAAATACTAATTAACTCAAACAAGGTGAGTTAATACCCATGTGCAATATAAACCACGTTGTGGTATTATTTGTTGCCAGTTGTGTTAATATAATTATAAAACTACCATAAGCACTGAATAACATTAATCTACCTTTTTGTTGAGGAATTAACTCTATAAAGTGCATACACATTCATTTATGACAAAAAACAAAACCATGTTAATAGAGGAAAATATTACATTTTTATTGATTACTCCAAGAAATTAACAACCAATATTCATACATAGGTACTTTAATATCTGATGAAATGAATATAAACATATCTAAATCTTGGAATGTCAATACAAACAGTAAAACAATGATTTTTTATATTAAACCTGATTGGTTACTCTCAAAAGAACTCCACATTGTTCTATTCATAACAGCAGTCACACAGGAAAGATGTCACTCCACCACTGCACTGAAGACAGCTACAACAGCAGTACTACTTTCAGTGTAAAAGTCCTCTAACACTCCTCATACGCTCAGCAGTCACACTCTCACAGCATCTCCCTCTCATGTCCTCCAGTGGACTGAAGGTTCCTCCACACACTCTTTGGACTCAAACCGTTTGGGCCACACATGTACGTTTCCTTCACTACTTTCATTTATGAGGTATTAAATGCTTGTGTATGTTTCAGCCAGGCTTGCCGGGGTTCTTCATGGCATCTTTCATCTTCTCGCGTGCGAGGGCATAGCGCCGCACAATCTGACGCATGTGATCCTCCTCCTCTCTCTGCAGTATGCGCAAGAAATTCTGCAGTTCGGGAAAGCTGAACGCATCCCACTGCAAGATGCACAAAAAACATACCTAAAGATACAGTCTGCCCAAAAATATAGGAACAATATAAATAATCACTATAATGTTTATTTTTGATGATAACATCGCATATTTAAATGTGACTACCTGAGGGGAAGTGTTGAAATTATTTTGCAGTTCTGTGTGGTGACACTTAGTGGAACAGAACAGAAATTTCTGTGGTACAGAAATTACACACTTCCCCTTTAAATTTAATAAAGTTAAAAATATATTTTCTGTTACAGCAGTGCTGTGATGATCATGTGCTGTACATGTTATAAATGTGATTTCCTGTCAGTGTGATTTATACTTACATTAACTTCTCCGGTTTCATTCTCTTTAAGAACTAGACTGAGGATCTTCTCGTTGGGTCCAGCACACAGACGCAGGAAAAGAGGACGTTCCTCATCTTCTATCTTCCTCAAGTACACTGAGAACCAGAAATGAGATCAAAAATGTGTTTACATCATACAGCATATTACAGTGCACAAAAATATACGTAAATAAAAAACACTGCACACCTTGATTCTGTCGTTCACTGCGTTCAAACAGAGAGAATTTGGCCGGGTTGTCCACCACGGTGAACTTCTTCAGCAGAGCCTCGATCACCTCTCGGGCCCGTGTGCTGGAGCTGATGTGCAGGTGTTTGACTGTGTCTCTGGGCAGGTAGAATGAGGTGCGATGCTTCAGTGCTTTGTCCTCTCGACCGCCACCGTCCCGAGAAGACGAGGATGTGCTCCGTGGAGGCGGGATGGACACAGGCCGGGCCAGCTTAAACTGGACCTTTATGAAGCCAGTGTAAGAGCCATCACGGTTCTGAAAGGGATCAAAAAATGAGCAAAACATTACACAAGCAACACAACCTACAAAAATAAATCTATGTATATTTTTACCATATTTAAAGCTGACATTAAAAACAGCACAGTATATCAGATTTAAAAGGTTGTATTTCTAACAGAGAATGACAGAGCTGCTCACCAGCATCATGAAGAGGTTACTGTTGACCTGAGCGTTATATTCCTTCACCTTCTGCTGTATCTCACTGTTGGAAAGATCCTGCTTCCTCCAGTCTACCTGCTCATCCTGTGAGACAGAGAGGTGTGTAATACAACTGATGACCACAAGAGGGAAGCAAAGAACCCTCTAAAGACTAGTCTGGGTGATAAAAAACGGGCATAAAGCCAACCAGACAAAGTTCTTCTGAAACTCTGCTCTTTGTTTGTTATTAGATGTAAACAAAGCTAGTTTAGATAGTTTGAATAAAACAACGTGACTTTTCATTAACAACAGTTAAGTACAGAATTACAAACTCAGCAGGAGTCACTGCATGAGTGGGTTCAGAAACAGCAGCTGGATGTCTTTAACCTCAGCTCATGGGGACGGGGGCACAGGAAAACCCTCCCTCATCCAAAAACAGCAGACAGGAAGTGGGAACACACACACACACATTCTTTAACACACACTCATGCAGATCCAGGTTTCTAAATGCGTCACAGAACTGAGCCCCCACATGAATGTTTAAACTCTGTGACATTTTCCTAATGATCATTTTAACAAATGGATCAGTGTTTCCTGACCCCTACAGATGTCTCCTGTTTCCTCTTAAGATTCCTCATCTTCAGGGAATGTCATTGTCATCTGTGTCTTGTTCACTGCTGGGGGCTGTAAGACACTATTCTTGTAACGCTTTGTTAATACATTATGTATTGTGAATAGTGTTATACAATCAAACTAATGGATAAACCAATCACACAATACTTATATATTTATAGTAATACATTAAGTATGTATTAGTCTTCTGAAACAATTTATAGATAAGTTTCAGTTTTTAATGTATGTGAAAAAGAATGAACAATAAACGTTCATTAAAGGGAAATAAAAACGAATCGGATCCCCTTTGACTGATTTCAGATGTGTACAGGAATAAGCCACAATCAGACGTAATCAGACTGCAGGGCGTCTCTGATTGGTTAACCAGCTCAGCATGACTTCATCAGTCATTCACAGCCGGAAACCCCCCACACACACACACTTTCACAAGCAACCATAAAAACAACAAGAACATTATAAAAAAACAAACAACATTATAAAAAAACAAACAACATTATAAAAGTACAACAAACAACATTTTAAACACAACTGCGTTAATAAACGCGTTGTTTCTGAATCATTAAACCTCACTCTCTGCGTTTGAAAACTCGCGCATGCGCACACACACCGCTGCCAACGCGAACCGAAAGTAACACGCGATTTCCGGTACCGTTTCAGGTCTCCCGTTAAAACCGCGGCACGGTGATCGTCAGAATAAGTGACCGTACGCGTGTGCCGGTGGTCGGGACCAGCTCTTACTTTCTCCCGGCGTCGGCGGCTCTTTCTGAGCGTCGTGCGCGCGGTGTAGAAGCGCTCCAGCTCGCCGTCCGAGTCGCTCTGGCTGCAGTATCCGCTGCTCGCGCTGCTGCCCCACGTCATGTCGAACCACTCACAGTCCGTCATGATCACACCGAACCGAGACCTGAACCGAGACCTGAACCGGGACCTGGACCGAATCTGAACCGAATCTGCGGGTGATGTGGCTGCCTGACCGACCTCGTGAGATCCGGACGCAACCGTTAGGCGTGATCTGAAGCCCCGCCCCCTGCGTTGAATTCACCGCGCGGGCCCCGCCCACTCACAACAGACTCCTCCCCCCGAGCAATGACGTGTTTACAAAGGCTGAAACCTTCATCCTTTTGAAATAAACATTATTCCACGTATGAGTCCTTCAGTGTCATACTGTAATAAATAAATATTCTGTCATTTGTTAGGTATAAGAATCGACCATTTGGTTTAGAATAAACGTATGTAAATAAAACACATTTAAACACAGATATGGTTTATCATTATAATATTATCAGGTTTTCAGACATGTTTCAGACACATTCAGACTCAAAGTCATGCACGATGTCTGTTACGGTGCACAGAAAAGAATTAGTGTCTCAGGAGAATAAAGTAGTTAATTGTGTCATATGGCCCAGAGTCTATGAAAAGCACAGAGCGGGGAAAGTGTTGTATTCAACTGGATGAAAGGCCTTTATGCAAATGTTTGATGACCAAATGAGGCTTTAAAATAATTGACACATTTGTAATTTGGTAAAAGGTTCATTGTGAAGGACCATTGACCGCTGAACTGATTAGTTAATTCACTCAGCTGTCACCCCACATCACCTTCACATGAACACTCAAGAAAGACTCGCTAACAGAAAATCAATAGCAGATCTGTGCTTAGACAAAGAGCATCACTGTGATAATTATTCCTTATGAATTAAACTACCTGCTCAACCCTAAATGCACTTAAACCTATACAAACAGGAGTGTTAGATCCCCTGCCTCCAGTAGGTTTAAATTATCTTTAGTATTAAAATGTCATTTTGTCTGTTTTGTCTGTATTTACTTGTTACATTTTAAACAAATAAAAAAGCAAGCAGATGCTATTTTGTGTGGTTACTAGGCAACCTCTCCTCCACTAGTGCTGTTGTAAATCATGCCCGGCTCTGCATGTGTGGGACGGGAATGAATAGAGGTGAGGAGACATATGGCCCTGCTGAACTACAGAACGACCTCCAGCTACAGACGACAGGGTGGAAAAACAAATGCCATTTTAACTTTAATGTATGTGCACACATACACAACACTCACACACACAGATTTACTCTGCCCCCCTATGTAACATCACACACAGACACAGATATAGTTCTGCAATAGTTCTCTCACCACATTAGTGTCCGTCTCAATCGTGTCCTCACAGTAGTTTGATTGGTCAGTGATGAGGTCACAGTTTAAGCTGCAGTCCAGTTGAATGAGAGGTTGACAGCGGTAATGACAGGTGTAATTACAGTCTAAAGAAACAAACACATCATTCACTCAAATCACTGTGAGCAATGAAAACAAAACCATTACTTTCTCAGCACTGTCTCATGAATGACTTTACATCGCCACCTAGAGTTAACAGTGAGAGTTTTGAGGTCATTTGATGAATAATTTGTTCATTTGTAGTCTGTAATTGTCTGACCCATTTTACATTCCAAAGCTTCAAAGCTACAGCAAAGCAGGTTCTCTTTCAAGGACACAAAACAATTATAATTTACCACTAATTCATAGAAAATCTACGATGGTTTGTAATTACGTTGTTTGTTGCCTCCCAAATCACAAGAGTAACAGAATCTATGAGATGCAGGTCTCTGGATATGGCCTGGGTCCCTCCATGTAAGTCTACAGAATATTTTTAGGGATCCTTGCATCACACTTGTTAACAGAGTTATTCTGATTCAGTACTCAGTGAACAATCAATCATTCTCTGTAAATAAACTAATGCCATTTGTTTATTGATTTGTAAATGAATTTGTTTTAGATTCCTTAACAAACAGAATCTACAACACACGCCCAAAGGCAATCTCTATCTGGCATTAAAAATAAACACACGCACACTGTAAACAGTCGGCTTGTCTGTATAAACTTCCTTTTCCGAATAGTTTCACATAAAACATCCATGTGGAAATGTGGGTTTCTATTTGTGTGTGGCACAATTATCTGTAAATACAGTCCAGACTCACATGTGCACCGGAGACTCTGTTTGTACAGGCCCCATATAAACTCCCCACAGAGGTCACACCAGCTGAGCTGCGTCTGACTGCTTGGCTGGAAGTCATGACCCCGCCCTGGTGTACCCGTCAGCCAATTAGGATCCTCCAATCGCACGCGCTTCCCTACCATCTGCACCACCTTCTCCGTGCCCCATCTGTCCAGCGTGTGTCCCATGATGGGCGGAGTGCCAACAGGGGGTGCTAATTCGATACGGTCATAGGGGGTCAAGTCCTGTAATTCAATCAGCTCACATTTTGCCATTTTTGGGGTGTAGGAAGCAAAAAGCATTAGTCAGAGAAGCAGGTAAAACATAGTGGAGTTCAGGATGGGATGTTGAGCAAAACCCGGACTGTTCACACTCGTTGGAGATTAATCTGAATTAAAGTTTTGTTGGACACTTTAGTCTGGCCCTGTTCTCTTCAAACCAGAGTGATGGACTTTGGTTTTGTTCAGATGTATTTGCATATCCAAACCGTGACCAAACAAGCATCACTTTGAGTTCAATGTGGAGTTCAGAGTTCAGTATGAGGTATTTCAATTCAAAGCAGGAATATTTTTCAGCAGCATGCTGGACATCATCTGGCTCAAAAGAGAAAACACAGAAATTACATTAGATTACAGCATGATGTGTTTTTTGTAGGATTATGACAAATGTGGACATCTGACAATAACAATCTCTCTATCTTAGCATATTTAGATAATAAACCTGGGCTTGTTTCTCACTCACAACCTTTTAAGCGCCTTTCATTTTGAGTTAGAGAGATTCTTGATATTTGTAGAAGAGGAAATACAATATTTACTTTGGACAAAAGCTTCTTTACACACTGGACAGTAAATCTGTTTTCTCTTACAGATCGGCATATAGAGATTTAACATTCCACTGGCTTTGTGCAAACAGATCTTCACCATACAAACCCACTTGAGAATGACTATATGAGACTCATCAGTATTCATGTGAAGGAAACTCAGGGGTGTGTGGACAGATCTGCTGCGCTGCACCTCTTTTGGCTTCTGTTCTAATCCTGGCAGCCGAGAGGACTGATGCAGAATAAAGAGGATCTTAAAACTGGGTCACTGATGTAAAGCAAATAAATAACACGAATCAATGTGTGACTGTATTTATACATCTGAAGAAAATAAAAGTATTCATGTACAAATAAACGCAGTCATTAAAATTCAATACGACCCAACTGATCATCAAACAAAACAAGTAAACAAGTAAAAACAAGTAAACAACACAGTAAACAACAAATAAATGTACAACAAATACATAAGTACTAAGTAATAGAATAGAAGCATAAATAAGTATCAACAGACAATAAGTATAAGTAAAATAAATATGTGCAACTGATTATTATTGTATTCCTCTTGTACCAAACTTTTAAAACAGTACAGCAGTATGTTGTTGGTTATATGACTATGATTTTAGGGTCGCATACTTACTTTCTCGCATTTGCAACCCTTGTTATAAATATTTCAGAAGCTCAACCAGCCTTAAACCGAAGCGCGTCACTTCTGAATGGTGAGAAGATCTTAACGCGTAATGATGAGGACGCAGCTCAGACTGCGCAAGTAAAGATCAAAACTGAACTGAGAGGTGAAGCTTCACGAACGGGCTCGAGTCAGTCGAGTTCGTGTTTTCTGTTCGTGTTTTCTGTTCGTGTTTTCGGGCATCATTCGCGGTCTCGGTCGGGTAGTTTCATCCGTAAACGCGCACCTTGTCCATCCCGAACGCGTCTGCGCAACTGCGCCTGCGCGGCACACACACACACACACACACACACACACACACACACACACACACTCACACACTCACTCACACACTCACACACACACACACTCACTCACACACACACACACACCACACACACACACACACTCACTCACACACACACACACACACACACACACACACACACACACACACACACACACACACACACACACACACACACACACTCACACACTCACACACACTCACTCACACACACACACACACTCACTCACACACAGATTAGCTCTTAATCCGGCATGATCTGTTCTACTTCTGCTGCCCTCTGAACACATCATTTCCTGCAGCTTTACAATCTCACCTCTGTGTGAATATTTACGCACTTCTTTCTACACATCCACATCTGACCCTGTTAGTGAAGACCTAGAAAGGACAAAAACAACAAAAGAATTAAAAAATACTCCATACAGCAACAATGCTTCAGATTATGCGTGGAAATGAAAATAAAAAGTTTTGTAAATAACCATCAAAATAAGAAAGTGAAAGCAGCACAACATAAAATAACAACTGCAAGAATACTTTCTGTTTCCCTGTAAAACTTTCAGTTTAGCACAACAAACAGACCAACAACAAAACACCAGAGAAATGCAGTATGATTACTTGCTCCAAACTAGAAGTCTCTCTCTCTCTCTCTCTGTGTCTCTCTTTCTGTCTCTCTCTCTCTGTGTATCTCTCTCTTTCTCTCTCTCTCTCTCTCTCAGGAAGGGAAGGGGACCCACAGTAGCAGATAAGAGTTTCTGTCCTCTGTTCATTCTTCTGGCTGAAGGTCAGACAGTCACAGGACAGGCAGGAATTCTGCAGGAATTAATCTGTTAGTGTGTAAAAGTGTGATTGAGTTACGGTCGTTGAATTCACTGAACAAACTCCACAATTCTCCCTGAGGTTTGACGATAATTTAACAATCTTTTAAAACAATCTCCAGTATGGAGTTCCAGACCCATTCATCAAAACAAGTTAGATAACTGGATAATTATACAATAATGGGGCTCTTTGTGTAATTATCTAGTCCTAAACTTTAAGACAAACAGGCAAGAAAATTTATGATACTATAACATACTATAAACTATAAAATAACAAATACATAAATCTGAGAATATTTGAGGTTTCCAAAATGTCTGAGATCATCACAGATAACATCTACCACAGAAACAGAAAACTATGAATAGTGACGTAAGAAGAAGAAGTCAGTGACGTAATTGAGTTTACATGAGTAAACAATGAGAACAGTGAGTTTATTTTGGTTTTAAAATAAGAAAGTTGTGACTCCTCCAGATCAAACCAGAAACCAGGGAAAGACTCATCAAGCCCCACGTCAGCATGACCGAAAGAGTTTCTACAACACAATCTGAAAATGTTATTTCAACGTGCCAAAATAAAAGTCACACAAACCTTACATGTATTGTTTAAACTTAAAGGAGAGCTTAGTTTGGTGGAAACTACATGAAAGACGCGAGGTTCATTTAACTCTGATATACGTGTGAGCTATTTATGAACGTCATGTTTATAATGTGTCTCAAATATGAAGTTAAACAACATTGCGGTTGAATACGTTGACGTGACTTTATTTTGACAGGACGAGTTGTAACCGGAAGTGCTGAATGACTCTGAGTTTGAAAGCGGTTTAAATGGGTTTCTTCAGTTTCATCTCGCTGACGTGATTGTGTGTGAATATAAATTATTATTATAAATTATTATTTTCATTCACAGGGTGTGCAGCAGAGCTACAACATGGCGGCGCGTCACGAATCGGAGCCGAAACTGTACCGCTACAGCAGGCTCATGTGCGGCGTGTGCACACACGGCGTGTGCGCGGTGTTCTCCGGCTTCATTACTGCGCTGTCTAAACCCGGATCCAGTGAGAACACAAACACCTTCACAACACTCAGATAACATTATTCATGTCATTCTGTTGTATTACATATTACATTATCTTCCTGTCTCAATAAAGTCCTTAACTTGTTCAGTACAGTAAATGTGGCCTAATCAAAGTCACCAGGATTACTAAACAGTGTAAAGCGAAACATTAGTAATATTTGATTGAGTTTGTTTGATATCGTTATGTTTGCTGACAGGTCTGTTCTCCTGGCATCCTTTCTTAATGACTCTTGCTGTGAGTATGATGATAAACAGCAACTGCTTGTACCCTAAATGACCAGAAGTCATGCAGCACTTCAGACCATTAACCTGACATCTGTTTCCTCACAGTTCTCTTTTTTCATGACTGAGGCTGTTCTCCTGTTCAATCCCTATTCGTCTCCTGTTGGCAAGGTAAAGCACAAAACTAAAGGCCGTCTACACTGGATGCTGCAGTGTCTGTGTGTGTCCTGTGCAGTTGTGGGTCTGGCCACCATCTTCTACAACAAGAAGCTCAATGAGAAAGCACACTTCACGTCATGGCACGGGCTGATCGGTGTGATAACTGTGATTGTTGTGGTGTTACAGTCTCTGGGTGCTGTTTCTCTGCTTTATCCCAAACTGGCCAGAGGCTGGTCACTGGCTAAGTTAAAGCGCTACCACGCCACCTCAGGTTTACTGACGTACCTGCTGGGCGCCGTCAGCCTGGTTCTGGGCATGTGTTCTGTGTGGTTCAGCTCAAGCGTCAGCGGGTACCTCTGGTACCTGGCAGCCTTCTGTCCAGCTCTGTGCGCTCTGGTTATTATGAGTCAGGTGACAAACGCCTACATGGCCCAAAAAAGACTGCAGTACTGAGATTATTGAAGACAATGTGATTCGTTTGGATTGACACATTTTGACTGAGTAACATAAACCGAGTCCAAACAGACCAGACCTGCCAGTTACTGAGCAACGTGCTTCCAACTGCGTGTCATTTTTTATAAGAGATGAACTGAAATTGACCAAAAATGTATTTTTGTATAAAACAGCTTGATATTCTTGAATGCATTTCAGTTGTGTTGATGTTATTGTTGGCAAGCAAGAAAGTTTTGTTGATGTAATTATGTTATAACAGAATAACAGATAATTGAATTAAGTGGTTAATGCTTTTGCCAAACCCAGGTAATAATTAATAATAATAAACTGTTCTATTAAACGATTGCAGAGCATGTATGAAACCGTCTGTAAAAACCCTTCCCATTAGAATAAAAAACAATATATTACCTACATTTTAAACTGTACATTTCTATATACATAATAAATTGTGTTTTAATTTGTATGTATGCTAATGCTTCTCTTGTCATAGCTTAACTCTGAGACTAAGTGATCAAACCATCTCTCAATAAAGGAGGAGTGAAGTTTATTCATGTTAAAACAATATTTAATAAATACAACATCATTTTAATCTACTCCTCCCCATGCTGGGAACATGAGATGATGAGTTCACCTCCTGGAACAACGTTTATGTGTGATTCTGTGTTTGTGGGTCCTGACAGCTCAATTGCTCACAGATCTCTGTCTAATACTCACATATGGGGAAACCCTCACCTCTTTGCTTGAGGAACCTTTATATCTTAAAAAATGTTGAAAAATATATAAAAATAAAAATGAAAATGAATTACTCTTCAGCATTATAAATAAATATTTCTAATAAATTTGTACATAGGCAAAACAAAAATTGAATACACGTCATAAGATGTTACAAAACAAAGATTTGGAAAAAGAAAAAAAAGTCATCACATATCAAATGCACACCAGAGAATTTATGTGACAGTGACTGAAAAACTCAAACCATCTACCAATCAGAACACAGACTGTGGGAGGAGTCAAAATAAAGCGCTCTAATAGGCACAGAGAATGAACAGTGTTATTGGCTGAGGGATTTGTCAGTCACAGGTCAACCAAGTATGCGCGTACACAAATCAACAACAAACGTTGGACATGTTTAAATTCTTTGAATCTGTCAAACAAACACTTTGGTCGTGATTTGTGGCCCCAACACAGATGAAACTTCCACTAATGCCATGACTGCACTAAATTATTAAACAACAGCTAGTAGCTTCGCATAACAGTCTACACATTCGTAAGATGATCCCGATGAGAAACGACAGATGATTTTTTTGTTGCTACGCCACTGAACGAGAACACAGATCTGTTTGTCTGTTTAAGGCTAATATTGAACTAAACGACACACTAAACGTACATCCCTCCACCCAATTTAAAGGCTAACATGAAAGTACATTCGAGTTTTTAAGGTTTTCCTTGACTTTTTTGTTTGTTTGTTTTTCCAAAAGGAAAGAAAAGGTCTTGGTGGTGTTGAACGCTAGGCATGGCTTCTGTCAATTTGTGATTCGACTGTTACGAATTTTCCTCATCACCCAGTCTGCGAATTCAATAGTCAGGACAACTAATAATATTCATGTAGGACCACCGTTTACCAAAAAAACAACAGTAGTACTTACAATTATAATAAAAAGGTCACATGTTTTCTTTTATCATTCCAGGAGATGCTACAAGGTCTAGCAAACAGCTAATTATCTGTAAAGTCATTTCTTACGAATGCAAACAGTCTGAAAAGACAATCACATTAGAATCAGTTTTCTCTCTTAGAGTGAAGACAATAAGGTCCATATCCAGGCTCACGAGAGAGATACAATGAACTTGGGCTCTTTGTATGAGCCCTGTGCTCTGGTCCCTAACTGTAAAGAAAAAATATATATCACCTTTCTTAACTCCTGCATATTCAGCATTAGGATTTGTATAACTTCACCTTTGTCCAATAGGATTCTTCCGTTCACAACGGAATAGAAGCAGCCAATCACAGCAAATTGTCCGTCACTGGCCCATCACCTCTATGACATCATCATCATCCGAGCTGCTACCACCATTTTCCGTGAGAGAGGAGTGGTCGTTAGGGCGGCTGAATGCTGCCCCCAGCAGGCTGGAGGATGAGAGGAAGGAGGAGGTGGTGGAAGCAGAGGTGGGCGTGGCCGTCAGTCCTCTCTGATGTAGGGAGCCCGAGAATAGAGGCTGGGAAAATGGTACTGGAAATCCAGAAAGCATGCTTGCCATGCCCGGGTTCATGAAGAAGGGTGGGAGAGAGGAGGAAGAGGATGATGAAGATGGTGATGAAGAGGACAAAGACGAGGCCAGGATACCAGTGTGGGTTGTGGAGGTGGTGTTGGTGGAGCATGTGGAAGAAAGAGAACTGTTAGCCATGCCCAGTCCCAGTGTTTCTGAGGGGAACATGGTGTGTAAGTCGCCTAGCGTCTGACCGGCTTGCTGCAGGAGACTGGGCCTGTTTCCGAGTGAGGGTGGAGACAAGTGACTAAGGGCACCCAATATCCCCATGGGCGGGAACCCAAACCCACTGCTTAAAGGAAATCCCGGGTAACTTCCGGCTGCACTGGCTGGAGCAGAAATTCGTTTGCTGCTGGACTGTGTGGACGTCCGACTCTCTGAAAGTTTCCGTTTCAAACTTTGGATGTCCAAGGAGGATGCAATGACATTGTTGCCAAATTGCCGATGCAGGTTGGGGACGCGACTGTGCTGCATGGATGTGTCCGCACCCAGGGCTTCAGGTGTGGCTGAGGATGGTAAGCTGTCTCCTGTGGAAAAGGTTTCCTTGTTGGTGTGGATTTCTCGCAGCAGTTCGTGGCTGTCTGGAGGTGAGGGGTGAGGCAGGGCTTCAGGGGTTAAGCATTTCTGCTCCTGAGGCGACGTGCGACCGTTACTGACAGGATGTGTGGGGGCACCACAGTCTTCTGCAAAAAGAACAGATTTAAGTTACCTGCTTAAATTGGGTTTAGCTTAACCAGGATGGTAACTGCAATAAACTGTGTGCAATAAAGTAAGTGTCAACTAAGCGCTCATTCAAGAACTTTGCAGCTTTAAGCAACTTAAAATCAAAAACATTGAAAAAATCTTGATAAAAGCTTATGAAACACTGATAAATGCACAATACATGTATTGTGAGTAAACTGGCCCAAATTTCACTTCCTGTTGACTCAGGTTAACTGATGTTAATTAATGAGTGAATCAATCAGTGAAACCTCTTGAGGCTGAAGCTCCTGCATCAGGTGGTCTCGGCTTTCCAGAGCGAACAGCAAATATCCTTCCATCATTGGTCCTGATGTACGTGCCTGTAGAACAAAACCAAGAATATGAAGCAAATAAACAGAACTGCTTTTGTGTCGGTAAGAAATCATGCTCAACCGCAGATTATGATCTGAAAACCCCGTTTCTTTAACTTCCAATTCTTCACCTTTGGATCCTCTGATGACATGAATACTCTCTCCTGCACCAATCCGGGCCTGGACGTCTGTGCTGCTGTGTGATCCTGGAATTACAATATCTGCGACACAAAGAAACCATATAAAACATCACACACACATGCAGTTGTGAGAGCTGAACCTGTGTTTTTATCATACCGGTGGTGGTGACGACCCGTTGAACGTAAACTCCGGCTCTCTGCAGGAAGTTAACAGGGAACACCGCACTGGAGCTGGGGCTGCCCACGGGCACCTGCCGTGGCATCATGGGGATGGGCGTGGACTGAACCGGCCTCACGCTCGCAACCGGCTTCTCGTCTAAATGAGGCGTCGGGCGCCTGCAGGAAACATTCAAATGAACAAAAATCCAACAAACACACCTACATTTAAAAGGAAAATTATGTATATACACACATACACACGTGTGTATAGACACGCACGCGCACATATATATTTATATTTCTTGTGATGACGTACCAGTTCCTTTGGCTGAAGGCTGGGATGTTGGTGAGGCTCTGGTCACTGGCTGGATAATAATGGGCGTAAGAGGGCCGTTGATACGGTACAGACGCCCGTTTTTCATCCTCATAGCTCTTCTTGGCTGCTCTCTTCTCTGCTTTGGTCAGTTTTAAATCTTTGCGATCCATCAGCAGAGACTCGTGATGGAAGGGTTGCTGGATACACACAGGCAAATATCAGGTCATGTGACATTTCACACCCCTACCAGTGTGTGTGTGTGTGTGTGTGTTACCTTGGTTAAGAGGTGTGGGTAACGCAGACAGGCTTGTTTGATGACGACTTCCAAGTCATCAGCAGGGAGCAGCTCTGATTGGTTGGGATCAGGCTCCTCCTCCACAAAGTGCAGCAGAGACTCCACCTCCTTCCGGGTGAAGGTGAGAACCGGGTTAAGATCATCCACCACTCGATCTGGTAAACACACAGCAGAGACACTCACAAAATCAGGTCTGAACTTCACATGATGAAGGGAAACACACACACACACACACACACACACACACACAAACACACACAAACACACACACACACACACAAACACACACACACACACACACACAACAAAAACACACACACACACACACACACACACACACACACACACACACACACACACACACACACACAACACACACACACACACACACACAAACACACACACACAAACACACACACACAAACACACACACACACACACACACACACACACACACACACACACACACACACAAACACACACACACACACAAACACACACACACACACACAAACACACACACACACACACACACACACACACACACACAAAAAACAAACACAAAAAAAACAAAAAAAACAAACACACACAAACACACACAACACAAAAAAACACACAAAACACACAAAAACAAACACACACACAAAAACACACACAAAAAAAACAAAAAACAAACAAAAAAACAAACACACAACAAAAACAAACAACACAAAAAAAACACACACAAACAACCCCACACACACACCCACACACACACACAAACACACACACACAAACACACACACACAAACACACACACACACACACACACACACACACACACACACACACACAAACACACACACACACACACACAAACACACACACACACATGCTCTTACCGGACATGCCCTGCTTTGACACTTGCCGGTCGTAGATCTTCTTCTCCAGGGTGAAGTCACACACCAGCCTGTAGATGTGACAGGGTTTGCGCTGACCATAACGATACACGCGACATACGGCCTGCGCGTCATGACACGGGTTCCACGAGGCGTCAAAAACCACCACACGGTTTGCGCCGATCAGATTCACGCCCAAACAGCCAGCTCTAAAGACAAAACCATCAGTCAGTTAACACCACAGATGTCATGTTTTAAAGCTGACTAGTGCGTTGCCTAAAAACTAGTCAGTCATAAGGAAGTTTCAGGTTTACCAAACACTGCTCAGCTAGAATACAATGGCGCTAGCAACAACAAGGTGACAGGTTCAATTCCAAGGGATGACAAAGTTAACTATAAGTCACTTAGAACTAAAGAATCTGGCAAATGGCTGAATGTGCATATTTGCTGCGGTTTATTACCTGGTGGACAGCAGGAAGACCCAGGCCTGGTTATTTGCTGGGTCGTTAAACTGGTTAATGAGTCTCTCTCTCTCTGAAGTCGATGTGCTTCCATCCAGTCCTAAACAGGAAACATTAAAGTAATACATTTATATAAAACACACACACTCTAAATGTCCATTATAGAGTAATTGACTAATTGTATTTTGCTCATGGACCGTTTTTATGTAAAAAGCATCTGTGTGAGGCAGAAACTCACTGTAGTAATTCATGTTTCGGATCCAGTTGTGTGTTCCGGTCTCTGTTTGGATTGGCATGGGCCTCCGACAGAGAAAGTCTTCCATAACTGTGAGTGTGGATAAACTCTGACTGCAGGAATCACACACAGATAAAGACTTATCAGACAGTCTTATCAATGATATAAACAAAACAACAGCCTGGCTGACAGCTCTCAATTAGACGTGACAGATTAAAAGAAAACAAAGAACCGTCCACTGGGTTATCTTAAACTTTTTTTAATCAAAGGAACTCACAAGGTTCCACATCTTAATTCATACCTGAAAATCAAAATTTTATCTCCTCGTCTCACGCTCTCATCAATCAGGTGGAACAGCAGAACCATCTTGGCTGAGTTCTCCAAAACTCCTGTCTGATAGTTGCTCATGATGTCTTTTGCCTGAAACAAGTTCATTTTTTCAAGTATGTTAAAGAGGCCATATAATAAAAACAGGGTTTTGGTTTTGATATGTAGACACATTAACACATTTAGCTTAAACTCCATTTATGGAAACTAATTCAGGAACATTTAAAAAGTCGCAGTATTGAAAACGCTACAGAAGTGTAAAGTATGGACTTTTTACAAACAAAAAAAAAAAAAAAAAAAAAAAAAAAAAAAAAAAAATCACAGTAATACACAAGAAGTACCTGTGTTGGGTCTTACCCATTCATAAGTGATGACCTGATTGGCTTTCTCCTGTAGAGGGTTCAGGCCCATTGCAGCCACGACCATCTTGCTGTTGGCGGGGTCAGAAGTCTTTCCCTTTATTCCAGGAGCAGAACATCGGGTCCCAGCGGTGGAGTTGAGATCATCCAGGTCCAGATCCTGCTCATTGGCCAGATTCTCCTTTTGAAGAGCTTCATACAGAACATCTGGATGATTCCAGATCTACAGGATACAAAAATCAGCTGTAACTACATCAACTCTAAAAACAGAATGTGGTCCTTTAAAGAATTTCTCTGGATTCAAGGTGATGCATGACTCCACACAGTTGATTAGCACACCTTGCAGCAGACACAGAAAGCTTTGAGTGGGTTGAGTCCGAGCCAGCCGCTGTTTCCCGCCTCTCTGAAGCGGTTCATGAACTCAGTGTAGAGCGCCCTCTGCAGTCGAGACAGTCGTACCAGGATCACATGCTCTTCCTTCACAGGTAGCTGTGTTCGGAGGACATTGTGACCTCGTCTGGGATAGCACACAACGTTTTAGCTAATTGTGAATGTTTTCGATTTTTCAGAATACATCAGATGAGTAATCAGCTTAACTCAATGTAAATATACTATTAACTGGTCACACAAAGGTAATATACACCATTAAGGTGGTTTTACTCAAGATGAACAAAAATGACATTTTCATGACCACCACCAGGGCAGCGCTCTTGAACTCACCTCTGAACAAAGCCCTCCAGCAGACTGTGCAATACATGACTCCTGTATCTCATGAGCCGAACATCTTGTGGTGTGCTGTCTATACACTGCCCGTTCAGAATGGGCCTCTCGAACATGTTGCTAAACTCCTGCCGCGTACCAAGGAAATCGGGTCGGACAAAATCCACCATGCACCAGTACTCGATCAGGTTGTTTTGCAGCGGATATCCAGTCAGAACCACACGCCGGCGCGACCGGATGTTTTTTAAGGCCTGGGAGGTGCTGGCGTGGCAGTTCTTGATGCGATGACCCTCGTCACATATAACAACATCTGGGCCGGGCCGAGACAATGCTCTTTCAATTCCTGAAAATCGTAGAATAACACGGACATTAACTCAACAATTTAAACATACTACTTTAGTTAAACAATGTTCTACAAACTGATGAGAACCAATTAAGTGTATTGAATCATGACCTACATCACCATCTCGATATAGTTCAACTACTATAAATTCACACCTTTCATGAGCTCTTGCTGTCTGTCCTCCTCATCTAGGTCGATAATAACAGGTCCCGCCGGTTTCTTGGACTTCCTTTTGCGGCCCGTCACAAAGCTCTTTTTGAGTGACAACAGGCGGTACATCTCATAACCCATCAACAGCACACCCCCATCACGGGACCACTCCTCTACCACCTTGGCCCGGGCCACTGTGGTTCTGACCAAGATACGAACACAATAATCATTAATAACCTTTTAACCATTAATTAACACCTGATTTACTATGTTAACATTTGGTTGTAATGAAGATGCAAAACGTTGCAATGTTCATACTTGTGCTCATCATTGAGGATGTGAACCTTGAAGGCTCGAGGTAAAACGTGGGCTGGATCAGTGTCAGGGGGAAGGGATTCAGCAGCAGGCAGCCAAAGATTAAACTCAGCTAACCAGTTCTGTAGTGTGTTCACCTAGACAGAAAGTGAGGACACAAGAGAGACACAAACCTCTCTTCTTTAAAACATTCCCTCAAAAGGACTTCAGTAAGGATGGATCAGGAAAGTCTAGTATCACTAGTTGGTTAGTGAAGTGACTAGTTTATGGCCACTCACAGGTACAATGGCAAGTACAGTTTTAGCTCCAGTGTGCTGCAGCAGGATGTCGATGAAGGAGATGACCTGCAGGGTTTTGCCGAGGCCCATGCTGTGAGCCAGAATACAGCCAAACCCACTGCTGTCCTTATAGCGCTCGAGAGACTCCACCAGATTATCATACAGGAAACGAATACCACCGATCTGAAAGAAAACCCGGAGATAGTGAGACGAAGAAAGAGAGATGACAAAGAGAAAAACATGGAACCATCAACACAAAATAGTGCTGTCCTGTGCAAAACTCTAAATGGTCTTTAGCATGTTTTTTGGGATGCTAACGTGCTGTAGGCAGTTACTACAGCTTTGCTAGGTGGTTGTGGGTATTAAAATGTAATACACAGACTGCAAAACCTGATTAAAAGAGACCTCTCCTCTAGCCTGCAGTCAGACGGGCGTGTGAGTGGTGTGTGTGTATACCTGGTGTGGTTTGACGATGCGGGCGAGCTGTGGGGAGAGAAACAAGTCCTCCTCGTCTCCGGGGTGATTGATGTTGACTAGCACTCTTCCCTGGCTGTCGGGCTGATTGATGGCATCGTTCACATGAGACCCGCCACTTTCCTCCGTGACTGAGCGATCTTCATCATTGTCCTCCTCACTGCTTATCCGCAGGGCGTCTTCATCACCAGAGCTCAACTCAATCACATCTGGGGCATTGGATGGAAAGCTATTAACCAATAGCATCACAGCTCACTTTTCATGAACCAATCAAGTCCTGAGGAATTCAACTCCCACCTTACATAATCATTTCCCATGAAACAATAGTCAGTTTTCTCAGAAATATGTCAGTTTATAAAAGCCAATGCGTTGCAAAAGGGCACTGAACGTGCTGTAACATGTGATTTTACCATCTCTGTGGGCAGGTGGGTGGGGCTCAGGGGGCGGAGTTTCTTTGGCCTCACCCTCATCTCCACTGCTGTCCAGACATATCACTTCCTGTTTGGGACCTGGTGCTCCAGAGGGAAGATCTGAACACAGAAACAAGCACAGGGACAATTCAGTGAAGAGGTTGTACGTCTGTGTATTATGTAGCGTGTTCAACACCGGCTCAAAGACTCTGACCTGCATGAAGTGGGAAGTCTTTGCGCTGCTGCTCCAAACGCCGGAGTCTCTCTAGCTCCTCCTGCCGGGCAGCTTTGGTTCCCGCCTCAAGCTGGTGCTTTTTAAGAAGTTTCCTACCAGAGGAAGAGGAGGGGCTCAATTAGCATAGGTTTACGAAGAAAGTGCTTTTTTCACGCTCATCTTGTGGTATAATTGAAGAACCTAATAAAAACAAATTTGAGAGTAACTGGTTGCTCTTTTCCTGTCTAAGTGGGCAGTGCTTACAAAACAAAAACCATGCTGCAGCGTGGACCAGACTTTATGCTAATAGTCAGAAGTCTCAGTTCAACACAGCATCATTGAATTAGGCTGAATACCGAATGTTTCTCCTCAGGTGAGCAGGTTTGGAGGTTTTGGACGACGACTTCTTTGTGTTGCCGTTAGCTGAGGTGTTACTGCGACTGTCCGGGCTGGAGGCGGGTGGAGAGCCCGGCCGCGAGGACGCTCGTGATGTGGAGGAGAGTTGGGAGGGGGAGCAGGAGGCGGGTCTTGACGAGCGCTCAGGGGAGGATTCTCTGGATGGTGAGGTAGGTGCGGGGCTGGTTGGATCTCTTTGATCCCCTGTCCCCATGTTCTCAAGCTGGTCTGCTGAAAGAAAACACAGAGCGATCAATAATTCATTAACGGTTCAGAACAGACAGAAGCCTTTAACACTGTGTGCCACAACACTGTCAGGCTACATTATCCGTAACACTCACCGCCTGCATCTTCCTCATCATCACCATCGTTTTCTCCATCCTCTTCCTCCTCCATGTCCTCCTCACTGTTAAGGCCGGGCTCCAGGTCGCTTCCTGAGATCGCCTCTTCTGACATGACGTCCCTGGTTCTTCAAGAGCATTACTTACACATCTTTATCAAGACCACCTTAAAAACAACACACACACAATATTACCTGAACATCTGTGTTCAGACCACCTTAAAAACAAACACACACAACAGCATAAAGCAAGAAATAGATTTTTACAGTTTCCTGTAACGTTAGGGGTGCTTACTGCGTAAAGAACCTGCTGGCACAATGTTGAAGTTTTAAGAGGCTGCCAGGGCCCGGATGTACTTATTAAAGTCTTCTGCTAAAAATACTCAACCGTTACAGTGTATTTGTGGTTGCTAAGGTGTTGCTAACTGGTACAGGTCAGATATGGCTCGGGTCTCTCCATCCATGTTCGTCTATGAGATTTTTTTACCTGTTTTATCATTCGTCTAACAATCAATTAGAAAAGCTTGACATTTAAAATGTACTAACTGATTTGAAACAGTTTTATTGTATCTGAAATCGTATCGTATTGTTCAAATCCATAACCCCAGGTATTATGAAAAGTACTAATAACAGCTCTATTAAACAAGTATTTAGTATTATGAACTACTGACAAAGCTAAAACAGAAAATACAGTTAAAACAGAATTCAAGTGATTCACTTTACAACTAGTTTAATAATAATAAAAATCAAGCAGGAATTTTTACTCACTGAACAGACTATAAACAGCCAAGAGTTAAACAGCGAACAATAAAGTCCTTCAAGAGAAAAGAAAAAAAAATAGCGTTAGGAGAGAAAA